>JAKKUS010000123.1:0-73499 GCA_023238725.1 Scortum barcoo
TGATACATAAGAAATCTGCAAGTCTCAATTAAGACCCTGGAATAAGAATTGTTATGCAATTTTGATTACTTTAATAACTAATCAATAATCAGAATAGTTGGCAGTTCATTTTCATTGTTTCAGCTCTGATCAATTAATCCCGAGTTTATTCTTTCAGTTCATCGTTTGGACTATGAAATGCCAGAAAATAGTTATTATAAGCGGAGTAATTAAGAGAGTAGCAATCCAAAACTAACACACATTCACTTTACAGTTAAAACTGGGGAAACGCAGCAAATCATCACATTCAGAAGCTGGGATCAGAAAATATTCAGTGTCAATCAACCGTTCTCCCGATCAACCAATCAGTTTGTCGACCAATCATTGCTGCTTTTACTTTAGTCTAGTGTGTGTGTGTGTGTACGTGTGTACATCTAAAACAGTGGTAGACGTTTGTTTGCGACAGTCCTTTAGGATCAAACATTTCCGTGTAGCTACTCGGCGTCGCAGAGTGAGTCATCCGTCACAGAAGAAGCAGCAGCGTCTCTTCAGCTTTTCCCCGAATACACCAGAATTCACATTAGACGTGAAGCGCTCCTCTCGAAGTCCCCGAACAGCTGCTGCGTGTTGATTTGAATGCTCCTTTGTTTGAAGTCGTGATGACGCTCATGCCGGTTCGCACTCACACGGTATCTTGATTTGGAAAGGACTTTATCTTTGACCTTTGTTTACCTTCAGATGCTGAGTCAGTCGCACTTTGTACTCGTCATTTCAAAAGACTACAGCTGAGCTCTGAGGAAAATGAAACTTTCATATATTATGAATATTATTAATATTAACTATGAATATTCATAGTTATGATGTAATTCTCATAAAATCATAATAATCTGCAGCTATTTTTGATAACAGATTAATCATTCAGTTCACTTTTCAAGCATAATACATGTGATGCTCTTGTCTGCGATGACTGACTGGATATCTTTGGACTTTTGGAACATTTTTCATCATTTACTGGCATTTTGTAGACCAAATAATTAACTGATTGAATCAACAGATAAATCAGCAGTGAAAATAATTGTGAGTTTTAGCCCTTTAGTTTCATATCTGTTTAAAAATGCCATTTTTTTATGTTTCAGTGTCCATTTTGGACGCTCGACAGAAGAGAGCAGAGGAGCTCAGACGGCTGACGGACCAGTCGGCGTCCATGTCTGAGGAGCAGCTGACTGAGCTGCGTGCAGAAATCAAGGTGCGTTAATAATACTGCCCCTCCAGTTTGTCCTTGCTGTCTGGCTCTTTCTCACAAAGCTCGGCTCCACAGTGCCTAAATGTGAGGTGGTTTCAACTGAAAGCAAATTAAAAAGCTCTTTTTGCGGCAAGCTCGTCTTTGCCGAGATGGAGTAATAATAATTAAAAGAAAACTGCAAATAAAAACGCATTTACCCGCTGCATTTTGTGATTAATATAATTTGTTGTCCCTTTTTGTTTGCAGCACTTTGTGAGTGAGCGTAAATACGACGAGGACCTTGGAAAAGCCGTAAGATTTACATTTGATCTTGAACCGCTGAAGACGAGCATCTTGGGGTTCGGATCAGGTACAGCATCCTGTTCTTCTGTTTTATCTCCCTTTTTTCTATTTTTGCTCAAGCGAAAACTTTTTGAAAATACAAGCATCTTAACTGTTCCCCTGCAGCATCTTGTCAGGTCATGGCTGAGATGTTGGCAATTACAGAAGTTTGTCAGCAAGAGTGAAAGTAGGCAAACGGTTGCTAATAAGCGAATTATTACGATCTTAAAACAAGGCCAAGATTAAACTCATGTTGCGGTGGTGTGAAGAATGTCGGTTGAAATGTGTCATGTAAGTTTTCACAAAAAAAAAGAAAAAACATGCAAGCAGAAAAGATGTCACCAACTTGCATCTCGGTCATGTGTCTCACAATACAAACTAAAACATTATATAGATTTCACCGTGTTTCCTTTGAGATTTTGGGCCACTTCAGAAAAAAAAATTGACAGTGTAAACAGAGCCTTAATACCCAGCTAAATAAAAACATCTCAGTGATTTACCTTCTTGTTTGTTTTACAGTTTATCACCCACGTACAGGCTACTCAAATCGGTCCCGCTGCAGCTCCACGTCCTCATCTGTCGCCAGCCCGGGTCTGCTGGAAACCCCTCCTCCTCCTCCTCCCTCCCAGACCCAAAGCACCCCCAGTGAAACCCGCCCTCCGCCGACCAAACAGGTCAGCCGGAAAAGCACTCGTGTTTGTCAAACACCCGGCCCATAAAGCTGCCTCACAGCTCGCAGATTTACTCGGGCTGTGTAAATAACTCTTTGCCGCTGACTGACTTTTAAACACCCCCCTTTTCTTTTCTTTTTTTTTCTAGATTTTCCAAGGCAACAGGCGTACTTTCCACGGACAGGGGTACCACTCGGGCGGTCAGCGGTATAACGGCGGCTCCTACCACGACAGGAATGCCGGTCGTGCCAACTACCGCCACCAGGCCGACGGTGGCTCCTCCGGCCCGACCTCGCAGCACCACTCTAACAGCTCCAGAGGCCCCCCCCGTTCCTCCACATCCTCCTACAACCAAGACCGACCCGCTCTGGCACAACGGGCTGCCGCAAAGGCCTCCGCGGACGCACTGCCCTTGACAGTGGAAACCCCCGTGCTCAATCAAACCCATCTACTAACCCTTGCACTCCCCTCTCCTCACACCCTACACGCCCACCCACCCTCCTCCTTCCCCAGCACCCGACTAACTCCTTTCAATGAAGAATAGAATACAAGTTTACATATTTCCATCAGTTGAGCTGTAGTGCCACCTCTCAGCATCGATCCATTCATCCCTCAGACTTGAAATCTGTAACCGCTCTTCCGTTCACATTTCCAGTTTAAGGTAAACGCTTCTATCTTTAGCCCCCCACCGCCCACCCGCCCACATACACCCTTTGACAGATCTCATTGCTATGCTGTTGTCAGTCTCTGTTAGTAATTGTCGCAGTTAAGCAGTCTGCCAGAGACTGACAGGATTACCTGCAACGATTTGTGCACTATTGAAGTCGAACTCTTAGTACTATTTCTATTTTTTGCTGTGGCTTACGTCGGCTCTCTGATTTGCACCTCAGATGTTTTGTTTGTTGTTTTTTTTTCCTCCTTCTTCTTCTTCTCTTGTCTCCCAGAACCATTTCAAATGCCTTCACCGTGGAAAAGCGTAGTGAAAGTGCAAAAAGTAGTTTAAGTAGCATTAACAGGGAGCTTTTGTCACCGGGAGAGTAGACATGCAATCAACACTACAGACTATCGTTAATCAAGAAAACAAAAAGGAAAAAAAAAAAAAAAAAGAAAGAAGGAAACATATCAAACTGTAATCCAGAGCTTTTCGTACGGCTGCTACAAACAGTAGGGAACTTGTTAACGCTAGGACTAGGGGAGTAACCATGTGAACTCAGAGGCTGCCCTCTTGAAGGAGCAGTTCGATGTAATTTTCTTGACGAGGGTTAAACAAGGAGATTGATGCCGCTCAGCAGCAGGTCAGCTCGACTCGAAGCAGCAGGAAACGGCTTTGTTTTCAGCCCCAATGAAACAATATGGGCCTACCAGCACCTCTAAAGCTCGCTAATTAACACTTTCTATCTTATTTGTTTCTTTCATACAGAAAAAGTTCAAAACTACAAGTTGTAGTTTGTGCCAGTTGAAACAAAGCTGTCCGTTTCCCTCTCTGGCCTTTATGCTAAGCTAAGCTGCTGACTTCATATTTACTGTAAAGACATGAGAGTGGTGTCATTCTTCTAATTTAACTCTCTGCGAGAAACTCAAAACTGTCAGACTCCTCCTCTTTAAATGTTGCCTAAGGCAGTGATGTATCGCCCTCCCACTGGCCAACAGGGTTATCGTGTGTCGTCGTCGTTCTCCGCTCACTGTCCATCATTTTATAACAAAGAGAGGGCTCATGACCTTTTTGTAGAATAATGTTAAAACTCGCAAGAAAGGAGACTCTCCACATGCGGTTTTCTAATCAGTTCTCTGCATTTATCCGGACGGATTTTCTTCCACGCGCACCGTTTGTCCTGTTTGTTTTTGTGTTTGGTCGTTCATATGCACGCAGATGATGTCGTACGAACGACGCGCTTGCCTTTAGTCACCGAGAGACTTCACATTTGCCTTTTTTCTAGAGATGTGTACGTCCGCATCATGACGGCTTTCTAATCAGACGGTACTCGTAGAGAGAAGATGTGCGATTTATAAATATCTGCGTGTGAGAAGAAGATGCAAGATCTTTTCTTCCCCTTTTTTTATGTACTCACTTTGTCCTATCTGTGAAAGTAAAACAAAAAAAAAACTGATCAAACTGATGAATGCATTAGAAGGTTCCTGTTTTTTTGTTTTTTTTTTTCTATGGCTGCCAAGTAGACGCTTCAAGGCTGTTGTTGGGGTTAAGTCTCATAGTTTGTGAACAAAAAAAAAAAAGCTGGTGAATACCTCATTGCTGATCTTTCGATGCGGCCTGTGTGGGGTTTTTTCAAGGCGTTTTGTCGCAGCGGGGCTCTTATTTAAGGGACAGGGACCCCTTGGTGATTCCTCATCTCTTACCTTCTTGTAGTTATGTACATACAGTTTGTGGAGCTGCAAGGCTCTAGTGTAAAACTGGTTGTTACATTATTGCTGCATCTTTTCATAACATGTCTTCCCTCGAGCAGACATATGGGGAAAAAAAATGTACTTAAAATATTATTTTCTCTCTTTCTCCCCCTTGTTTTTGTTTCCTTATATTCTGAGCATAGAGAGATTTCTCTTATTTGAAAAAAGAAATTGCTACTACTATTTATACTAGTGAATATTGTGCAGAAAAGAGTGCTAACATGTTTGCAGTCTTTGGTAAATATGTGCAGTAACGACACAAATAGGTTACCTTTTGGATTTAAAGGAATAGTTCATTTTGGAAAGTCACTCCCTTTCTTGCAGTTTGAAAATACTTTTCGATGAAGCATAAATGTTTTCTGTTGCGTGTTAGTTTGTTTCTGAATGTAGGACAGGCTAATTGTCACTACACTACAACAAGGGTGCCATTTATGCTTCATCAGGGGTGTTTTCAAGCTGTATTTTCCGGTTTTCAGGAACAAAAGAAAACAGTCGGAAACTGTCCTAATGTGACAAAATTCACCTGGCAGCACCTCTGAAGCTCACCGCTTCACACGTAGCATCTTGTGTGCTTACTCCAAACAAAAAGCGTAAAGATAACACGTCACTGTTTATACGAGGTTGCGTGCCAGACTATTTCTTGGCCGAGCTCAACATCCTGGAGTCTGAGCTGGTTGCCTGGCAACTGCTCAACACCAAGAAATAGTCATAACCAGATGACACTTTGTGAAACTGTTTGTGTACGGATTAATGAGAAAATATACGTCATGTTAAGTATTCAGCTTTACAGGTGCTGGTAGGTTACCTTTGGACAGAGCCGTGCTAACTGTTTCAGTCCTTTCATGTAAAAGCAAAACAGTATTTCTTAAATTGTTGAACTGTTCCTTTAAGTGCTTTCGGAGGCGGTAACTTTGCTATAATGATTCAGAGATTTGTATTATCTGACATCAAGGGAAAATTGTACCAAATTTGACAACTTTTCCTCAACCTGCTCAGTGATGGTGGACTGCGGTTTGAGCCGATCAGAGCTGCAGGACAGATTATAATCTCTTATTCCCTCATCTGGGTTCTTATCCATCTCACTTTAATCACTTTTTTTCTTTAATTTTACATTCCAAACTGTAGGAACATTAGTTCTCACCAAAGAAATAATTCAGCCTTTTTTTTTTTTTTTTTTTAATTATTATTTCCTTCCTCGGCCTGTTAAGAATTCCAAAGGGGATAAATCCAACACTTCACTTCTTCTCACCCCACTTGATTTCTGATTCCTTACTGTATATACATATATGTAGCTATATAATTTTGTGCTCACATGGGGCATTTTGTATGTGATATTCATATTAGTCCAAATAGAAGTTAAAACATCTAGTCCATTCATTCTTCCAGTTAGATCCTGTGTCCTTCTTCTCAAGACAACCTTTCTGAGACAACTGTAAACTCAAGTGCCTTTTCTTGTCTCCCACCGATTCATTGACATCCCCTTCCTCCCACACCAGAGTATGGACCAAAGACATCGACCGTCCCCGACGCCCCTCCCCTCTCTTTCTCCCACTCACTGAATTGCACACTTTTCATTTACTACGAATAAACAGTTTGCAATACTGACTGTGTAGGTTTGTTTTTTGTTTTTTTTGTGGGGTATCTCGTCATCAGACTGCATGCAAGCAAACCAGGAGCTGAAGCAGAGGAACTTTACAAATTAGTGTTTCCAAGTCTTTTGCAAATAAATAAACTAACTGCAATAATTTAAACACTGGTGGCTTAAATGCAGCGACAACGGTAAAATAGGACTTATACAACCTTGCACAGCCAGCAGAGGGCAGTCTCACTCTTAGAAAAGGTCAAAATGATTTTTCAGACGCAGGTTTGGTGGAGGATTTCATTGATCAGCTATGATGTAAAAAGTATTAAGATAACTGCAACAATACAGCAATGTACTTTACATTTAGTTATACTAAAGTTATATTTAGTTTATATAGTTGCAAGTAAAAGTCCTGCATTCATAATCCTTTTTACAGAAAAGTGCAGAAGTACTAGAAGTAAAATCTATTTTAAGTCTCAAAAGTAAATTTACTTATGCATAGGATACAATATTCATGTCATTATTGTTGTACTGTTTGATGCAGAGCTGGTTAATATACTTTATATACAGTTTGTTTAGTTCAGTGGTTCCCAATCCAGGGGGTTGAGCACCTCTTAAGGGTCAAGAGATCAATCTTACCAGTTCTGAATGCACATTGCTGCAAGTCAACATACAGAAGCACTACTCCAAGTCATATCTGACATCTCTGATACAAAAATTCATCAAAGATGCAAAAGTGTTGAAGAGGAAGTTTCTTCACAAGGACAGCTGCAAAGCATATCAGGTATCAGGAGGGGAATTTGAAGCCAGATAAATGACAGCGATCTTTCAAATAATTCTAAATCCAACGAGTTCAGATTTATGAAAAACATGTTTGCAAAGAGCATTATAAATATGCATTGATTTATAAAAAACTATTTGGACAATAATTGCGATAGATATTGGAAACAGATCTTGGATTTCAAATGGAAGACTAACTTTTGTCCGGCCTAGTTTTTGGCACACAACAAGTGTAAACATACTAAATTAAACTGTATAATGTATTGCTTCAATAATATAAAATAAATAGATACAAAAGTTAGATTGACAACTTCTTGCATATGACCTGGCCAAAGCTAAAAACATTATATATTTATTCTCATTAAAATTAAATCCAAGGGAGTCTGCGTAAAAGTGTGAAAGTCAGAAGGTCAGAGGAGTGTAGAGGAGTGTAGTCCATTTTGATATTTATGTATTCATGTAAAATACTTCCTGGTATTTAAAGGCAATGCATCTTCTATTGCTCATGATAGTTTATTTATTTACATGCACCAAAATACACCCTGCATTTTTTTTTAAAAAAGGCTCCAAAATCATAAAATACAAACAGCTATCCTTTTTTTTTTTTAAGATGAAAAAAGTACAAATTCTGACATGATTAAAAGTCACTGAGCTGAAGTGGGCTGCAGAGGCAACAAAGACCTTCATCAACACTTTACAATGCAAAAACAAATGCAAATGAGTACAAAATATGACACTAACTGAACAGCAGTGATCAGTCAAAACTCTCCAGTGGGAATGTGTCACGGTGCAGCTCACAGCCCCATCACAGAGGGAAACACCGCCGCACCTGTTGAAGGAAGCAGAGTGCTTTCAATCCCCTCAGACCGGCCGATTCTCAGGAACCCATCCCATCTAAACATCTAATTCAGTGTCGTGTCGTACTTTTTGGGCTACCTTGACCATCTCCTGTGTCCGACTCCGGGACTTTCCAGTCCAGCTGGCGGCCTTTTTCGTAGAGTCCCTTCAGGATCTTTCTCACTTCGTCTGTCCCACCTCCGCGACTCAGCTCCAGGTATTTCCTGTACAGCTGCAGGGCAGTGCGTGCGTCCTCTATACTGTCGTGGGTTTCCCCCTGGATGTTGAGGTCTGGGTGCCGAACAAAGACACAGCAATCAGGAATGACTAGTCATAATGTGTCCCATTGCAGCATTTCAACCGTTAAAAGTATTGGTTTACCAAGTGGATACTGGAAATTAAAAGGGATTATCGCCTCAATGCTTTAGTGCTCAAACGCAAATACAGACCAAGAAATTATTCATGAAGGCAACTGAGAAAGGAGACAGACCTCAGTGTCAAAAGAAAAGAAACTTCTAGTTTGAACACCTGCGAATCAACTCAATCATTAATCAAGCTACTGATGTTAATGCTCTTTAATGCCCATCTGAGGCCATAGCATCAGATAATCAATTAATAATTAGACACAGACCTGCGGTTGTTTGTGTGCTTACTTGCTGAACTTTTGCTGCAGTCAGCCCTTATTATTTTCTCCTTAAAATATGCAATAACTTGGTTGCAGCGGAAACTATTTTTAAGTTGACATGGTGAACAGTTTCTTATTAACACACCCTGAAGACTCAAAGCAATATTTGCATTTCTTTGGAGTTTCTGTCCACCTGACTAATCTGAGTTGAATAACCTCTCTTTTAGCTCTGTTTTTGTATCTCTACCTGATCCTGAGGGACATATCTGTCTCTTTAGCTGCTAAATGCTCCACTGTGTTCACCAGCTGGTCTCTAACTGTGTCCGTCGGTTGTTTGGTGGTGAGCAGGTTGAATGAAGTGGGATTTTAGAGCTTTTATCGTTGAAAACAGCCGCCTGCTATGGCTGAAAACAACACAATGAGAGCGGTAAGCATGAACCAAAACTGTAAACTTCTGGGCAGTAATGCAGAAAGACGCTTCATCACTCCATAGAGTTGAGAGAACTAAAGTGTGGCTATATTTTTTTGACAATTTTTAGAAAAGTCACCTCCTTCAAATTACACATATTCAGTGAAATCCTTTGTTAACAGAAAACAATGTTTACAGTTGTCTTAACTTACCGAGAAAATACCAGGCGAGGAATCTCAGAGAAATCATCCTCTTGCGAGGTAAATGAAACAGGTAGACGGTGTCAATGACTTGGTCTTTCAGAACCTTAAAAACAGAAAAGAGAGAATCTGTGGAGAGTCTGATGTTTCCCATACAGTGCTTTTAATTGTGCACTCTACACTGTACAACTGTAAACCTAAAATATTCATCTACAAAACTGATTTTATTCATCTGATTTTAGGTTGTGAAATCTCATACCAGTAAATTGATAACCCGAAAGTCCTTCTGTAAACCGTGACCGACAAAACGAACTCCTGTGTCAATGAGGAAGCGCAGTTTTAAGTAAGTGGACTTCAGCGTGGTCAGATGCTTTGAAGAAATCTTCGCATCCAAATCTCCTGGTTTGATGCCAGAATATTGTGTCAAATAGTCGACGACCTGCAAGAACAAACATTGAGAAGAGTTAGAGATCTAAATGTGAGCAGATGTTAAAGGGAGCAAGTTCGAAAAAGCATCACACCTCCGCAGGGTTAATATCTGGACTTTAAAGTTTTCATCATAACTAATGAATAAAGTTTTCTATATATTCAGTAGAAATTGCTCTCATAAAAGTGATCAATCATCATTATTTTCCAGTACAAGAAGACTAAAAAGTGTTTCTGTTCATGTAGTAAACAGCAAAACTGCTCTTCATTTCAGAGCTTTCCAGAAGTGCTTGAACTTCCAGCAGGCTGAGCAAAGATTAAGTTACTGAATGAGCTTGTAAAAGGTAATCCTGCTTTCTTGTATTTTGACTCATGAGGCATATTATTGTGTGTGTGTGTGTGTATTATCAGCACTGACAACAGGAAACAGACAATGAAGGCAACACGATATAGGTAGTGATCGGAAAACGAGTCATCCCTGCACAGTAGTTCAGTCAGGCGTATCCCGTTTCTGCAAAATTCAAAACGTCTGGTTTTTTTTTAGTAACTCAGCCTCTTTCACCTGCTCCTGAGTGGAGATGTAATCGTCGATGAAGGGCACTCCTTCGTTGGGCCCCTGACCCCTCACACAGGTGATCCTGGCCACAGACATCTGACTGGGCTTGATGGTCGACTTGGTGCCATCACTGCGAAGTTCTGCCTCTTCCTGCAAACAAATCATAGATGAAAAGATTATTTCAAAGCCCTAAATGACACCTTCCTTACATCTAGCTGGTTAAAGTTAAAGACTATTATTTCATGTTTTCCAATATACCAGTCAATATTTCTCTTTCTTGAGATATCAGTATGTTCAAACAAGTTTTAAGGTCTATTATGGTATGAGAGAAGTAAAGAAACATCCTGATTCATCTTCATTTTGACAAATTCTACCATGTAAAAATGTGAAAGTTGCCACCCTTCCTCTACCATGCTCTTTATTGGCTGTTTGCAGCTTTGTAACACAAATTTGGGCCAAGCTAGCTGCATGAAAAGTTAAATGATATGACAAAAATATCTCAATAAATCAAATGTGATTAAAAAGGAAATAAGTAAAGTAATATTGTTTTTGCATACCTAGCTTCAGATTTTAAGATACTGAATAACCACAAACTGTTGGCACTGGTGTATGTTTACATGACAAAAATATTATTTTCTAATTTTATTTATTTCCCTGCTGTAACAAAAATGTACTCAAAGCCGAGGTACATACTGAACTGTGAATTTTGTGTGGCGCTACACCCCTCACTGAAAGCAACTTGAAGTAGCCTCTAGAAGCCTAAATAGGTGGGTTGCTGCTGAACATGAAATAGAGTTAAAGTAGTATATGGAGTTAAACAGACAGAGGTATTAGCTTCCAGACTCACCTGGTTGAGTGTGACAAACTCGGCGTCCAGCCCCACCAAGTCACCAGCCTGCGGCATCTCGCTGACCATGAGTGGGATGAAAGTGGCGTGACTCTTCCTCTGTTTACGAGCCAACGAGGCCTCTGTCAGCAGTACGCTGGCATCTATGGGATTTTTAACTGAGGCAGACAGCAAAGCGTGAGCAGGTAAATGAATCTACCTAACTTTACCTACAAGTAATATCTCCAGATTTAACATCTGAAAACTCACTGCGGAGGTCGTATTTGGTGTGGTAGTTCCTCTTGGCGTAATACAGAATGGCTGGCACTTTCCAAATCACATCAAACTGAGCAGCTTCAGTCTTTGACAAACAAAAGAAAAAGTTTAACATGACTGCAAAAATAAATTATGCAGCATAAATTAAATACAGGTCAAATATTTACCTTGTCAATTGGCTCGATTAAGAAATCATTGAAGAGGTACCACTGCTGGTGTGTGACTCCCTGAAACAAACATTTTAAATGTTTCAAACACAGGATCCATGTGACCAAGAGACAACAACATTAACTCCATTTTGTTTTTAAATCAATTGTCTCAGTTTTTCTATTTAGTTAGGCTTCACTGACCTCTTTCCTTTGATGGTACGTCTCCCCCACTTTGATGTGTGCAACCAAGTTTCCACCAGTGCGAGCGTCCAGGATGTGAGGCACCGTGACCACCAAGTCATAAAGAGAAGCACCCTCCGCCTCTTCAGCAGCGCTCAACTGATTGGGGACATTTTATCGAGTCATTAATTAGTCAAACCAGATAAAGAACAAAAATCCTCCCTTCCTCACCTCCTCTCCTTCGGGCCAGCTGCTGATCTCCAGCCCCTGACTTTTGCTGATGGACATCTTGAGAGTGAGAGGGATCCAAACGTGCCGCAGATCCTCCGCCCGTGTGTCAAAGGTGAAGCCCTCCATGTTGCAGTCCTCCCCACTACAGTCAGGTGAAAGTGAGGTTGTAAATATGTGTTGAGACAATCAGTTTGATTTTGGTTTAATTCGTGAAGCTGAAACAATTAGTCAATTATTCAACAGATGGATATTCATTGGAAACTGAACTGATTGACTATTAATAGTTTAAATACATTTTTGCCAAACATATAATAGTCCAAGCCTCTCCAATGTAAAGATTTGCTGTTTTTCTCTCTTATAGATCATTTTTGGACTGTTGTTGAACAAAACATGCAATGTGAAGATGTCTGTGAAATTATTATGTACATTTTATTACATACTAATGTTGACTTATGTTTTACAGACTAAATGATTAATTGATTAATGAAAAGTATGAATCAATGATGGACTGACAGAAGCTGCAACCCTATTTATTTGATATTAAAAGGGATCTTACTCCAAGCACCACTCGGTGGGCATCGGTGGGGGTTCTTTGGGTTTTGCAGGTTCCATTGCTTCTTTTTGCATGGCCTTATTGAAGGCATACTGTGAAGAAAACCAAAAAACATTTGCATAAATCATGTAAATAAGTCATGGAGACATAACTAATTAAGTATATTTAAATCTTGCTAGTAATTAAAAACAAAATGAGTGTCATTTACCTCCGCCTGAACCTTCCAGAATTCAGCCTCTTTAGCACTGTTCACCTCACAGTTGATGACCAGAACATCTGGCAGACATCGAATGTTGCGTGTTTGCACCTATAAAAGCACACAAAAACTCTTATAATGCAGAACAGGGTGGACAAATGTATTGTGTGTTAATATGAGCTGCTAATGTGTCTGACCAGGCGCTGTAACTCACTGTGGGTTGGTACTTCTCACAGTTTTCACACCACGCCTGAGTACTCTGCTCCAGACAGATACTCTTCTTCAAGATCTCGGCAAAGTCATATTCCTTTATTGTTTTTTCTGATGAGTCGAAGTGAAAGAAACACGGTCAACAAAGTTATCAGCACACTCGTCTCCCAAGGCCAGGATAGCTACTTGAGATGAACACAATAGTGTTGTTAGCGTACTCTAAGATCACCTTGAGAGTTCTGTTCAGGGTAATGCATGGTGAAGAGCAGCGTGAGGGAGGAGCGGACTGTCTCCTTGCCACAGCGACACAAGCTGCTGTTCTCAACTTCGCATCCAAACAGTTTTCCGATGGCAGACTCACCAGAGGAACCCAGAGAACTGAAACAAAACATGTAATTGACACAACAGAAACTAATTAGTGATCGCTTCCCTAAACGTGTTTCTGAAATAGCTCTGTCCCTCCCGACTCTGACCTGCTGCTGGCTCCCCTGTAGGCCTGCGGGCCCTCCTGCTCCTGCGTCTCTTGGTGGAGCTGAGTGAGGATGAAGCGGTTCCAGCTTTGGATTAATCGGCCGAGCCTGGCTTTCCCCGTCTGCTCGTCTGAGTCTGCGAGGATCAGACCGAGCGCTGAGGCTTCGGGGATGGTGCGAAACGCTCGGAGGAAGTTACTGGCCTTGAGAAGAGGAGACAGAAATGCATTGTGGATGACATTTTAACACCTCTGAGGCATCGATGCACCGCTATTTAAAGAAAAAACAGCTACCTGGCATGGATCTCCTCGTGACAGATCCAACATGTGGAAGAGGAAGCCGAGCTCACAGGCCAAACAAAATTCCTTCTGGCACAAATGATTCTGCACCAGACACCGGATTGGCTCCAGGAAGTATAATACCTAATGTACCAACACAAAAACAGAAGAACATCAACTCTCGCTTTTCTATAATCTCTTAAAAACAAATAAAATTTCAGTAAGATGTGCCTAGTTCCTTACCTGGATCATGCAGTTGCAGTAGGCATTGGGGATGTGAGGCTCCAGGCCAGCAAACAAGGTTCTGTTGTAATGTTTGAAGTCGAAGTCCTCCAGTCCAAGTTTTGAGTATTTAATTGTGACCTGATAAAGCACAAAGATGTCACATATTTCAGCAATCAAAACTTATTTTCGCACATAGAAACAGTGAAGAGATTATTATAACTTAAAAGTCAACCATCCTTTTGTATGAAAACCATCAAGAAATACAATAAGTCCAACCTTTCTGTATTTTTTGGGCACCATGTAGAGATGTGGCTCTTCATCACGGCCGATCGGTGATTCAGGGACCTGGTTGTAATTATCATAATCCAGCTCCACATCTTTAATTTTATAAGGCAGCTGAAACCAATAGAGAAAATAAATTTAACATCTTGGAAAAAATTGGAAACGTATGAATGTGAAGAAGTTGAAGAAATCTGTTCATGTATTCAACTCTTTAGTGTTTAACAGCAACCTTTATAACAACACAGGGCAGTTGTAAAGTAGTGTGAGATCTACGTTGCATTTTTTAAATTTCTTTTTACATGCCTGGTTCCGAGGCCGGGTGCGAGGATTCGCTGCATAACCGATGAATCCTACAGTTTTCATGGTACGCAGGATTTCAGGGTCCACAGGAGGAGCCCGTCTGTTGGAAAAAACAGTATTTTTAGATGAAAACGTAAATTAATTCATAGAAGTTAAGGAGAGAAACACTTGCTAAATGCAATCAGTCACAGACACAGAGTTTTTAGGTATGTGTTAAATGTAAGCAGTCGAATACTACAGCCCCGTACTGAGAGGTATTTCTAATATTTTTTCAACCTTATTTATATATGACTTAGGGCAGATTGGATATTAGAGAAACCTGTCAGTGCAACTAAAACAAACGGCTGTAAACTGCAGCCTCCAAAATAACCAAAAAATAAAACCAGCCCCTCTCCACAACAATTTCAACCCAAAATGACTGTTGACTTTGATAAAGGGGGACTTATTGTAGCACTGTGGTTTCTAATAAAGTGGCTGCTGAGTGTGTCAACTTTCTGAGACACTCAATAGATAAGCATTATCTGATGGTGCTGTTCCATGCTAATTAATCTTTGTGACTGAGAAAACTGTTTGTTCTTTGGTGTTTCCCCAATGAGTAAGACACTTCTGGGGCATGTTCAAATTTGCTGCATTGAAACAAGTACACGTTCAATTTTAGCCCTAATTTGCCGAATTGTAATGAAATTACTTTTATCAAATCAGGACAGCTACATGAGATTAGAATATAATTTCAAATCAGACTTTATACCCATTAATTAAAATGTAAAATGTGATGTAAACTAAGCAGAAAATTAAAATACTGACATCACTTCAAGAGAACCACAACGGCTGCAGAAAAGAGAAATAAATAAGTTCCCTACTGCAGCTCAAATGAGATCACAGGGTGAGATCATCATCAAACATGTCAATTTCAAGTTTTGGTTTCAGTATGTAAACTTGCACCACCAGGTCAAAAGACAAAGCTGGTAATATTCTGTATTTCTGCTATAGTCAACAAAGCCCACTAAGAGACCAAAGCCAACATTGCCTAATTCTGTCTCTTAATACTTTCCAACTTCCCTATCTTGTCTGTGGCACTCAGTCCCAAGCCCACTGGTTCCCACTGAGGACATAAATCTTAAAACAGGTAACAAATATGTAGTTTCATTTTTAACCAAGGCCAAACAAGTTCCTAAAACAGCTGGCCACGGCAGTTTTCAAAATGTGTTCCTCAAATATTAGTTCCCATGTTCATCATAACATCCCAGAACATGTCAACAGGTGCAAAGGTTGATGTCACTGATGTGTTTTTAACTGCCTGTTGACAAGAAATGGCACAAACGGATGAACTAAACCATCACAGGACACACAAAGAACGCTTGTTAGTGTTGTTGCTTTCACACACACAGTATTACCATTACCAATCATAAAGAATCAGCTCCAGTAAAGTACTTGTGACTGTGTTACCTGGGGCTGGGTGTAGCCAGCGCAGTGGGCCAGTCTGACAGGAGCTGCTCTGTGCTGGTCAGCGGCATGGGGATGGGGAAGCGAGAGCGGCAAGAGGTCGTGGTTCCAGTCCAGCTGAGGCAGCGAGTCCACCAGGCAAGGCAGGGCAAACTCAGTCTCCCGGGAGTAGTCGTTAAATGAGACCTCCGGAGCGTCAGACCAAAGGTGCACGCATCCCCCCGAGTCCCCAAAGGCCAGGGCTTGTTTGCTTGATGATACGTCGAAACTCATGAGCAACTGGCCCACGGTGTTGACATGAAAAATGTCAGCCATGTTGGCAAGACCGGTGGGTTCACAGAACTGGCACTGACCTGGAGAAAGAGGAGATAAAGCATTACTTCAGAGCTAAAGAAACATTTTCACTTGAATACCTAAGTGAATACAGCACAAATGTTCAACTCAATTATTTCCAAGTAACATTATTCAGGATTGGCTTATGGGTTTGAGTGTGATGTTATTACAATAACAAGCACTGACCAAGCTCTCCAATATAAATCAGTATATAACTAACACACTGACTACATGAGTTGTGTGCAGTAGATCCCACAGTGATACCTGTCTGTGAGATGATCGCCAGACGTGACGTGTAGGTGGGAATGAATCGCAGGAAGAGGGGGTCCACGTGCACCTGAAGTGGTGTTACAGCTCGCATCATACGGAGGTCATACACCATGAGGAAACGGTCGCATGCCAACCCGTTCAACCCTCGACTGGAGAACCCGCACGCAGCCAGAAGGTTTCCATGAACGTCGAAGTCCGAGAGGCTTCCAGAGAACGCGTCAAACTCGTGCTCCATCTTGAAGCTACGCAGGTCCCTTAGGGTTACCTGTTTTCAAGAGAGGGTGAATGTGAGTGTTTGTGTGAACCGGAAAAACATCTTTTCTCAATCTGATCTGATAAAAAAAATTTTACCTTGCCAGAAGTATGCCCGCAGAAGAAGAAACGACTGGTTTGGCGCATTATTGCCACTCCAGGCACCTCTACAGTGAACTGGAAAGTTCATGAGACAAAAGCAAACAGTCAATCTTGTTAATTCTTAAATTTTATATTATGTCCCGCTGTCCTACGCTGCATGCACAGACATCTGTGGATGTTGATCAACTTAATCCCACTGTCTCACCTTTTGAGTTTCTTGAACAGTATTCAAGTCAAGTTCAACCACATAGTTTTGTAATCCACCCATGAGCAAGGTGTTGTTATCAGTCATGAGGAGACTGTGCATATCCACTCCTTCCTCCATCCTGGAATTCACACATACATTATTTATTATTGTGAACTTAAATCAAGTAATTCAGAGAGAATAAATAATATTGCACCAAAAACTTGCTTATAATCTCAGTACAAGGACATTTGTAAAGCTACAATATTAAATCTATTAAATTAATCACCAACTATTTTGACAATCAATTAATAGTTTTAAGTCATTTTTATAATGCTCACAGATAAGTGTACTTCTCTAAAGGAAAAAATACATGGCGGTATTTTTGATTTGTCAGCACCACTGACACATCCCAATTTAAAGTGAAGCCTTTTTTGCAACTGCAAAAGATTAAATCTGAGTATTTAGAATAACAAAGGAATTATAATTCCAGTATAAAATATTCTTCCGATATCCAATCCAGTAATTTAACACTGAATATCACCTTGGCTTATCCCTATACACAACTAATTGACTAATTGAGAGAATGATCAACAGATTAATCAATAATTAATCTAAACCCTTGACATTTGTCCTAGTCAATCAATGTGACACTTACGGGTAGTCAAACATAACAAGGCCTCCACGAGTGTGGCATTTGAGATTACTCTTGGACAGGAACAGGACGCCTGTTTCCAAACTCTGAATGTGCCGGATGTCGTCTGTCGCATGAGCTTGGAAAGAGGAATGGCGGCCCATTGTAGGTCCGAAGAAGGAGGTCACATGACCCTGAAGAGGACAAATAAAAGAGGGATAAAATAGACTGTGTAATTCATATCCAGCGGTTTTATGGTGCAAATTTGTAAATTATGGTAGTTATAATTCTTAGTTAATGTCAGGTCATTCTTATTCAAGTAACTAGATATCACAAATCACACTTTGCCTTAAGCAGCTTTACAATCTGTACAACATAAACACTCTCTGTCCTTAGACCCTCGACTTAGATGAGGAAACCACCCCCCTCCAAAAAAAAACCCTTTTGCCTTTTAAATGGAAGAGACTATGAGGAAGAACAACTGAAGAAGGATCCCTCTCCCAGGACAGACACGCAATAGAAGTTGAGTGTACAGAAAAAATCCACAGTAACATCACAGAGTTACAATTTGAAAACAAAGACATAGATTGTAAAGAAACTGGGGGAGTTGCATCCAGGAGGACATTGAGCAATACATTTTCCTGAAAAAGGAACAAAATAAGTGATCGACTGTGACTCTTGCCAAAAAAGCAACATTCACACATGCAAGCACATCAGTAATTTGCGTTATGTGAACATTTTTACAATTGCTCTTTTTGTGTTTATTATATTGTGCTTTTTCCAACTTATGTCGCCTTTGCTGTTTTAACACTGCGGATTTCCCCACTGAGTGACTGACAAAGGATAATCTTATAATCAGTTAATAACCACAGAAATTAGAACTGCAACAATGAATCCATTAAATATTCAATTAATCACAAACCAACTTGATAATTTATTAATTCTTTTGAGTCGTTTTTAATGAAAAAGCCCAAATTTTCTGATTTGGGCTTTCAAATATGAATATCTTCTGGTTTCTTTAGTCCTCTATGACAGTAAACTCGAGGACGTCACCTTGGGCGTGAGAGAAACAGTCATGAATGGTTTTCACCATTTCCTGACATTTCATGGACCAAAGAATTAACTGATTAACTGAGAAAATGATCGACAGAATAATCAGTTAGGTGCAGCTCTACATCAAACCTCCACACATGTATCACAGCATGCTACAGTACAACCAGCAGGACACAGCATACTGTGCAGAGTGATGTACTATATTCTATAATTTCCCCACTGAAGGATTAACAAAGAATTATTTTATCTTATCTAATTTAAAATGCCCTCATGTTGGAGGCTCTTACTCTGTGGTTCCCCATCCAGAGCATTTCCTCCTGCAGGTCAAAATGTGTTGCAGTGACTGGGATGCCAACTTCAGAGACGGCGCTGTGCAGCTCGGAGAACATCCCCTCCATGAGGTGCACTGGCTCGGGCACCGACACAGCCAGACCCTCAGGGTCCAGCTCCACACCTTGCAGCAGGCTGGGGTTGAGATGGGGGTCCATTGAGGGCTCCATGCCCGCATCCAGCGTCCCGTGAAGGCCGGGAGAGTACTCTCCCATCCCGGCGTCAAGACCGTCAAAGTTCATCATGAGTGCAGCTAAACCAACCTGCAAAGGAATGACAACATCTGTTAATAATAACACTGCCATAACTAATAAATATATTTCATCTTCATTAAGTCTACTTATTATTTCAACGTATATTAATAAATTAAACCTAAGTATCAGCTCATATTGACTTATAAGGTTTGAAATGGAAGCTAAAAAAGGAAGGACAACATCTGTTAATACACATAACCATAACACCATAACTAATAAATATATATATATATATATATATATATTTTTTTTTTTTTTTTTTTTGGGGGGGTTGTTGTTTTTGTTGTTGTTTGTTGTTTTTCCTGAACAACTAAACTCAAGTATCAGCTCTTGTTTTTGTTTAATTGTAAGCTTTGGATTGGCAGCTAAACCAACCTGCACAGGACTGCTAACCTCTTTTATTAATACTACCAACAACAAATAAATTTAATTATATTGATATATTTATATATGTACATATTAATATATTTAAATCTTAATAAATACAAGTAATTTTCAACGTATTTGTGATCAACTAACTCGATTGTCAGCTCATATTTATTGCTAGCTTTGAATTGGCAGCTAATATTACGGCAGGATGTTGGCAAACGCCTCACAAGCCAAAATTGTGGTGTTAATTAGTGAAATATAAATATAAAAGTGAGCTATCGTGTTTTTATTTGCAGCTGCGGGGTTTTATTATCACTACTTATTGAGCTAACTGTGAGCTAATGTGGCTAACAGTTAGCAGCAACACACACACAAACACACTCTCCGGTTTTTCACACCGAAATAAAATGAGTGTGTGTGTCGCTCTGTTTGGATAAACCTACAGGTTTTCATCGTGAAAATAACACAGACCTTTTCTTGTAACAAGGGTCGCCGCTCAGGGAGTCCATGTTCACTTCATTCACAACAAAAACACAAAACCTTAAAAAAAAGAAAAACAACTACAATCATTTCCGGAGCAAATTGTGAGACGTTCATGGAAACTCCGGAGAATTCACCACTCTCACTCTCTTTCCTTCTCTTGGCACACTTTTGTCTTAAAAAAAAAAGTTTGAAAGCATGTTGTATATATTAATATATATATAAAGTCATTCAAACACTGCAATTTAGTTTCTTAAGTATCACTTAATGTTCTTAATGTCTGCTTCTTCATGTCAATAATTTTAGTTATTTTTCTTATCGAGTTTCCCGGCTCCGAACCTACAGGGGTCATGAAGGCATCACCATTTGGTTTTAGATATTTTTCTGAAAAGTGAACAAAACTGTGACTTTTGCTGAAAAAGAGCTATTCATGACTACAAGCACATAGACTAACTCGCTTCTTATATAATGATAATAGTGTAATATGAATGTATAGCAGATGGTGTCTTCATTGTTTCTATGTTGTTTTTCTTATTTATGTTGCTATTAAAAACAAGAGCTGCAACAATTAGTTTGTATCTATGTAAAAATAATTTCCTAACTATTTTGATGATCTATTAGTTAGTGTTCATTCATTTTGGGAAAAAAAAGATCAAGATTCAAGACTTTATTATCATTTCCACAACAATTTTCTGGAGTGGTCACTGGCAATGAAATTTATGACATTCCTGAGATTTTATGGAACAAAGAACTAATTGATTAGTGATCGACAGAATAATTGACAGTTAGTTTCAGCTCTACATTACACCTCACACACATGTATCACAGTACGCTACAGCTAGCAGGTCACAGTATATTGTGCAGAATTTTATACTATATTTTATGGTTTCTCAGATGAGAGAAAGATATATAAGTCAAATAGCAAAATCACCCACAAACAAAGAACTGTGTGACAATTAAATCAAAAGTACATCACGACAGGCTGCCTCCGGTCCTCATCAACACCCACCACATATAATACAGTGCCAACAGTCAGTAAGACAGTTAAATGGGAGTAAACTTCATGTTTTCTCCGTATAATGACTGCAAATCAGAATAATGAATAATGGTGTGCAGAATGAGTGGGACAAGGTTTGGTTGTGAGGTGAGGGACGCCACACTTCCTGGCAAGAATAGGAAGCATGCCAGCATCTTTGTTAAAGTGAGTTAATGATAAAACACACTCATACATGAATCATGCATCAATAATAGATCAGATTAGGTCAGATAGGTCAGATTTTACGCATGATCGATGATGATTAACATACAGGAAAAAAGGCATGCATGACAAAGACTAGCATATGAGGCCATCCCACTAATTGTACACCGGATGTAGAAAGATATGTTTGGCAATGAGGGACTTATCTGATGAGGTCTTGTTAGCTCTCATACATTGAATGCTATGCAACCTGAATTAGCAAGAAATAGTTTTTCAAGCAATAAAATACCAAACTTTCATATGTGAACTTGAAATTTCAACATGAGAAGTTGCTGCTGACATTTGAAGATGTCGCCGTTGCGAGAAGAAAGCCAGAATTTTAAAAGTATTGGGGGTCAGTAAGGGGTCACATTTGAATTTTGCCCTGGGACCCCCTGCTGGTTTAATCCGGCCCTGCTTTCAACAAAACTGCATCTATGTTCTGTATGAAGACTTGTCATAGAAACAGCACATGAATCCTCTTTAGCTCAGTAACTTGCATAAAATATCATTGGACAAAAAAACATTTCAGCAGCAAATTTAATACACTTATTCAAGGTTCAAGGTATTTTATTGTAATTATAGGACACAATATGGCACGTTGAAATGCAGCTGTAGCAAATTAATATTCAAATATTCCAATTATAATAAAACACAATAGCACAAACTATATAAAAGAAGCATTAAAGGAAGAAATAAAAAGAAACAAGGAATGTATAAAGTTTTGTAAAAAGAAAAAGTATAACATGTGTAATATCAGTGTAATAGGAGTGTTTTAAATTATAGTGCCATGTAAAAACTTTATTATAATAGGAACGAAAGTAGTGCAAAAGTGCAAATTGCTTTTCTTCTGTGTTAATCTGAATTCAAGGAAAAGCAGCTGCTGCTCATTTCAATCTTTACCAAAGACTCAGATGAATAAATGAATACATTTACAGTTGACCTTTAATTATTACAAACCTTTAATCTGCTGCGTTAAATCAGTCAGTTACAGGAATATTACCACACAGAATAAAGAAGATAAACGGGAAAGATAAAGGAAGCACTGAAATATCGATGGCTTTCCCTTATCTTTTTTTTTCTTTCTTCTTTCTCTGAAAAAAAAAAAACAAATTCCTGTGAAAGACAAAGCGTTTTTCTTTGGTAGAGAAGAGGGGCAGGTCGCGGACACAGATGGAAAGTTTGGCCAATCTGAGTGGCGGATTCAGTTCATTATCGCCCTGAAATGTAAAGGTTAGTCTCACTTCCTCGGCACAGCCAAAGATGCGAAACCTGATTAGAGCGCATTAATTGGTTTGTCACACACGCAAAGCACATATTATGAATCTGAATAAATATTATTCATCCAACCCCAAACGCGTAATTCATGGTTGTGTGGAGATCAGTGGGGAAATAAACCATACAATTTCATGAGAAGAGTTGGGCTACTCAATGAGAATGAGCTTTATTGGACATGTATATGAACAGATACAATGAATTTATATGGTTTATGCTTTTTTACAACTCTTTACACATAAATGGACAAACAAGGTGAACATAACTTAGTATGTATAACCATAACCATATATATATATATATATACATATACATATATATATATATATATATATATATATATATATATATATATATATATATATATATATATGTGTGTATATATATATATATATATATATATATATATATATATATATATATATATATATATATAGTATAAGTTATATATAGGGGAAATGAAATAATAATAAAATAAATAATGATAAATGACCTTAACAGCCAATAAAATGATCATTTTACTGTAAATATTGTAATTAGAGGAGACATGTCTTTTTCTTCCTTTCTTTTTTATTATTTTTGTTGTGTTCGTTGACAATTACCTAATCTAATGTCTAACGTTGGTTGGTTAATCTGACCTCCCATTAAAAACAATAATAATGATAAATAATGATAAATGACCATAACAGTCCATAAAATGATCATTGTACTGGAAATATTGGAATTACAAGAGAAGAGCCTTGTCTTTACCTTCCTTTTTTTTTTTTTTTTTTTTGTGCTCACACGACAATTACCTAATCTAATGTCTAATGTGGGTTAATCTGACCTCACATTGCTCACATCCCCCCCTCCGCCTGCTGCGTAAAGTGAATATCTCATTTGCACTCAGCGTGAACTCACCTGAGCTGTGATGGCCAGGAAAACCCGCGTGAGTCACGCACGCTGCTTAATGAGCTATATAGTGACGGCGGGATTCATTGAGGAGACACAGGACTCAGGCTCTCAGAGACACACACACAGACACACACAGACACACACTCAGACACCAACCATGTGCTCCCACTTCGCTTCGCGACTCTGTCTGCGCTCCTCTGGCTCCTCTCATTCCTCTCCGCTGCGTGCTGCGCTCCTGCTGGGCATGCATGTGAGGAGGTGCGCAACAGCTCCCTGCTGCTCAACCAAGTTGCCAGAATTGTATCAGTGGAGGTATGTTATCATTATTATTATTAATTTACTATTATTTCATCCTAACTGCAATAAGACTTTTTAATTCAACATAATCTAACACCACTATCATCATCACTTGTTATCTTTAATCACTTTAATGCAATTTATCATCCAGTGCAATCAGTACTTATGGGGGATGAATATAGTGTATTTATGCCATTTTTACCTTCTATATTTTTATATCTACCTTTTTTGTTCTTAGACCCACTGTAACAAGTCAATTTCACCCAGTGTGGGATTTTATATATTTTATCTCATCTCTTATCTCATTAAGTGCAAAAGGGTGGGATTCATTTACTACAGAGCATCTGCAATTGAGTGAATAAAATTGATTTTATATATATATATATATATATATATATATATATATATATATATATATATATATATATATATATATATATATAAAGAAATAGTTTTTAGCCAGTTGTAATATGTTGAAGCATGGCTTTACCAGCAATATATCAGCATTTAAAGTGCTGAAATGGGGAGACTTTCCTTTCTTCCAGTCATTTAGAGTTAAATAAAATTCAATGTTGACAGCACTGGTATGTTTGGAAATATTTCTGTATGCATACCAGCACACATTGCCTGATGCCCTGTCAGCATTTATTAACGGCTGCGTTTGTGTGTAGGCGCGAAATGGATCCAAAGACGTGTCAAATTTCTCCCACTCACCTGTCTGGATGGAGGCGCAGGACATGTGCGATCCCGACACCCTCAGGAAGAATCCAGCGGTGAGCAACTCGGCAAACATCACACCAGTCATAGCAGAGACTCTCAGACTGTGTTTGATGTGATTTATGAAGTTTTTTTTATCCTCCTCTCTCAGATGTGCATTGGGAAGATGCTGGACGTGCTGACGGACTACAGCGCCGCAGTGGAGAAGGTTTCTGGACTTTCGAGCTGCTCAGAGTCTGCCAGGAAGCTGAGGCCAGTGATGGGCAAGCTGCTCGATGACATGAGAGTGTGTGTAAGGTCCAAGGCTGGGAGTCATCACCAGAGGGTAAGCCCCAGCAAGCTTTTTTTTTAGATTTATCAGAAGTCGGTGCAGGATTTACCACAGCTCTGATTGGCTCAGATTAAAATGAAATGTCTTTTTCCCCCTAATTGTAAAGGAGTCACACATCAGTAAGGGAGAGGCCCTCTCCCTTCAGAACTGGCAGGAGGCTCTGCTGTGCCACTACACCTTGGACAGGCTCTTCTCCTTCTCCATCCTCACTGCCCGCGTCTTCGCCGTCGGTGATCCGGCTCACCACCCGCACGGCTCAGCTCGTACCTGCATGTAGAGCAGGAACAGGCGCAAGCACCCCTCCTGTTTGATCACATTGATCAAACAGGAGCCCTCAGGCGCTGGACGTGCCTCTGCAGCAGTGTATCCACTCTTGTTTCTCGCATGTATACACTGAACGTATTTCCAATGGAATCTATATATTTATTCGAATCATATTTATTGTATTTATTTATTGATATTTATTTAAATCAGACGCTGGCATTGTGTTTTTCTCTGTGTTCCTTATATGCAAAATTCACACACTGTTCATAATAAACAACAAGACTTACATCACTGTATGTGTTGTGGTTCGTACATTATGTCACTGTGTTTTTTTTTATGGCTATGGTTCCCTATATGATAAACAATTCCTCATTAAGGAAAGCTAAGAAAGTTACCACCTGCACTGAGTACTCCTCTTTTCCTTTCAATGAATTTCCAGAAGAACACAGAGTAATGTGCTGAGAGGAGGAGGAAGCTGTGCTTTCCTAAAAGATTCCTGCCCCTCTTAGGAGATGCACAAACTTCCTGCATACTTCCACCCCAGCCAGCATGTCATCACACTCTGATGATGCAATACCACTCCACTGGTAATTCAGAGCAACAAAAAAGAAAAAAAAGGGAAGGTGTGTTTAGAAAAAAAGGGGAAGAGGAAGCAGCGGTGTGAAGGTACCGGATTGCTCAACGAGGAAGTCGGCTCTCTGAGTGACTTTGTCCGGGATTCATTCAGCCTCTCGTCATGCCCCCTGTTGTCTGTTTACACGTGGTGGCGGAGAGTCAGCACATCTGTCACTGCCTGCAGAGCAAAAGAGGAAATGATTTGTGACTCATCTAAGTGTTATTGTTCAATGTGAATATTGCACAAAAAAGTGTTTTGGGGGGGAAACAAAAGTTAAGGGAATAATGTGATTGGGGGATGCACAAACAAAAAAGAAATACAATGCATAGAGAGAATAAACGCAACTAACAAACACAATACATGTCTGAAAAAAGTTGAGCAATATGTTGACATGAATGCAGAGCAGTTATTATCTTCAGCAACCTATCTGAGAAGAGTTTAAGTTAAAAGCGTGAAAAGATCATGAGCAAACAGTATGTAATGTGTACAGTAATATTGCCTGTTACAGCCTGTTTGAGTGAGGATTATGCAAGAAGGAAGGTCAACATGTTACAGTAGATGAGGGGAAATACAAACTTTATTTTTTCTGATCATTTAAAGATGAATTGATTGGTTGTAATGTACAATTTAAACATAATTAGTGTTTTAATTAAGACAGCACTAAACATAAGCCCTCATCTTGCTGGCCTAATTCAAGGCCCGTAGATATAAAAGTGTGTTTCAATAAATGACAGCTGCAAAAGTTCCTCAGGACGTCCCACGCATGTAATCCATTACACTACTTCCTTATCTACTTTCTCTACACGTGTTACAGGGAAGCGAACCTGTTCAGTGTGCCGGTAAAACAACCGTGTTATTGTTTTCATTCCCCGTAGATTACTCATTTGCCCCATCAAAGATATTCCTCAATGCTACGCCGGTGGTGATTCAAGAATTAATTTCCACGCTTGAATTTACAGTATCCAGCAAGAGTCCCCAGGTGTTTGGTCTGAGAAATTTGAGCCTGTGGATTTTCAGAAAAACCTGTTGTGCTTCGGGATGAATTTGCTCAAAGGTTAACAGATATCATTTTGTTTGTGACAAACAACAACAGGCTGGCTCCACGCTCTTTCGCTTTAGGCATTGAACTGTGACATTTAACTGTATGTTGCTTTTGTTTGTGGATTTGAGCCTCTCAGAATGGTGGCAGAAGTTTCCTGATGCACAAACACAACATCAAGTCTAAAGATCAGCTGTTTAATATCTGTGTTTGTATTATGCCACTTGTGCAGTGTTGCAAATCAATAAGCAGTTCTGCGTTATGGCAATACTGCATTGACGAAGTGTGTTAATTTGTCAGTTATTTCACTGGTTAAGCCAGAGACAGAAGATATTCCCACCTGGCTACTTTCTTAACTGAGTTTTAAAGAAAAAGTAATATAGCATGATATATATCAATGGCATGAAAAAACCGACATACAGTGGAAGTAGGTTGATCCTTATCACCAATACATCTCTTCATTAAAATGACTGAAAAAGTTAATGTCACATGACAGTGCCTGATAGCTATCAATTATTATGAGGCGTGAGGTCAGAGTTTGTGGTGAAAGTAGTATGCAAATAGATTTAAGTAGAAGCAGAATGGATATATTGATACTCCTTTTAAAAGTTTGGTGTTACTATCAACAAACTGTACTCGGAGAATCAAAAGTGAAAGTACGGATTATGTAGGATGGTCCTTTTCATAATATTCATCATATTATTATATACAGTATGTTACATAAATTAAAAAATAAAATAAATTATTTTTTACTGATGTATTACTGTGGTTTAAGAAGCTATTTCATGTTGTAGAGGGTGGAGGTGAACCTTCTTTTAGACACTTTATGCATTATTGGGTGGTTAAATCTTATTTTATAATGTGTTGAGTTTGACAATTCATTATTTAACTTGAAAACTGCAGTTGTCAAGATAATGTTAATTCAAGGTACACTTGCACTTTTGTTCTGGAGCTTTTGACTGTGTTACACAGTTTTCATCAGCAGGTTGCTCAGTCGGTCTGCAAGTTTGGTATTTCTCATCCATTATGACTTAAAAGATGAGCTTTCTTCTGGCAACAGCAGTTCCACTCAAACAAGCTCCACTCAAGGCCTTTAAGAACATAAATATAAAGTAAAAATGTCCATATAAAAGAGTGTTTCAATAAATGACTGACTCAGCAGGCCAAAGTTCCTCAGGACGACCCGAAAATGTAATTCATTACATCACTTCCTTATTTAATTTCTCCACACACTGCTCATGTTACAGGGAAGCAAATCCGCTCAGCATGCCAGTAAAACGGCATTTTATTTCATTCATCAGGAAATGATGACATCATATCTTAATCTGGAAAGTGAGGAGTATGTACAGATGTCAAATACGTGGAGTGGAATAAAAAGCACAACATTTGCATGTGAATATAAAAAAACACTGTTCAAACAGAAGTAAATTATAATTTCAGGACTGTTTTCACATGTAGATTTCGTGCTTTAGAGACAGCAAAATAAATGCCGATGTTCACAGACATGAAGGGACATGTGCAATAGAGTAGGTCACTGATGTGCTTTTAATGGTTATTGGACAACAATGGAGCTCTGTGGCTCAGAGGGAAGCAACATCAGGCTTTAGCTGCTTAGGCAATACTTGTTATTAGGATACACAAGTACACAAAATCACAGAATATCACCAGACGTGTAGTGTAAGTACTTTCCACCGCTGGTTTCATACCACTTTTGTACCAACCACTATATGACAAACAGTGGGCTGACCTTTGCTGCGGTGTTTTTGTTTTAGTGTACTTTCAGCAAAAGTCCATTTATTGGTTGTTATTTGTAATTTATAGATGTATTAATAACCTTCCCATTTTATTTGACTTCATTCTTTTACTCCATAACATCTCAGAGATAAATATTGTACTTTTTACTCCACTTTATTTGTCTGACAGCTTTACTTACTTTTCAGTTTACAATTTTTACACCCTTCCTGACCAGTGAAAGCCCTGTATTTCCAAAAGAGGTGATTTTGAATGTGATTTAAAAAAAATAAACTGCAAGACTAAATGTGGAGTGTACAAGCCTTGATCAATCAAATATACATTCAGAAAGCAAGTATTTTCCATATTATTGAAGATAATATGGAAATTATCCATTTATTGTATCCATCCATTTAAGGGGCCATTTATCCATTTAAATTATCCATTTATTGTAATTAAATCACAACAAAATCTGTTTATTTGGGGCACACCACTGTGGTAAATCAGATTAATTCAACCAAGCCTGTGAACTGCATGAACACTGGATTATTTTTCAGCACATACAGAACAGACAACTAGCAGACTGCAAAGAGATACCCACTAAATTAGACAAAAACAGTTCAGTATACATTGCACACTACTCCTTTAATTATTCCGTTTATGTGCTGAGTAAAGTCTCCTCTTTCTTGAGATAAAGAATATATTTAAACCCTCCCCAGATCAGCTGGAAAATGCATCATCAAAAGATGAAAACATGCTATTTTATGACTTTTTAAGAGATATGTGGTGCTCTATGATTTTATGTTTTTATAGACCGTGATGCATTGCTTAAGACTAACCTACCCAACAGTATATAAAGTGGTTAAAATGAGCACGCAAATCTACAGCACCAAAATGCAACATACACATTAATACTTTATTGATCCCATGAGGGAAATTGTCTTAAACACAGTAAACAGTACAGTAAGGATAATAAATTAAAAGCAATGATCTGCAGAATATCAATAAAAGGCGCAAAAAATATAGAAATATAAACGTAAAGAGCATAATTGCAGACCTTCAGAACAAATCCCTGAATATAATATTAAAAGAAAATAGAAGTAATCTTAAGGTGTGCATTATTTGAGATACAGTGGCTTAATATGACTTATTATTGCAGTTTTGCAACTACTCCCAACTACTCTACCTTCTTGCACTGAATTTAATATAATAGCCTTTTATTATTAATTAGTGCACATATGTTTCTTATATCAAAAGACTACAAATGTATTTCAAATGGTCTGTGAGTTATGAAGGATAATGTGAAATATGTTGCAATTAGACTGTGCTATTCCTGCTTTTAATCAAGTAAAATGTCTGAATACTTCTCCCATCACTGCCTCCCACCTACATCTAATAGGCTTTTAATGTTCTGTGCAATTGAAGTGCACCTGAGAGGTGAACAGGTGAAAGCTGAAGTGAAAGGGCTGGGCCTGACAACACTCATCCCTTTGTATCCTGATACTGTGCAGTGACATTTAGCAGAGAAATGGGAATTAACAGTAATATGATAATATTGCTCACTGCGAGACTGGGAATTTCTTGGAGGACAGCTGCTCTTTGCAAAAAAAAACAACAACAAAAAAACAAAAAAAAAACACACATGCAGTTCCTCCTCCTCCTCCTTTTTCTCCTCTGCAGGTGAGGTCTGCAGGAGGAGCGGCTGAGGCCGGCGGGAGGAGGAGGAGACCCGGCTGGAGTTTTGACAGACGTCCGCCGCAGAGGAACCAGCCCCGGAGGCGACCGGCGAGGGCGGGGTTAAAGAAAAAACAAGGAATTTCCTGGTGAGCTGCGACGACACAGGAAGGTAAAGTTTGCTCCGATGAAATGTGAAGTTTTAAACCCCGAAATCCCGCAGGGGCGAGGCCGATTTATGGTAGTTTAACCGGAGTTTTTCGTGTGTTTAACCCCGTCGGTGTTATCGAGCAGCCCGCGGCAGCTTTGAGCGAGCTAAACCTGCAGGTAGCAGCTCAACTGTTAGCTTCCTTACGAGCCCTTATATATATTCTCCTTAAAACTGAGCTTAAAAAGGTGTTTGTGTTGTGTGGACTCTTACTGTCTTTATATGGTGGGATATTCACATTTTAGCGTGTTTTCTGCGTAATAAAAGTGTTTTTTGGGGGGTTGTAGTTGGTGATTTTTAAGTTAATATAGATCATCCTTTAAGGCAAATTTCGGTTTTTAAGTGTTAATTTTCACAGATAAGAATGAAAACGTGTGTGCACACATTATACATACTTGCAGAACTGTGCTCAGAGGCGAACTGTAAATGTAACTGTAAAAAGATACCCAGACCTCGGTCTTAATTATGCAAATGGTAGAGCTGCACAGAACAAATGTCGTGTCTTAACTGCCAATCTCATCTTTGAAATTCTAAAAATAGTTTATGAAATGTAATATATACATTTCCAAGGTTCTCAATATTCATGAGTATAAAAGCAGCATTTTTTTGCACTTAGTAGCTGTTTTGTTTGAAAGGAGAAATCCATTTAAAAGCATTCCCCACTGCAAATAGGTTTTTTCACCTATGAATGTTCAATGAATGTTCTTCACTAACTGGTGACTTACTGACCTACTCTTTCTAAAATGCACGTTCATTTGTTTGATTTGAAATATTCCCATTGTGTTTGTTAGTTTGAAATTGTGTGGGCGACAGCTCCAAGTCGGGCAATAAACTCCGCCCACGTTCTAGACACTAACTGAGTTATGACAGATGGTATTTGTTCATCTTTTTTAGACCTGCATCTGTATTGTGACCACGCTCTTGTACTGGTGCCATTACCCCGCAGCCACGCTGAGTAAATCCTGCATTACAGGTGCTTACTGCCTAAACAAAGTTGGAGCTGGTTGAATAGGTCTTCATTTGTTCAGCATTTGTTGCCAGGTTTTGGTGGAATCAGATTTGCGAGTGATTCGAGTGATTAAAAAGTACCCTTGAAAATTCACTGTCTTTGGGGTTATATTATTGTGCTTGTAGATAATTAAATAAAATAATTTGTGATGTGTTACCTCCAATAATTTTATGCATTTCCAATCTTCTAAGAGATAGTTATAATTTAGTATTATGTAATCAGGGTTGATTAAAAGCCAGAGTACACTCACATCGGCACGTCTGCTTGAGTCTTCGGTAGTTAAATGTGATATACTGCTCGAACCCGCACACGTTTACAATGAAGTAGTGCCACTTTTCAGCGGAAGGGGAAGTTTAAGCAAAACTCTGAAACGAGGTGAGGAGAAAAGGCTGATGAGGCTTATTCATCAGCTTTGTCATGGATTTGTGGGAAGCAAGAAACCAGGGGAGAAAAGAGCTGATGATTAGGCTCGTTGAGGCAGCGTGCTCACCGTGTTAGCAGGAAAAATGTGTGTATTGGGGGGTGTATGTGGGGGGTGTGTGTGTGTGCTACTGTGTCGAGGCTGCATGTGTGTGTGTTACTTGTTGAGGCAGCACACTTGCAGTGCGAGGATTGAGGGCAACTCCACGGAGGTGATGCCTGTTAATGCTGCCTCAAGTGAAGAGGGCTAAAACAACGAGGACAAACAAGACAGATGGAGAGAGATTGATGATGTGTTTGTATTTGGGAGAGAGCGAGGGAGAAAGAAAGAATAGTAAAGCAGAGACAGTAAATGTCAATTACTGGCTCCAGGCACAATTTATATGTTGTAAATTAATTAGACAAAATAAGAGGAACAGTGGGAGAAAATAGTTTGATTCACTCCTGTGTTGCATTGTTTCATTGAATAACTGGTCCCAGTGAAAAATCCAAAATCAACTAGGACTATTTCAATATGCATGTGATGTTCTCAATTGAATCATTTTTTTGGTCCATAATATGGCAGAAATATGCCATTTGCTGTCCACTACAAGAAGGGATGAAGCAAAATACATAACATTAAACATTAAACCCACGACACCTCCTTATAGAAAAGACAGGAAATGCCCATCACAAATTCCTAAATGTGGCAAGTGTGTTGTCTTCATGTAGCTTATATTGCTTTAAGTACAAAGAAATGCAGAAAATACTCACATTTTATCTTGAAGCTGAATTTTTCTTTTGGCATTTTTGCTTCATAAATGACTTTGTTATCAAAGTAGCTGCTGGCGAATTTTATTTAAATCAGCCGTTTCATTAATCGACCAATCATCTTGGCTCTACAATCAACAAAACAAGCCATAAAACTATTTAAATTCCAGCCTCACAGCTGATATTGTGGAAATATTGCAGCTTGAACCCAGTATTCACACACCATTTGCTGTCGCTACTGGCCTTATTGGATGCCAGTGCTGTGTGTGTGCTCTCGCGCATGCCGGAAGATTCGTGCACTTGTGTGTGTGTGTGGGTGAGTGGGAGTGTGTGTGGGGGTGAGAGGGATGCAGGTGAACAGCTTGCGAGGGCCAACAGTTCCGCAGGCCAGCCAGTCTCGCGCATCACTTGACAGCCATACCCGATGAAGGCCTACGCACAAATGAACTTGTTAAGCAAATGAGTGAACAAGCGAGCGAGGGCGGAGGGGTGGGGGGGCCACGGCTGCAGAGGCTCCAGCTAGATCAGCCATCACTGCCCCTCATCCCTCTGTCTCTAACTCTTTCCCTTCTCCCCTTTCTGTCGCTGTGTCTTTCGCTCAAAGAGCTCTCAGTATCAGTCTCTATTTCAGTCTGTCACTTCCCATCTCGCTCATTCACTTGCGCTTGTGTAATCCCATTGTTTTATTAGAGAACAGCCTATTTCTGAATTGGATTGGGAGATTATCTTCACGATGTTTTGACAGGGTGCTGTCATCCTACGCTCACAGACAATGGACAGTGAAAATTACTGAAGTGGTCACCAAAATTGTAATAATAGATTTGCGGTATTTACATGCATCTCGCATGTAGCTGACATACACAGGCAGGACTGAAAATCCAGCAACAATAGTGGAATCTGTGATAATCTTTCCCGAAATAAAACTTTCAAATCATGGCACCTGTACACATATATGTATGTATGTAAGTAGGATAATCTATTGCACGTACACTACAGGCCAAAAGTTTGGAAGCAACTTCAAGTTTCTGTTCACAATGCCTTTCTTAAAAACCAGCATGAGTTATATGTATTTTGGGATGTATTTACTGCATGATCAGACTTTGCTTTCATTGATATGCACCATTTTCCTCAGTTTACCTTTAGGTATACATTGATGTTACCAGACCATTGCTGAATAAATGTCAACAAAAGAAAAGAAGGGCTTAGTTTTAGGGTCGAGAAGATTTGCAAGAGTCACAACAGTGCAAAAGAGTCTGCATATAAATCGTATCGTATATGCTATGCTGTTGTTAAAGCCAGAGGAGGTTACTTTGAAGAAAGCAAAGTCTAAAGCAAGAAAAACTCAAATACCTGATAATTATAGTAAAAATGTCTTCTGATAAATTACTCTAATAATCATGTTTACTTTGTTGCAAAGTATACCAATGAAACTATGATCTTTTTTTGTACAAATTTGATCTTGCTTCCATACGTTTGGCCTGTAGTGTAAATGAACACACAAACATGTCGGCATGCACACGTAGGCGCTCACACATTCGCACACCCGCAGCTCTGCCAGTGCATGAAACTCTCAACCTGTTGATCTCTTGACATCGACCGTCCTCCCCCCTCTCCCCTTTGCTCTAACCACACCAGGCCTAGCTTCCCCTCTTGGCCCTTTGTAGCTCCACCCCGCTCCTTTCATTATTTCAAAGACGACCACACAGCTAGCACAGCTAGGCCTGGTAAGTTTTGTGCTATAAGTATCACAGAAATAGAGGAGTTGGTCAGTCATCAGGCCAGTGGGACCATTTGAGGGTCTGATGCTGCTCTTGCATCAACTTCCTCACCATGGAAAATTATGTCAAGGTAAGGAGCTGGACAGTTGAGGTTTTTAGAAATGGAGGCAGTGTGGTGATTGTACCACCTTAATGAGCTATACAGAAACCCAAAGGATTTCATTTTTACTCACTAAATCCTGTCTTGCTTCTGTGCGTTTGAATCACAAACTGGCCTCCCAGCTGTTTTTATAGCCATGTGGTACTGTGATTTCACTGATGCGTTGTCTATTTTTACTTACTTGCAGGCAGACAGACTGGCCTTGCTGTCTTAACTCGCTTTGCATAGGTCCAGACTGCAGTTCAGATATAGTATCAGAATAGATCGCCGAGTGACTATTTTTGATCAGATTTTGCTTCCCCCAAAAAGTTTTGTTTGAACGCTGCTCAGCGAGTTGAGAGTTTTGGTGGCTATTTGCATACAGGATAAAACACCAAAGTAAAAGTCAGCATAAGACCAAAGCATTGGCAACAAAGTTGGCAAATGTGATAATGCAGAGTGACAGAGGAAGAGGAGATGCTAAGTTGCTTTGCATATGCACTGTGCTGGGGAGGTTTGGATGCAACTCCCATCTCCAGAGCGCTGTTTGGGAAATTAAATCTCAGTGTTTTATCAGGACAACGGGGGGATAATTTTTATCTGTTTGCACTTCTACCAAGAATGCATTTTAATGGCAGGTGTGCACAGGGGCCTCAGCTGCAGGCGAGGGCTGTGGTGGCTATTTGGTACTTTGCCTTGGGCACAAACTTCAAAACATTGTCCTGTATGTTTGAAAGCTAAAGGATTTAATACGCCTCAGTGAAGCAGTTGGTATGAAGTTGTCCGGCCACGTTTAAAGGTAGAAGTAAAGTTCTTGTTCTGACTGACCACGCTCAATGGCTCAATGAAAAGCCTGATGTCACTGACAGGGGGGGATAATGACATACACTTTCGGACAGCCTCTCCTCAAATTCATGTCGCTGCTCTTGGTTGCACACACAGAAAGTCATGGAAGTAGACCAGTTTCCAAAATTGAAATGGTTTTGGAGTAAGCCTTAAGTGTATCTATCTGTATTTGGGAGAATTGCCATGCTGCTAATTTACCTGGGGACCCTTCAGTACACTGAGTTTACTTCTACAATACACTACAAATCAAGTGCATCCCAAACCATTTAATTTAAGCAATCAGATCCCAGTATGTAATTTCAAACAATGCCCACAAGTAACACTCCAATGGCATGCGGGGGAGTCTCACATAGTTTAAAGCTAGTAAATGAGCGTTCTGAGATGCCTATTAGTGTGAACTGGCCATGTCAGACTTTCTGAGTGACTTTCTCAATAGATGGAGCGATGTAACCTGTAAGTGACCCCCAGCTTCAGGATGGCCATCCATCCCAACCTTCAACTGACAGGGCTCGACTTTCTCTCCTTCTCCTCCTCCTCCTGCTCTCCCCTCCTCCTGACACCCCATCCATTGGTTTCAATTAATCAGCCGTGGAGGGGGATTTATTCAGTCCCTGCCCAATGGGATCCTGTGGTATGTGGCCCCAATGGTAGCAGGTTGAGAAGCCATGGTGTACACTGTCTTTAGGCCCATTACTCTCACCTCACAGCCCACTCATAAAGAGAGCTTTGAGCGGCCTGTTTTTGGGGGGATCCGGTGGGCTTTTTGTCCCATAATAGCCGAGTGGATTCAGACGCTGCAGACAGACATGTTTACTAAACTCTGCGTAGGTGGAGTGAGGGAGATTACGTGTGCCACTTTGAATGACTGAAGCCTGATTATTGGCTGGGGAAAGTCTGCAAGATGACAACATGTTTTTTTTTGCTTGTCTCTCAGGAAAGATTACTCTGGACTGAGTGTTATTTTAATCAAACTGGTCCTTTGGACGTAACTGTATTGGAAGTGGCTCATGTAAAAGAGTTTCACAATCATTTGCATGATTGTGATTTGAATATAAAAGAAGATTAAATGAAACTGAAGGCGCAGCACTCCGTGAATCACTGGCTGCTTACGCCTTGACAAGGTTCTAGACAGGCAGCATTCATGCGAAGGAGGCCGTCGAATAACAGGTGTCAGCCAATTTGTACTGCTGGATAAAGTTGTTTTTCACATCTGGTATTAAAGAGAGCTCCTCTCAGAGTGAGACACAGAATCTGTCTTTAAATCCTTCCATTATGTCTTGTAGTCAAGATTTATTCCCTAAACCTCTGCCCTCTTAAATACACCTTGATCTTTCTTGAAAAGTATTTAAGAGACGCAATAGAAGGCTCACACTATTGGAAAATACAGGACGGATTTAGATTTCAGAATGCCGCAAATTTTTTGTCTTTTCCTCTGTGCACTGACTGCCACCTGAGACTGACATGTTTGAAAGAGTACTTCCTCTGCCCTTTTTTTAGTGGCAGTTAGTAGTTAGTTTGTTTCTTGTTTCTTGTCAGAAGATTCTCGTGTCTTTGAAGCAAGAGAAGCACATACATCAAAGAGTGGTCCTTTCACCTTTGGCAGTCTCTACACAGTTCCTAAAATGGAGTAGGACCGCATTTAGACGAGATTGCTAGAGCTGCATTTGGAGCACTTTGTTGAATGCAAATGAGACCTTGGTTGTATTAAAGGTCAACACATATATGTGCCTATATTTTAGCAAGTGTAACAAATATGGCCACCACATCTCACAATCAACAACTGTGAATTGTCTTCTTGTAAGCGGAAGATGCAGGTTCTTAAATATATGCCATAAGTTCACAGTTATGCCAAGTGTGAACTACAGTCCATCTCAACTAGATCTACAGACACTGTCAATATACAGTTTGAACAAGGCCATAGGCCCATATAGACACACAGTGATTTGACTGTTCCCCTTTCAGTGTTTGGACAGATGTCTACAGTCTGTCCTGACAGGACATTTCCTGTGTCACCTTTTTTCATCCCTTTCTCTTTCCCATGCCATCCAACCCCATCCCAGTTTAGCGTCACATAACAGTTTTCCAGTTCATAATGCTGAACAAGGATAGTTGTCACATTTTTGACCCGGGATTCTCATGTTCCGCCATGTGAACACAGCTCATTAGAGTCTGTTTAAACATAATAAATAGATGTCACAAGGTAGCACATTACATAACACACTTTGTTTGAGGGTACACATGATTTGGCCAAAAAATATGCAGGTTTGGATCAGGTGTGATCTTTCTCTCATGCTCTCTCTTATCTCACACAAAAGAAGCAGCTACCTGGGTGGGAATAGGGATGAGAACAAATTTTAACAGAGAAAGAGAGAATGAGCGAACGAGAACATGAAACTAAACAGAACTACACATTATCTGGTCATTTTTTCAGTGTGCAACTCAGATACAGCAGCAGAGAAAACTCCCAACAACACATGAAAGTTTAGATGTTTTTTTTTTCAGTTTCTGCTCTACAGGACGATGATTACAGAAGCACATAGGTATGAAAGATGTAAACAGGCATTTGTTAGAAATATTGGGTTGTTGGATAAATCATAATTGGTGGCTGTTCAAGAGAGTCATAAGTGCCTTAGTAAATTAACCACAGCAGTAGTTACTTGCTCACGTCTTTTTGATAGCTAACACCAGCCAATAGTAAACAGTACTCAGAAAGCACTACTACTTTGCGCATGTCACATTATAATTACTTTAACCAGGATTCACAGATGAGCAGCGGCTTGTCCTGCCGCCTGCAGTGTTTGCTAACATAACAGGATAAGTTAGGTTTATATCTGGTGTCTTTACCTTTATTTGTCAGCACTGACTGACCAGCAGGTCATAAACAAACATAAACTACATCTGAGTCAACACTAATTCTACTTTCCAATGTAATGATCAGAATAATGAAACAGTCATTTTAGGTATCAATACTGCAGTAAATTTAGTTATAAATTCAATATCAATTATATCATTTCATCATCAATATCATTTTTGTATTATTTTTGGATACTGGCAGGGTGTACTTACTTACTTACTTATTTTATTTATGGATGGAGCAGTGACCCCTAGAACTGTTGCACTCTTTTGACCCCCTGACCGCTAATCCTTGTTCAAACATGGAGGATCATTGCTACAAATCACATTAAAGTACAAAATTTAGCCTTTCAGCATGTGCGTTTGTTCATAAAACAATGTGTGCATGCGTCGACACCTTTGTGTGTGTGTGTGTGTCAGTAGTATTCCCAGAGTGCAACTGTGAGACGTCAAAGACGTGTTAAATGATAACAGGGTAATTAACTGTGTAAATCAGGTGTGGGGGTAGATGTGGAAATGCCTAAGGTATATTAGTATCACACTCCTACCTCAGTAGAAAATCCTATTTATGACATCGTTTTTCGTGCTAAACCCATCCTTCAAACAAAACCACCAGCATTCATTTTTCTATTCTCACACTTTTAGACACATTTTGCCTGTCAATTAGGTATCTCCGTACAAATGCATGTGTAATGTGTCATGTCATGTGTCATTTTCTGCGTAAAAAAGCACCTTAAACTTGCATATGTGCACAGAGAGACAGCTTCGCCTGAGAAGTGGAGGGAGTAGTGAGCTATCAGTAAAATGCCACCACTCCATAGGAGGTGTCGCTAAATATAATTCTTTCAGACAGGAAATGGCACACACAGTCAGCAATTGCATGATAATAACAAATCACATTTTGTGGGAGAGATTATCAGGCCTTTGCAGAGCTCTGCACTCTACTGTGTGCCTTGTTGTTGCAATTGTACATGGAGCTGCGATGCACCTGTTCAAAAGCTCTGAGGATGACCTAATGAAGTGTGCAAGAGATGCTATTGTTCACTTTCTATACTGTCCAAGCCACATTTGTGTTTTTTTTAACTGAAGTTTAAGAATCTGCATCAAAGGAGAGGAGAGAAAGTAATCGAAAGTTTGTGTGTGCTGCCATAAGCTGAAAGGAAGTTTGTAGTTCCTGCCACACTCCAGTGGACAGTGTGTTTTACAGACATGGCTGCAGCTGTCAGGAGACATCGGTTTGAAAGGTTCATGCTGCTGTCTGTCAAAACTGGTCCTGTGTGTACATGTGTGTGTCAACCCGTGTGTGTGTGTGTGTGTGTGTGTGTGTGTGTGTGTGCACACAACTTTTATGCGGTCTGTCTTAGAAACTGAAGTACTCTCTTTGGACTGTGAGAGGAGGGAGGATGAGAGGCAGCAGCGTCCGGATGAAAATGCAGGAGGGAAAAAGTGCATCTAAGATAAAAACAAAAGCAAAAAGCAACAACCTGTGTTTTATTAATCTAATATGACATTTATGGCACCTTTTACCAAATAATGAGGTTGTGGTACTTTACACAGTGAATACACACTTTGAATATTGCAGCACTGGAGCATTAGATCACAGTGTTACTATCTTTTGTGTGCAGGGTTAGTGACGCTATTCGTTTCAACAATGTTGGTAATAATTTTTTGACCTTTTACCTGTTTTCTAGTGTTTCTTTCAGCAATGCTTTGTTTCACATTCATACAGTTTCACACAGTAATGACAGGCGCAACTTCAGTCTGTGCTGTGCTGTCAGTGAGAAGCTCCAGCAGAGCAGTAACAACCTGAGAGTGTAGCTTTTGGGAAACTCTACAGTAGTTTTTGGACCTCCCTACCTACAAACCAATGAGCATTTATTGCCCTCACATTACACCTGCAGACCTTTGTGGAGTGACACGCTTTTTGGTAAATCGCACTCATCCTGCCTTATGTCACCTCCAGCCTGAGCCTGCACAACACAGATCAGCGTTTCTCTTTGCATTTACTCAGGCACTGAGTTGGCAGTCTTTTCAAGCTCAGCTTAGCAGAGAGGAGAGTTTGGTGCTCTGTATGTTGTCTACGGCTGTTTGACAGACTGTCCGCCTCAAACCTGTGAGATTATGATTACAGGGTAGTGAATCACTGTCCACCATACGGCTGCCAGCGAGGACATGCGTTTGTGCTAAATATACAGCAACGGCAGACTCCGATTATAATGAGACTCGTGCTAGTCAGAGACAAATCAGGAACAAAGTTGAAGTAACACAGTGTTTCAGTATGCGACACAGTGTGTTAACATAACCTTATGTATCTTTTATGATGGAGCAGAGCAGTCAGTTAATCACAGTCCACGACATGCTGTCATTTCTCAGCTGTCAAATAGCAAAATGTTGAGTGGTGAAACCTCAAATTCAAAGATAAATTGTGCAGACACAAATAACCTATTTGAATACCTCTAAAATTGTGTTATTTGACCTGAATGACAGCATCACGTATAGGTGATCTGTATCTAATAGGATTTTTCCATGGGCTTGAGTCGGTCCTCTATAGCCATCCCAAAACTTTGTGCTGGAGCTTAGAGAGAAAGCTCTGTTTAAAAGTACCTCTGTATCACAGTTAAATCAAGTACTGCTGACTTAAACCAAACCTTCCCTGCTGTTGCTGCTTCACGCTAAAATCTTTCTAGCTTCTGTGGTGAAGAAGCGAGTGTAATTGCAGTGTGTTTCGTAGAGCTTCATTAGCAGTGCTGTTCTTCAATAAAACAGGTCTAATTTATTACTATTTGGCTTTTGATCTGGTTTTAATACAACAGGTAGGAATTGTACAGAGACAGCCACAATGAGCTGAAAAGGGCTGCAGGCTTTGGCAGGTCTTTACCTCTAGGCAGCGACTAACACCATTCCCATTATTGTCATTTTCAGTTGTCTTTTTAATTGCAAGGAGTCAACAACATTTATTTATATGGATCAAAGAAATACACTGACAGAAATGTTACTGTACCATTTTTCTAGCTTTAGAATGGGCTCTTCACTCTTAATTCAGCCAAAAAAGCTTTGATCCGTAAAGCAATTATATATTATATTATCATTTGCTTGGCGGATTTTATTTATTTTCAGTTTGTGGGCAACAGTTATTTGTGAAATGTGGCACCATTTAGGATCTGCGTTGCCAGCAGTACTCGTAAATTAATGTGAAATGTCTTCTTATCCCTGAAATCTGTCACCGACATCAACATCACCCTGCTCTAAATCTGTGTAATTTAGTCTGTTTTGTTAATTTTATACATGTTAATTATAGTCCTGGAGCAGCGATGGTGAAGTCAGAGAGACACGCGCTTCAAGTCAACGCCGTGACTCGAAAGAGACCTTGGAAAGAGAGCAAAGTTGCAAACTAGATAGAAGGAGCACAGGGGGGCATGTGTGATCTTATATAAAGCCCAGATGGTCCCCGAGAAGCACGTGACAGAGAAATGGAGGGATACGGAGAGAGGAGTGTCTGACTGTCTGTCTAACTGACCAGGGGGCTCCTGGGAGCCAGCGCCACAGGCTACAACACCTGGGAGGAGAGAGGCAGTCAAGGGAGAGAGAGTTCAACTCGCGCCCGGAGGGTTCAGCCGATATACGTGTTTGATACCGCTCTGATTTCTAGTGCATCGTGTGATCCGATGTCTGCGATGTTCCATTCTTTCTACGAGTTATTTTCTGTTGAAGCTCTGTGAATTTCCTTTACAGACTACCCACACCTTCTCAGTCTGTTTTACTTCCCGTAAAAGCAGTCTACGTATGTGTGAACTTGTTTATCGTACGCACCTGTAGCCGGATGGATCAACGGTCATGACACAACAAGAGCTTTTCAAGATACAGAAGATGTGACGAATGACAGCTGTGCTGCTGTCTGGTTCACTAAGGCCGTTGTTGGTGGAGAAATAGCTATGGATGTGCAGCTTTGTTTTTCAGGGTGTTTTGGTTTTGGTTTGTTTTTAGATTTGGCACATAATATCCAGTAACAGTAAGTGTTTATGTATGTTTCTTAGGGATTTTTGGAATGGGATGGGATTTTTGGATACTTGGAAAATAGGTATGCACCCACACAACTTCCTCTCTTTCTATATTATTCCTGCGTATAGTCATAAAAAGGCCATATGATGTAACAAGGATTTGTGTTATTATTATTATTATTTTATTAATGACGTCTGTGCAAAAAAACATTTTTTGAATGATTAATTGATCTTCAAAATAGTTGCTATTTAACTTTCTGTAGATCAAAAAACCAACTGAGTGAAAAACTGTTGCAGCTTTACTGACACTGGTCACCAGTAGGTTGTATCTGATCTTAAAGACGAATAAACAGCGAGAACATAAATACATGTTGCAGTTATAATGCTCACTTGTATGGCTTTGAGTTGTGTTCTTGTTTGGATTGTACTGTTTCAGTATTTAAGGTTTATTTTTTTTACATCATCATTAAAAATGATTAAATTGACGTAATGTGTTGTACTTTGATTCCATCCACATGAACATTTCGGGGTGACTGACTTCATGTGCAACATGCGTCATTAATTAAAATATAAGCATTTCCAGTGGCTACAGATGTCATATCCTTACTTTATCCTGCCTGTGAACGCAGTTTAGAGGGGTCGAGTACAGTCCAGTCGAAATAACAGCAGCTATAATTATGACTTCTTCTGATCTATTATGTGGTTGGATGCGTGCCTTTTTAATGGTAAATATATGAACTGAATAAGGTACACTCACTGCAACAGCACAGTGCCTGGTTTTCACTATAAAAGAGAAAACTGTAAAATCCTCTGCCTCTTTTGACTTCACTCACTGAAGCTGAGCTTCACACAGCTGACACTGTGTGCCTGTGTTGAATATGTCAGGTTGACTTTTTGAGAGTGAACACCCAAAACTCAGGGGTCCTTGCTATTCTCCTGCCTGTTCTTCAGGTTGTACGCCTACGCCTAGCTGTCCGTTTATGTGTGTGTGTGTGTGTATCTTCTGGAGGCGCACACCTGGTTACTGATAGGGAAGTCAGATGTACAAGATGTACAGCCGAGTGCCGGGTGCAGCAAGAACACACACAGCTGCACGCTGTCTCCATGTCTCCGGTGCTCCTTTCCCTTCCAAAGTCAACTCCAGGCGGAGATGTCGTAATGTGCGACCCGCTGAGATGGCGGGCTCGCTGCTGGGGGTTTCTACTCACACACCGCTGTGACCGTGGCCTCACTCTGAGCGCCTCCTCACCAACAACACGTGTTTTCCTGTCTGTCCCACCTGCCACCTCCACTCCCGCACAAAGAAAGGTCAAGGATGCTGGAGAAATGCTCTTTGTTTTGGCCTCCCGACATGCAAGCGCAGTCAGACTCAAAGACAAACTACGGCGCTTTGGGGAAAATATGGCAGCTGTTTGTTTTATGTGGTTGTTGCTGTTTTGCCGTCCGGTATTTTTTTTTCTCTCCCTCATTAGTCACGCTTGGCGCTGCCTCAAAGTTGAACTACAGCACCATGGGGGCAAAATGTGGAGGTTGTTTTCAGTTGTTGTGGTTGTTTTTTGCTGATGAACAAGATGGGTCACTCTGTGTTGGAAGCAGTGCGTTCATGTGGGAGAGGTGATACTCAGTGCCTGTGTTTGTGCGTTTGTGTTTGTCTCTGAGCAACATTTTCTATCCAGAACTTAGTGTCCTGCAGCAGTTTCACAGAATTAAAACAAAATCTAAATGTTTGTTGCTCTTATATAGACTAATACCGCAACAGATGCTGCTGACATCCCCATTATGGCCAGCTGAACTGTCATACTTTCATTTAGCATAACTGACAATGCCTCTCTGTGTTTATGGTGAAGTTGTTTTTTCTTTAATTTAAGAAAAATGAAGTTTGCTGCATAGACGGAGAGTGTGTCTGACCGGTATTCACATTCCTGTCAGATTTCTCATTGAAAATACGAGGCTGTTCATTCAGCCTCTGAAAAAAGGGTCTGCTACACACAGATAACACAGGCAGCATGCATGAATGAATAACCTTTTTATTATTGTGCCATGCATTCAGCTGGGCCTAGCCTGCATAGGTTTACAAGGCAGCATAAATTCACATAAGCCAGAGCCGGAGTCCTACATTTATAAACATTAACAAAGAAATACCAGCATGCCCAATCAGATCTGCATTTTGTACAAGAAAATTCATAAATCACTGACAACATATAATATATAATGAATGACAACAAACATTCATTATGTAATAATGGGAAAATCAGAGTACATACTAATTTAATGATCCATATTGCCTTCTTTTCCAGGCTTTTGAGGCAAAGTCAGCAAACACAGCAAAATTAAACAACTATTCTAATTATCTGTAGGCCATAATATTTCAGGGTTTATTTGACAGACAAATTAACTCTTAAATCATCATAATTTGCACATTTCGAAAGACCTAAATCACAGCTCAAACAAACTTTTTTCCCTCCTGGGTTTGACAGGAAACTTAAATAACAGCTGAGTTAACATTATGGCATATAAAATATTATGTAAAAGTATTATAACCACATAAACAACATAAACCTCAGTTGGATCAGTTCACATTTCCATCATACTGACCCTGGTACCCAGCCCCTGTCTCTCTGAATTGATTGAACTGAAGCAGATCTATGTACATCATCATTATATTATTGTGGTTAATCACTGTCCGAGGGTGGCGATTCAAAATCATCTTTACTATTCTCTACAAGTGCCTTCTGCGTAAAAGAGCGTACAGTTGATCAAAATTAGCAGCATTTATTTTTCTGCAGGAGCACGAGTGTCTTCATGTGCGCCCACAAAAAAAAAAAAAAAAAAAAAACGCAGACGGACAGACCGACACAGCTGAGGGTTACAGAGGAGGTCAGGGGAGAGGGACCATCTGATGCCAGCAGATGGAGTGATGGAGGGAGGGAGGAGAGGAGAAGCTCGGAATCAGGACGACAAGACCAAATGCTTATCGGCTGCTCTTAAGGCGCTGATTTCACTTTGCATCCCGTCTGCTCCAGCGCGCCCACCTCATGCTCGACTTTGGGGCAGAGGAGATAGTATTTCACAGAAAATACTCAATATCTGTGAGCGCGAGCAGCGCACATGAATAATTCAACTCCATATGCCACTCAGAGATGTTTATTATTTACCGTGATTGCACGCGTCTATGAGAATAACTCATACACACCCCTAGAAACAGGACCTGATGTGGTCTAACAGGGAAAACATGGCCTGTCAGGATGCTCCTCTCTGTCGCAGCATCCATTTCTCATTAATGCAGCTAAAATAAGTGTGTTTTAACGTTCCTAGTGCAGCTCTTGGACCGCACTAGGAATGGCGTTATCTCAGAGGCACATTTGCTTTCCTGCCACCTGAAGTCACCTTTATCTCTCTCTGCGTCTTTGTTGCAGAACGGAGCCGTTCCAGGCGAGCCAGTGAAGAAGGATGAAAACTCCCGGAGAGGGAACTGGGGCAACCAGATTGAGTTTGTCCTCACCAGCGTGGGCTACGCCGTGGGCCTGGGCAACGTCTGGAGGTTTCCCTACCTCTGCTACAGAAATGGAGGAGGTATGAGCGTCGGTGTAGAGCCCAGATCATTTCTGTTGATTTATCAGTGCTGGCCAATGGAGCCCCGCACAAATGGAGCTGAGTTCATTTTCAGGAAGATACAGTAAAGTAAAGGAAGTTGCACTGAAATGGAGAATGATTCAGAACGCTGCCCGGAACAAACTGATGAGCTGATAACCAGAGAAATGCATGTTTAAGCCTAAAAGAAGTACATTGTGTCTATACGACCTGTGTAGTGAAAGCTCCTTGTCCAGCAGGTACTGTGTTTTGGCAACGTTTAGAGTACAAGAAACAGCACAGCTACACATTAAAAACAGAACAAACAGAATAGACTTGGAAACATGTAAGTTATCTGTAAGTAAGTAATTTAAAGCTCCATTAAGCAATGTTTTTTTTGTTTTTTTCCACATAACCACTGTAGCAAATGTAATGTTTTGGTTCACTGGTGCATGTGGTTGACTCCCAGCAGCCTTCACAAAGCCTCATATCTAAAAACACAGGTAGAAAATATACGAACTGTAAATGCATTACAAGTGTCTGATGATCTGTACTGGCTGATTTCAAACTACTTCATCAGGTTGCTCCATTAAAACTAAAGGGACGTCTGAGCGAATAAAGTCTAAGTGACGTTTGCTAGGAAAACATCTGTCGCGCTGTCAAAAGCAATAAACTTGCATGTGAACTGGAAGTTACAGTAGTGGCTGTGACGTAACATGTGATCTAACAGTTTAAAGGGGAAAGCAATAAACTCAAACTCTCTAAATTTAGGTTTGACTTCGTTGCTTTCATTTGTGCACACAGAAGAAACGTGTATCTCAGTGCTAGCTGTATTCATACAGTTTAGAGAAGGAAAGACTATATTTGGTCTTGTCAGTATTATTGATATAATCATTTGTAATTTGAGGTACACTGTGTCTTTTGTAGGAATAATATAAAATCGTCAGATTTTACGTTAATAAGGAGGTCAGATGTGTCAACTTTTGATGTATTTGAACTTTTGATTTTAATCAGTGCGGCTGTCTTCACCAGCTGTGTGTCCATAACATCAGTCCAGAGCCTCTTTGTAAATGTCGAGTCTAGCTTTGCATAACTACATTATTGTTTATTGGGGTGTGAAAGTTGTCACAGTGTGTGTGTGTGTGAGTGCGTAGAAAGCATCCAGCTGCTGCTTCTGCTGACGTGCCGCTTTCGCTGTGCAGCCGCCGTATTCGGGCATCAGAACACGATGACAAGAAACTAACAAGCTCTGCTGCTGCCAGTTTATCAAATGCATCCCAAACACACAGAATGAAATAGACTAAAATGTTCTTTAAATTGTCCTAGAAAACGTAGTACCAAACTATAGTGAAAGGCAGTTATTTTGGTCAAGGTCCTCTAACTCAGGCCTTTCCCCTGCATCTATCCCACTTCAGTTCATGTGTTTACACTGCAAATATTTGGATTAGTGTTATGCATGTAGAAGACCTGCATTCCCATACAAGAACTCGGTATGTGTAGGCCATACATAAGCTCACACACTGATCCAAATAGTGCGGAGCGGACAGGAGAGCTGAGCCTTACCGACAACGCACACGGAGCGATAAGGTTTTGCTGTTGTACAGTATCAGCTGGTTGCACCGACCTAGTTCACATACTAACATTCATACGAAAGTGCTCACGTACCCGCCTACACGCAAACACGCACACACACATACAGACGTTCCCCATAGATGACTGTCTGGTCTGTGGTCCAGTCTGAACCACCGGAGAGTTGCTGCACCACTGAGCAGACTCAGCTGCACATTCAGTGACCTCTCTGCTCACTCAGGGGAGGTCACTGTGACAGATGAGGTTTCTGTTGTTTGTCTTTTTTTTTCATTTCATGGGTTGTACAGAGTTGTTTCTTCCGATCACGTGACACCTCTGATATATGTAGTAACTGACCTTATACAACATATTGGAGCATTTTCTTTTGTTCTGTAACATAGCTCAGTATTTTATGTGTATATATTCTTTACCCCACCAACTGCACCAATGTTTTTAATGATAAGGTGTGGTGTGTTTGCCTTGCCCGTGTATCTGTTGAGAGATCATATCTTTTCAGACTAATACGTCATTCTCAGACAGTTAAGCCTGCCGGTGCACTTTAAATATTTCACAATGTTTCGATACTGTCTGCTGGCCCCAAAGAGTTTTTTCATAAAGTCTTAAGATGTACCATGACCTTGGTGACTGAGATTCTTCACATATTATGAGGACTCTGTTTTTTGCCTTCACAAAGACAAGGGTGTCCTCACACCAACAGTATTAAAGCACAAATTGTAGAATACTTATTTTATTTCCTTCAGATGCTTATGTCCCACTGTATGTCTTCACGCTGTTCATATGCAACTTTCTAGAATGCAGAGTAAGACTTCGACTGTCCTGTTACCTCTTCTTCCAGGTGCTTTCATGTTACCATACTTCATCATGCTGGTGTTCTGCGGCATTCCCCTCTTCTTCCTCGAGCTGTCCTTCGGCCAGTTTGCCAGCCAGGGGTGCCTGGGAGTATGGAAGATCAGCCCTATGTTCAAAGGTTAGTGTCAGTGTGTCTGTGTGTTTGTATAAATGATACATCACCAAATCATGGGGCTTTGAGGTGTTTGGTTAGGGTTGGGGACGGGCTAGAATGAGAGTATCTGTATCTGTGTGGGGGGGTGCAAAATAGATAAACAAGTATGTCAACGCAGAAAGATGACGATGTTTGACATCACCCAGCTTTAAGAGGTCACTCATGGTAAAGGGTCAGAGTCTAAAACTCTGTCCTTCTGTCGTAAGGATACATGATGGTGACCCATCATATACAAGGCTGTCATTTGCTTCACTCTCACTACTGGTGTTCTCCCTCTGTTTTCTTTCTCCATCTTGTCTTCTTCTCCCTGCAGGTGTGGGCTATGGCATGATGGTGGTGTCCACCTACATTGGGATCTATTACAACGTGGTCATTTGCATTGCCTTCTACTACTTTTTCATGTCCATGACAAACTTGCTGCCATGGACCTACTGTAACAACCCCTGGAACACACCGGACTGCAGCGGGGTGGTGAGCGGTCCCCACCTCAACGCCAGCCTGGTTAATGCTACCACAAGCCTGGTGGCAGGGGTGTCTGAGGTGGTCAACCGCACCAAGAGGACCAGCCCCAGTGAGGAGTACTGGAAGTAAGTCTCTGAAGTCTCTGGGGTGGTCATCAAGGGCTTTTTTTGATAAAGTGAGAACAAATGATCGCCACTGAGCAGGAGTCTTTTGCCTGAGTATTTCTTGGTATTGATCAACCAACCCAAGATGCAGGAAAGCAGTCATCAAAGTTGTAGTCGAGCAAGGATCCCCTTGATTGTACAGCCTGTGCAACTTTTGCCAAGTTATGCAAGTATCCTCTCTTACAGTTTTGTAGGCCTATCATACTTGACACTGAGGTCAAAATTGACTTGCACCTGTAAGATAAGCTTTCATCAAACAGGCCTCGTGTTTGCGGAAAGCATTCAAATATTTGGACTAGATTTGACTGGAAGTGCACCAACTTCGGCACAGCTCAGTTTTAATGGTAAAATGAAAACAGATCAGAGTGCTAGGTCAAGTGTGTAAAATCAATGTGGGTTTATAGGCAAGTATACATGTTCATATACAGTAGGTGCAGTTCCATCGTATAAAAAAAGTCGTGAGGAAGTTGCAGAGAACTAAGTGGGATCTGGTGATTAATTGTCCCCCCATTACACATCTGGATGAGACGGATGATCAGCTGAATGAGGTGAGAGAGAGAGAGAGAGAGAGAGAGAGAGGATATGAATAAGACAACAGTAATTGGCTGAAGATGTGTGTCACATGGAAACCAGGAGACTACAGAGCTAACCAACCAATTTAATGTGCCAGGAGCACAAAAGTGTCTGTGGTCTTGTTGTTGGTCACAAATGATTTAACCAAGGTCCCCACGGTGGATCACCTTGTGCAGTGGCTCTGCATTTCAGGTATTAAAAACATACCCACCCAGCCTGTAAGAATTTAATCATCTGGAGATGATGGCTTGCAGGCAGAGTAACAGCAGCTGATATTGTTCTGAATTAAGTATTCATCTTCAGCTCAGTATAAACAGCTTTGTTATGTATATTTGCATTAAACTTGTTTTTAATCTAAACGTGTGTACTGGTTGGAGAGTGTTTTATTTCAAATGCTTCATTCACTATCAAGGCTGAATGTGAACTGCTGCTTTATCACTTTATTATCAGGCAAATCATATTTCTAGTAAGGAACACAAAATAATTTGGCTTTCTTTATAAGGCTTGCTTGTTTTAACTAACAGCTTACACTGGCTTCAGGTCTGTGACACACACACCACAGTTCACTGTATACTGGCAGACTTGACATAGCTGTTAAAAATGCTTTAGTCCATTAGGCATTAAACCCATCCATTTCAGATGCTCATGCCATAAACTCTAATCCTTATTACAGCTAACTCCTATAAAATCACTAGATCTTTGACAATTAGCCACATTGTTGAGGGAAGTATTCATCCTCTGTTTCTCTCCTCTTCCTCTGTTTATATTAACAATACTGTAATCATTTGAAGAAAACTATTGCTGAGGAAGATTAGAAGACGCGTAGGTTGGTATAATCTGAGGTTATTTGTAATTATCCTCAGTGTTGCATGCATAATTTCCATTTCAAATAACCCCCCTAAAAGGCAAACAATGTTTGGAGAATCCAGTACATCATTTTTCTTACATCTTATGTCTTACATCGTTAGTTTCTTTTATCCTACCTCCAGAATTTTCATAAGCCACATATTCATTTCTTCTACCTGGTTGGTAGTGGAGCTCTACAGGCCACCAAAAAGCCAGTAACAGTACTACAAAGTTGTAATAGTACAAAAAAGAACATTGCCCTAAAGGTGTTTGTATCTGTTAGAAATGAGATGCTTTTCCAGTATGAAAGGTTCATGGTTCAGAGGCCCTGTGGGTAGTGTAGTACTGTTTGCTCTAGACTGAAGCTGATCATTCAGTGTTTGCTTTGAAAAAGATGTTGTTCTCTTGAAAAGAAACTCAACAACTAAATTCACAGTCCTAAATTCACATTCTCTTTCACAGACACTACGTGCTGAACATCTCTGATGATATTGGGAACTTTGGAGAGGTCCGTCTCCCTATCCTGGGCTGCCTGGCTGTGTCCTGGTTAGTCGTCTTCCTCTGTCTCATCAGGGGTGTTAAATCCTCTGGAAAGGTCAGCCTCACTCACTCACGCACACACACACACACACATACGCATAAACAGACACCAAGGCTTGACCACGTGCAAAAACAGACATAATATTGTGTCTCCACATTTTATACACAGGCATTCATAACTCTCGTGTCACTTTGGAAGGTGTTACTATGAAAAAGTACTTGTCCAAGTGATTACACCACATCGCCTGATTATCTGTGTGTGTGTGTGTGTGTGTGTCCAGGTGGTGTACTTCACAGCCACGTTCCCCTATGTCGTTTTGACCATCCTGTTCATCCGTGGCATCACCCTGGATGGAGCCATTAACGGCATCAAGTACTACCTCACTCCACAGTGGCAGAAGGTCCTTGATGCAAAGGTATTAATGAGGTATATAGATGTCCAAATAAACTAAAGATAGAAATGGATTTTTTAACACTTCTAACTGTTTTTGTAGGTGTGGGGAGATGCTGCGTCACAGATCTTTTACTCCCTGGGCTGTGCCTGGGGTGGTCTTATTACCATGGCTTCCTATAACAAGTTCCACAACAACTGTTTCAGGTTGGTACTCCACACTGTGCATAGACAAACACAAACTAGGCTTCAAAAGAGTAGTTCAGTAGTTTGGGAAAATGCCCTTTCTTGCTGAGAGTTAAATGAGACGATCAATACCACTCTTCTATCTGTGCGGTAATTAGAGCTGGAGGCAGGAGACGGCTAGCTCAGCTTAGAATAAAAACAGCTTGTCTGGCTCCACCTAACAACACCTCACGCACACAACATACAATTCCTACAAAAACATAAGTGTGAGAACAACAAGTTGTGGTTTCATGGAGGATTATGGGCTGGACTATGCACATGGTCATGGCCCTCCCGTTCCCCCCTAAAAAAATACAGATTGTCATTTTTACACTTGATTTTGGACAGATTAAAGAAACAAAAAATAACATGGTAATTAGTGAGCTTAAAAGGCGCTGCTTGGTGGACCTTTTCACCTCTGGACACACTCAAGCTGGCTGTTTCCACCTGCTTACACTATTTTTCTGCTGGCTGTAGTTTTTATATTTACCAGACATCAAACTCTTGAAAGTGCATAATCATTATTTCTGAAAATAAAAATCTTCCTTTAAGAGGTCAACTGAGAGCCACAATACACAATAAAGGAAAAACCAATGAAAAAAACAGACACAGTTTTCCTGCTCGTGGCCAATGTGGTAAAAGTCCTTCAGACTACGTGCACACTAATGCTATTGTCGAGCAGAAACGTACACTTAACATGCTGGCTCTGGATTTTATGCAGCTGGGTTCTGCAAAGCATTAAGGGGTGCGAGAGTTCTACGGTTCTTCTGTAATCCTCAAACTGAAGTTGACTGCATTAAAATTGCATTAAATTGGAGCTGGCTGAATTTTACTCAAAAGCAGCAGTCAAGAGTGTGAACGCCTGCCTGCTTCCGCCTGTGTGAGCATGGCCGTGCTCGTTTTGTATCAGGCTGTGCTGCCGCTGCGGTGTTTCATCGACACAGGCCGACATCTTAGTACTTGCACTAATCAGAAAAACTGGGCAGGGGGAGCGAGGACACGAGGAGGTGTAGGAGAAGAGGAGGGACGGAGTGGAAGCAGGGAAAGTGGAGCTGAGAAAATGTAGAGAATGAACCACATGCTGCCAGAGGCTTCAGTGCAGACGGAGGAGACAACCGGCGAAAGAGAGAGAGGAAGTTGTTTCAGGTTGTGCAGGCTGGATGGCACCCGTCTAATGAGTCAGGGCTGGAGAGCGATGGGGAAAGTGAGAGGAGGAGGGTAAAATAGTCAGCAGCCAACTTCAAGGGCTACAGGTCTGAAAGGAGAAGGAGGAGAAGGTGAGATAAGGTAGGACAGGAGGAGGGACGGAGATAAAATTTTTTTTTTTTGGATTCGTATTAAGAGGCTGGTTGCACCGTGCTCCAACGCCAGGGGAGCGGGCGAGAAGCCAAGGAGAAGGTTAAGATGGAGGAAAGGGAGCGGAGGAGGAGATAAGGAGAGGAAAAGATGTCATTTACTCTCCTGAGCTCGTCCACGCACACTGACAGAAGGAGGGCGAGGAGAGAGGCTGGAGATATAATTTGTTCTTCTGCCAGGAGCTCGAGGTCATGCTATCTGCGCACACAGCTGCACGCCGGCCTAATCAGCTTGTGTTCTGCTGCTCCGTCCCCGCAGAGTCGCTCTCTGCACTCCTGCAACACCACCAATTGGTGCACACGCAGAAGTGCAGGGAGTGTAGGAACGAGCAGGGGCCTCCGGTGGTGGTTTGCGAGGAGCAGCGAGATCAAAGTCATCAAAGGCATCCTCTGTGATAACTCTAACAGGGGATGTGAGGAAACAATTTACCGTTCGACCACACGGCTCCCTTGTTGAGTCTGAGCAAAGTCCAAGTCTGAGTGAGGGAAAGATGAAAAGATGTTCTCCGCACATCCAGCGAACACATTTTTGTTCTATTTTATGAAATATTAGTAATTAATTAACACAGGCTGTCCACAAACAAACCATAGCTGTATTTGTATTTCCAAACCTGCACCAAGAAATAGTGATTTACATGGAAACATACAGTGTCTATGACCTGTCAGTAGTGAAGGTGTGAGACGATGATTTGTTCAACATGTAAAGACAAATTGGATGGATTTACAAGGCGCTGCTCGATTTGCCAAGTTTATCTTGAGACATTAAACTAATAAAAAACTATCAAGAGTGATACTCAGTCCAAGTGAGATCACATTCTGGGAACACCGGCACACCTCTTACTGTAATTTATGCACTCTCTTCTCACTTCTCAGCTGCTGTTGTGTGCAGCAGCCACCTCATTAGTTCACAGATTTCACACATAAACGCTGTTCAGGAATAGCTTTTATATGATTGCAAATGATTAAGTAATCAGCAGAGGATAGTAAAAATTGTGCTCAGTGTTTGGGCGATCATCTGGGGATTAAATGTGCTCTAAAGTAGCCTTTGAATTATCCATTAACGTCACAGTAAATCAGGACACATCAACACCCAACGTGTGTTTTCTTCCCCTCCTTACATACAGAGACAGCATCATCATCAGTATAACCAACTGTGCCACCAGCGTGTACGCCGGCTTTGTCATCTTCTCCATCCTGGGCTTCATGGCACACAACCTGAACGTCCCTGTGTCAGAGGTGGCCGACCACGGCCCGGGTCTGGCCTTTGTGGCCTATCCAGAGGCCCTCACCCTGCTCCCCATCTCACCGCTGTGGTCGCTGCTCTTCTTCTTCATGCTCATCCTTCTGGGACTGGGGACTCAGGTGAGGCTGGGAAACTTACATTACTATGGCAGCGCTTACACCCAAATCTATAATAACATCTGGTTACACTAATGCATCAGCACTTCACTGTGATATTATGAATCATGTTTGGGGTAGTGTGCAAGAGACATTTTGCATTTCCATTTTTATTCAGAATCTGATCTTGGGGCATTTTTACCTCTCTGTTACGCAGCACAACTTCTCACCATCTGTGTATCTCTCATGTCTCTCGGTTTCCAGTTTACATGCTGCAGCTGTAAAGCTTGACAGATGTGTATCTCAAAGATGCACAGATGTTGTCTTCAGTCTATTTGTGTGAGCTCAGTAGAATAAGAACTGACGGGAATCGCATGCCTCAGGAACTCAGGATTAGGCCTGATCTAGTTCTGCAGGTCCGTTTATAGTCTGAAAAGGATTTCAAGTCATTTCTGGTTCAGTGGTAGTAAACTTAAGGCCAGGCGTCGTTTACCACTGGTTCAAGGACATTGTTTTAATATTTTCAGGTCTCACACACACACCTCATATTTTAAGAGGTATGTCATTGTCCGTTTACATCAGCACCAAAAACATCCATGGTTTTCCAGATGTTTTACATACACTAGGTTAAGTAAAGTTAATAGACCCTGACAAAGGCATTGGTGAATTTCTACCCACACTCTAGGGGCCACAATGTCTCCTGGTCACTTGATTGGTCTACGTCTTCAGTCCAGACTGAAATATCGTAGCAACCATCGGATGGATTTCCATTTAATTCAGTGTAGACATTCATTGTCCCAAAGGATGAATCTCAGTGACTTGTGTGATCTCCTGATGTAGGTTTGTAGTGAAATGTCTCCACAACTGATTGTTATGTCATTTGGTAAAATATCCTCGTTGAATTGGAGTCACTCATGACTTTTCATCTAGCATCATCAGGGCAAAATCATCATTTGTCCAACACTCTGGTTTATTTTACTGAATACCTGCTAAACCAATGACATCTCCATCATCTGCATCTTTACCTCGTAACACACTAAAACAAGGTGGCCTTCATATTATCTCCCTGAAACACATTTTTGAACTGTCATTATGAACTTGTTAGCATATTAGCATCAACATTTAGTTTTACAGGGCTGCACCCAGAGTTGTCGACTCTTCTTATGTTGTGTCAGCCCCTATAAGGCTCTTTATTCTTGACCAACTACTTAAGTGCCAAAATGTAATTTATGTCCATCACACACATCCCCACAGAGTAATGCATACTTTTCCTCTTCAAAATATTTGGTAGAATGCATATAAAAGTAGAGTTTTATTTCCATTTTGCACAGGGAAAATATTTATATAAAACATTACTTATAAATATACTGGACCTAAAACTTTAGACTACCTACTCTGAACAATGTTATTAGCCTCAGCTCATCATCCCTCACCAGTTGATTCCTGTAGGACTGTGGCAGCCCTGTTCTCATCACTGAAGAGCAACAGCACTCCGACCTCATCTCACATTTAATTTAACCCATAAACCTTTCGCCCCTGTTCTTGTAGTTCTGTCTGCTGGAAACCCTGGTCACAGCCATCGTTGATGAGATCGGCACAGACTGGATCATCAGGAACAAGACCATCGTCACACTGTCAGTGGCCATCGCTGGATTCTTGCTCGGAGTGCCGCTAACGACACAGGTAGGTCCCAAACACATGCAGATCAGTGAACGCAGCTTGTTTTCTGTCATGCACTAATGACTTTTGATTCTCTGTTTTCTGTGTGTAGGCAGGAATTTATTGGTTGCTACTGATGGACAACTATGCTGCTAGTTTCTCTCTGGTCATCATCTCCTGCATCATGTGTATCTGCGTGATGTATGTTTATGGTAAGGAAGGAAACAGCCTGAATATGCTGGTTTCTGTCATTTTCTTTATCTGTATGTTTCAGTCTTGTGAATTTATGACAAGAACCTAAAAAAAAAAACAGTATATATGCACATTATTGTTTTCCTGAAATTTGGGGTTTTATTTCTGCTTTGGTATTTCTAGGTATTTTTTTAATCTCTGTAGATGAATGAATCCATGGAGAGATTCGCTTTCAGCAGATACAGTCTGAAGGCAGAAACATTTTCTGTCACAAGAAAGTCAGTGGTAAATGTCAGTTTGTCTGAGTGAGACAAGACTAAAAATAAACTCCATTAAAAGAGGAGAAAAATCTTGCACCTTGTCAGTACATGGACTTTAAAATCATTTGTTGAAATTTTCTATCTTCAGTGTCTCTTCCCTGAGGGAGCCATCTCAAAGGGATCAATAAAGTCAAGTCTAAGTCTAAGTCTCTGTGCAAGAGGCAGAGAGAGACGCTGATTTTTCTGCACCAGAAACTTTTTCTTCTCTGACTTCCCTTTTGCTTTGCACGAGCTGCACAGCAGTACGCCTACGGTGGCGGATTAACATAGTTTTGGGCCCGTAGGCTACACTTTTTGTGGGCACACATTTTGACACAGCTGGAAACATGACGCAGCACAATCATGTGTGCACGGACACTCATGTAACTAAGGCCTGACACAGGGAATATTAATGTGTTTTTAGCTAATGAGGTGTCTTTTTTTTACCTTTCTTACAGAAGCTATGTGTCAGTTTCTTTTTACCCAGGCAGTTGCAAATTCAAAACACATACAAGCTGACCACAGACCCATAGTCTGACATCAGCACTGATAAAAAGAACACCAGAGAGGTTCTCTTCAAATGACACAATGGACCTTACTGGGAGGTTTCCTAAAATAAAGATGAGAATAGTGGTGAGAATCTTACCTATCAACTACCTGTCGTACCGAAACAGGCAGCTAAACATCCTCTGCATCCCCAAGAGTCTCAGGATCAGCAATTCAGGATGTACTTTGTTCCAAATATGAACATGTAAAGCAGCAGGATACAGACTGAAGGCTGATCTACTTACAGTCTTCAACCTTTATCATAACTGAACATTATTAACGTGACATTTCACTTGGGGAAGTTTTCGGTCCATCAGCCTTGTGAACCAGACACCTGCAGTCAAATCAGTCAAATACAGTCACAGTAATCTGAGCCCAGTTTGGAAATGAACAAATGATGATCTGTGCCGGTGCAAAAGAGCTGAGAGTAGGATTAACTTTAAGGTAAATGAACTCAGGCAACTTCCTCATCTACTGTCATGTGAAATTCATAATTAAGATGGAAAATGAGCTGTCGGACTTTTCCCGGATAACCTTTTTATGGTTTCTATCGCAGGTCACAGGAACTACTTCAAAGATGTTGAGATGATGCTGGGCTTCCCTCCTCCTCTTTTCTTCAAAGTCTGCTGGAGATTCATCTCGCCTGTCATTATCTCTGTAAGCGAACGCACACGCATGCAAACAGCTGCTGACCTGTGAGCACAGTTGTAGTGATAGAACCTGTGATCAAAATGTCACCTTGCTGCCGTAACATAAATCTTCTCATCTCCTGACACACGCACGATATTTGGTTGTGGCAGGAAAAAACCATATTGATGTGGCGATCTGAAGGACGTGTAATGTGAGTGTGTTGCGGACACACTGTCAGGGACCTGACCTACATATGAGTTTCCGTCAACACTAATCTGTTTGACTGCTGCTGGCTTTGTCTCCAATATAAACCTCTAAAAGCAAATCTTTCTGACTGGGAAATGGACATATGCAGCTGCTATCAATGGCATTTCCCAAGCAGACAGCAGCATTAGTCCACTAAGCTGCGGGGCCAACCGAGAAACTCATTGTTGTGGATTACTGGTCAGATTTCGGGCACTTTTGTTCTCTCTTTCACTTCACTATACAGATTAATGTTCTGCTTTCCGCGGCCTCTGCTTAAACTGTGATTAAAATCACTGCTGTTTGGAACAGTCTTGAATAATCATAATTATAATTACTGTTGTGTTGCTGTCTACAGAGATCTCACCTGTGCTGAGTTAATGCAGCTTTAAAAGAAAATCTGATCAGGACAGGAAGAGATGTTCGATGATCGTTTGTTTAGACTACCAGGATGAGGAACATGTACTGAATACTAATTATCACAGTGTTTTATTTGCACATTTTTCAATTTAAAGGTAAAATACAGTGAATGTGTTTTAAACGTTTGTTTTCGTGACCTTTTTTTTCCTGCAGTATATAGTACTGAAGAGAAATACTGCAACATAAAGTTTCAGTTTTCTTGTTTTAAACTTTTGGTTTTAGCTACTTCTCTTTCCTCTCTGTATATGTAAAGTTTTATTTCCATTTGATCCTGAAGACACTTGTTGGCTCTGAATGATAAGGCCCTTACTTATACACTCTCTCTCTCTTTTGTCCATGTAGTTCATCCTGATCTTCACAGTGATCCAGTACAAGCCCATCACCTACAATGACTACGTGTACCCCGGCTGGTCTCTGGCTATCGGCTTCGCCATGGCTCTGTCCTCAGTGGTCTGCATACCCATCTATGCCCTCTACAAGATCTCAAGGTCCCCAGGAGCCACCTTCAGAGAGGTACAGCACCCCCTCACTTCTGTCTCTAAAGAATAGAGTGAGCTTCTGTGGCATTTCTTCTATGAAATATGTGGAACATATTGGACTGCTTGTACCATGGCTGTGATTCAACAAACCACATGCTACATGTAACCAAAACATAAGGCCTTCATTTACTTATATATATTAATCTTTAGATTTTTGTGACCATATGTATATTTCCTGTATTGAATAATTCCTGTCGCTTGCATTATTTGACAACATTTAGTCTAGCTAAACACCAATCACCTGATAGGCAAGTATTTCACAAAATTTTTTAAAATTCCCGACCAATCTTGAAGTCAAATTTTGATGCACGCATAGAAAGGAAAAGTTTTTCAATTATTTGCTCTAAAATTGGGAGCACAACCATCCACATTTTTGGAAGAAAATTCGATTGTACTCTCTTATGCTAAAACTGCGTGCATACAGTTTGCAAGTGTACAGGGCAAAAGAATGAAATGCAAGTGCTTAAAAGAATTTGAAAATTGTGTTTCGAGTCAGAAAGTTTTCTTTCAAGCCCTGTAGGCAGTTGAATCGTCAATGTGAATGAAAACCCTGAAAGTAGTTGAACTAACGGTGGAAGAGACAGAGCTGAAAGCAGGTGAACTGTCAATAGATGAGTTCAACTAAAAAACTATACAGGCTATTCAAATTTAAGTGTCTTGTCGTAGTTGACATGTGCGAACTGTAAAAGGCCGAAGAGATGAAAGCAGTTGAAATGACAGCTGAAGTTCAAGTGTCAGTGCTAGTTAAAGTGTGTGCACTGCAAATACTTAAAGTCAGTTGGTGTGTTAGTTGATGTTAAAAAGCATAAGAAATGTAGTTGAAGTATCAGCTGATGTTTAGGTTAAAATCATTTGCGATGTCAGTTAATATCAATGAGCTAATGATGTTTTAAAGTGATGCCACATTTCCATCATGAGTGAATAAACTTGTATATTGCTTCCAGCTAAGTTCTGAGTTGATTTAATTCTGACACCTTCATACTGCCCTCATTTTTAAAAGACTCGCCCTGAAGTTTCCCTCCATATTGAGGCTGCTCTGAACGACGTGTCCCTCTTTCTCCTTTTATCTCAGCGGTTGAAGAACGCTTGCCAAGCACATCCAAAGTGGGGCCCCGCCCTGCAGGAGCACCGGACGGGCCGCTACGCCCCCATGGCCTCTGAAGACACTGTGGAGGCCCGTCCCCTCAAGGAGAAGGAGGAGCTGAAGGATGAGCTGAAGGAGGAGGAGAAGGAGAAAGAGAGGGAGAAAGAGAAGGAGAAGGAGAGGAAGGATGAGATCAGCCTCACCATCCAGGGAAGCAACGGCTCCACCAACACCACACACACACAACAACCCAACCCCAGCGCATAGACGGCACCCCCACTCTGTCGGCGCCACCGGGCACGGCCCCCGTGCCCCCGTGCCCCACCATCTCCTCCTTCTCTTCCTCCCCTCTCCTCCCTTCTCCTCCATCCTCACCCCGCTTTCCCACAGTCCTCTGTGGGGGAGATCCCATTCACTGGAGACCTTTACATATTGTAAGGGCTTATTATATCTATCCTAACCTCTTCTATCTATCTGCGTGTCGTCTCTAGATAAACAAAAAAGAAAAAAATGAACGGAAGAAACAATTGGATCATCATCCAAAAGATCTGTGTGTATGTTAGTGCGTGTGTGTGGGTGGGTTGTTAATTTGTTACACATAATTTAATAATGCAGTTTGTTTTTCCTTTCCTTTTTTGTAAAACTTGTATATGTCATCTTCATATGCAGTTAGAGGTACAGTAGATTGTGAAGCTGCATGTGTTTGTTTTGTGCATGCAGCGACATAGAGACACACACTGTTCTCCTTTATTCTGTTAACTGGATCTGTCTGAGATTGGTGACTTTCTAGCAGCAGTGATGTGACAGCTGGAGACTTGTTGTGATGTGATCCACAGTGGTGCTGTAATATAGAGAAGTGGGGTGAACTGAGCCTGTACAGGCCATTTACAGTTTGATGATGCTGAAAGATGGAAATTGGCTCAATTTTATCGCCAGAAAAAGAGGCGGATACACTCATTCACACTCACACTATTGTACATTTTATAGCACACAGTGACCTCAACCATAGTTGATCTCAGCTTAAGACTAAGCCTGTTGTTTTTTTATGCTGCTTCCTCTTTAAAACGTTCTGCAGAGCACAAGTATTTAACAAACACCCGAGATGGCAACTGACACTTAGGGCTGATTTTTTGTGGAAATGTCCTACCATTTGTAACTTTGTTTCCACTAAAGCTGCTTAAACTCAGCAGAGAAATATCAGTGAACTTAAACTGTACTGTACTCTGCCTCCACACACACACACACACACACAAATCACATGTTTTGACAGAAGAGATCCCAGTGCCCATTTCTCAGGGTCCAAGCGAAGTGAAACTTTGTTTCTTCTCGGTTTGCTGTTGTTCCTTGCCTGTGGAAACCTTGTCTCTACAAAGGTGGCTTGATAAGATTTTGGGGACTGAAACCACCTCACTTTCCCAGCGCTGTCGACACCTACGCGTACACACAAAACAGGTGTTGCAGAGAAGCAACTCTGCATACGGAAGTGCCATCTCTTCTTAAGTCTTCCAGGCATTCTGTGTGGGTGAAGTGCATCCTGGGACGCGGTCTGTGAAGGAGGATCTGGGCTAGAGGAGGTCGCTAGTGCGAGGATCGTAGGTGTGTCGTAGTCTGTGTCTCCCATGGGTCGTAGCAATCTGCCCCATTAAGGCATGTTACCAAAAACATTACCTGAGTTACCTGAGTCCTGCACATGTTTTTGGTAACATATATACTGTATATCTCAGAGAGACTGGTATGGCGTCAGTCTCCTACAGTCAGTGGAACCTTTAATGTATTTACAGGCATTTATTCTAAAGCTCAGAGCCAAGCTGTGTTGTGACTAATAGAGAGACAGAGGGCAGCGGAGAGATGCAGCTTGTCTCCAGAAGGAATAAAAAGCATCTTTAATGAGTTACGTAGTTTGAAATGTAGCTGTATAGTATTGTTCTCTCGGTAGGATTCTCCTTTTTACCTCTCATTATTGTAAAGTAACTTAGTAAATAATTATAAAGACAGCATATGTTTATTTTGTACAAAAAAAAAAAAAACTACAGAATCATAATTAACCATGTTTACCATTGGCTTCACAGGCGGGGAGGACTCTTGGAATTGCGTTGTGTCTGGCTGTAGCATTCGTAGAGTCAGCTTTTCTTTGTTTTGTGGGCTGTCAAATCATCAGAAAAATCAAGGTAGCTTGAAGAACTAGAGGGCTATGATAGTAGTACGAGCATGGAACATACTCACATTAAATGGCACATTGTACACAGCACATTTCTATGTAGAGAAACTTCCAGGAAGAGTTTGACATTTTGGGAGATAAAGTCATATAAATACTCTGTTTGCGTTCTTGCTGAGAAGATTGATGCCAGTCTCATGTTTGTATGGTAAACATTTAGCCTAGCTTAGCACAAAGAATGGAAACTGGAGGAAACAACTGGCCTGACTCCACTCAATAGGAACAAAATCTTCCTACAAGCACCTTTAAAGCTCACTCATTAACATTTTATGTATTTTTGTTCTGTTTAAAATGCACAAAAAAGCTTTGCTCCAAGACAGTCAAGCACATCCACGTAAATCAGCAACTTGTTGTTTTGCCACTTGTATGGGTTGTACAAACAAGTGTTACAAGTGTACAAGTGTTAATTTGGGCACGTTAGAGATGCTGGTAGGTGGATTATTTAACCTGAGAACAGAGCCGGATTAGCTGTTTCAGACCTTCATGCTAAATTAACCAGCTGCTGGCTCCAGCTTCATATCTGGTGAACAGACATGTTGTGTGCTTTCAATCTTCTCCTCTCACTCTCAGCATGAGAGAATAAAGTGTTCTGATGATTCTGATTTCCCAAAATAGTGAACAGTTCCCTCAAGAAGTTATGTATGTCCGTGCTGATCAGGCACACATTTTCACAAATACTGAAGCACAACTTCAAACTTAATCTGCACATCCTTCCTTTGCTTTTCACCGCCGAGCATGTTTTCAGAGGACGGTGATTTTTAACATGACGGTGCAGTTGCTCCGCTAATCCACAAGATGGCACGATGCTGACACTCAGGGCGGTCGAGGCACAACAGAGGTGCGACTGTGACCTTAACAGAAAAAGGCCCAACAGACACGAGAGCTCCTGTCGCTGAGCATGTTCAGTGTCAAGGGGGTAGCAATTATGGAGGTCAGCGCAAAGCACACAGGCTCAAATACAGTGAAAATAACTGCATTAAGCACAGTGAGCGTTCTGAAACAAGCACACATTTCTACCGTAGATGACAGAAACGTATACTGGCTGTTCATGTACACTACAGGCCAAACATTTGGAAGCAACTTCAAGCTTTCTGTTCACAATGCCTTTCCTTAAAAACCAGCATGAGTTATATGTATTTTGGGATGTATTTTTACTGCATGATCAGACTTTGCTTTCATTGATATGCACCATTTTCCTCAATTTACCTTTAGGTATACATTGATGTTGACAGACTGCTGAATAAATCAACAAAAAGAATATAAGTCAACAAAAAGAAAAGAAGGTCTTAGTTTTAGGGTCGAGAAGATTTGCAAGAGTCACAACTTCAGTGCAAAAGTAAAATAAAAACAAATCACAGTTTGCATTATTCACTTTAACTCTTTGGCTTTTGAGAGTCTGCATATAAATCATCGTATATGCCATGCTGATGTTAAAGCCAGAGGAGGTTACTTTGAAGAAAGCAAAGTCTAAGCAAGAAAAACTCAAATACCTGATAATTATAGTAAAAAAAATGTCTTCTGATAAGTTACTCTTTATATAATAATCATGTTTATTTTGTTGCAAAGTATACCAATGAAACTATGATCTTTTTTTGTACAAATTTGATCTTGCTTCCAAAACTTTTGGCCTGTAGTGTAGGTCAAGACTTGTAGCTTTGGTTGGCAGTTATTGGTCTGTTTTGACCTTCTTGCTTTGGTTACTTGCTAAACTATTCACGTCACACGTAACACATTTTGTAAAAAGAAAACTTTATTTTTGATTAAATTACAGCAAAACCAGGTGCTCTATGAAACAAGACATCATCGCCATCTGTGAATCTAAACATATATCACATTGCTTCCCTTCAGTAGAAAATCTGAGGAAGGTTACGCTTCCTAAATGAGGTTTTACTCGCTGAAAAAGGGGAATATGAACTCATTCTTCTCAGTGTATATTGGGACGGCTCGTAGCTCAGACCATTTCCTGTTTGTGATCGCCTGTCTCGTGTGCCCATGCTGTAATAAGTGAAGCTTAGCTACCATGTTACCGTGCTATCTCTCCCCCAGCCCTCACCATCAGCTGGCCCCACAGCTCCTCCTCCCTTTGTACAGTAATGTAAAAAAAATATATAATCAGACTGTGGGTATGTGCGTGTTTATCTTTTGTTTTTGTGGGTGGGTACGAGTGTTTTTGCGACTCGAGGGAGGGCGGGTATTGTTTCATTTTGTTTTTGATTTGTCATTTTTCTTGTAGTGTAATGTAGACTTTGTCAGGTATATTGTGTACTACTGCGTGTAGTGTAGCTCTTACTGCTGAGCCTGCATGTAGAGCAGGCGTAGTGTTAGTATTGATGTCAGTGTACCTCTAATCTTTCAGATTTAGCCAAGTCCTATCCTGCTAATAACATACAGTATATCTTTTAAGGAAGAAAAAAAAACATTTTGTACTAAAAGAAGAGAAAGGAAACTACATATTTTTTCTTCAGATTTTAATCATTGTTTATCCATGTTCAATGAAACTACTTCTTTTTTTTTTGGTTTGCTTTGAAGTTGTACTCATAGAAAAGTTCAAATGAAGCCAGCTAATATTAAAAGCATTTCCAAACAAAAAGCTTTGGATCGAAACTTGAACTACAAAAGAATGGTTAGTATTTACTGTGAGCTCTGGTGTTGATGGCGGCTGCAGCTACATGACGATGCTGTTTTTTTTTTAAAAAAACAAAACAAAAAAAACAGCATCACATGAACTTATGTATTACACACATTCTGTGGCCCTTAACCTGAACAGTTTGGCTTTTTCTGTCTAGTTGTTACAAAATGTTTAAAAATAATGAGCAAAATCAAAACACCAAAATTACTCTGCAACCAAGATAGAATTAGCGTGAGGATCCATCGACTCAGATTTCATTCCTGTGCAGCTCTGACGCATATGAGCAGAACATATGCTGTTTTATGTGGACATTTTGGGCAATTATATGACATATATGTATCAGACAAGGGTCCAATTAGTATTATATTTTCATTTATAGCTCATGTTGATAAAGTAAAGCCTCAAATATCTGGGCACAAAAGGAATAAGACCCATTTAGTCCTCCAGGAAAGTTAATAATTGACCCATGTCTTCAAATACTAATATATTGTCTACCTGTTGTCATCCTACACTGAGGTGGCTGTGCAGAAAGTCACTGATGTTGAAGAACGTGAACTACGTAAAGGCTCGGACCATTGTTACACACAAATTCACAGCACAACTGCTACTGTACTAAAAACAACAACTGTGATTTTACCTTGTTTCTGTGGTTCTCTGTAAATTACAGAACATTACCTCTTGAATTTCTTACTACTGCTCATATAAGCATATTCTCATGTTTCAGCACTTTAAAGAAATCATTCGTTTTTTTTACAAGCAACAGGAAGAAAATATACAATTAGAGTGATAATTCATACTTTCATTAAAAAAAAAAAAGAAAATGCGTACGTAAATAATGTCCTTTTTTTTCAGCCGTTGGGCTGAAAGAACCTGTCAATGTCAGTGGACAAATGCTGTGTTGTTGCTATGCCAATTTAAATTGTTGTCATGGGAGGAGTGGAGAGGAAAAGCACAAGCGAGAAAAGAGAACACAGTTCTTCTGGTATTCTCTATCATATCTATCTGTTTATCTATCTAACCATGTCTGTTCTTGTTCTTCAACCTTTAGGGCCAAAATCCATTGAAATGTCTTAGTCCTGTCAGCTGTATATCGTAAACTGTTGAATTACAAAATGGTAAATAAAATCTATTTTAAAGATCAGTCCTGCAGTCTTGTTCTGTTTCATGATGTTTGTCAAAAGGTGTTTGCCTTCATAACACTCAAGAAGCACCATTCTGGCCATTTCATACAATAAAATTGATAATAATTGGTTGTTTCCTTCAAATGACTAAATTAAGTAAGAGTGAGCATCAAAGCTGTGTCAATCAATATAATGGAAACTCTAGTGTTTGTATAAATGCATGTTAGTTTGGAAAAAGATTACAGTGTATTTACATGGCCATAATAATTCTGAGACTATAACACTAAAGACTAAAGAACATTCTCCTTCCTACAAACTAAACGTTTAATTCATAAGCAATCAAACTCACCCTTAATATGATCAGTACACTCAGGGCTTTTGGTGCCACGGCTTTAATTGCTCTGGGATGACCAGTTGGTTATGGCAGCTAAAGGTAGCAAACTTTGGATGAAAAGATTTCTGTGTAACTGATGTAACTCACATAGGAGAATCTTGGGAAATGAAGGGAAATTGTTGCTTTAACCTGTAATTTCCACTCGAGGCCCCACCGTCTGTTCAGCAACAGTTGCAGAGTGTCGCCTTTATGTGAAGCGGCGTCTGAAAAAGGCACTCCAACTCCTGACGGTGTAAATAAAAGCCTGAAATATTGTATGGCTGACACCCACAAGTTTCAGCTAAAAGCCTTATCCATGGTGTTGACGCAGAATGCAGACACGGTCGCTTAAGTGGCACAAGTTGATAAAAATGAGTTACAGGTGAGCAAATGGAAGCTGAGAGGGAGCCGGGGCTACAAACATAACACAGGAGAGTCAGGGGAAGTCAGAGAAAAACGACACAAATATATATAGCAGAATAATGTTTTTTCCTCCTCCTCTCCTGTTCTTTAATCATGTTGTGACTCCTCAGATACAGCATGTGAGCAGCAGGTTTGGAAGCACTGCTCCAGACAACATACAAAAAAACAGACATGGCAGGCCATGCTGTCAACTCAAGTTCAGAAGATGGTGCATGTTTTTGATGATTTCATGACTACAAAAATGTTTGTATACTAAATGAAAAAAACTATGCTATGAATGTATAATACATACTGATGTTACGTACTGATGAATTTGGACACATGCAATATATCTTCTATGGTAAAAAAAAAAGGAACAAACATGTGTAACTTAACCTCCACATCTGGCTTTTATGTGAGTTTATATGTACAGTATATGTCTACATGTGAACTACCCGTGTAAGGCAGTAAGCTGCACAAGGCGAGTGTCATGTTATAACTTTACCACAAGATGGAGATAGAGAGAGACAAATTTCATGGGTCACTTGTGGCAGGCCTGGTTTTCAGGGTTTGGGGCAGTAGTGAGTCCTTCTGTTGTGTCGTTGTCACAAAACTGGATGATGCTTTTTTATATATCCATGGTACACACAAAGAAATCTATTTAAAGAATTCAGACTAGAATATTGCCCTGCAACTGACTGGCGTCCAGTCCAGGGTGTACCCTGCCTCTCGCCCAAAGATAGCTGGGACAGGCTCCAGCACCCCTGCGACCCTGTGACCCTGTGTACTGTGTGCTCAGGATAAGCAGGGTTTAGAAAATGGATGGATGGATGGAGACTAGAATATTTAGAATGGTTAAATTCCATGGTAAAAATGGACAGTGTGGTCCTTTATGCAGTATCGAGTGGGATCAGCAGAGGGCAGCATGGCTGTGGATATAAAGACCACCTCCTCTTTTATAGGCACATCTACTCCAGCCAAGTCATTTTATCACTGGGCCATAACATCCATCATGGGTGACACCAGGTTATAGGATTAAGCTACATAATAAACACAGCTATATGTCAATGGCTTGTTAAGTGTTAACGCAACATACACATCATTCTCATTGTCTTGCTGTTTGTCCAGTTACATAAGTCTGCTATCAGCTACACAGTCTAATCAGAGATCCTGTTTGAGAGAGATAGAAAGAACAAGACAGACCTCTTAGAATGGATTAGCAGCTGAATTATTCAAACATGAACAGACAGAGGACAGTAGTGGGGTTATAACCGTTGATTATAATCCTTGAATCCTCAGACCAACACTGCACTGGAGTAGTACAGCCTGTGTGTCAGGGGTGGCTGAAGGACTTTTTTTTTTTTGACAGAAAGCAATTTTCTCTGCTTGTGGGACCACTGTTGCATTTTGTTTGAAAGGTGACGCCAGTTCTGGGAACCCAACATTTCTCCTTACCGGAACTGAAATACAACAGCCGCTCAGGGTCAGAGCAAGCTGTTGCCACTGTCGATTATAATATACGACATATCTGCACCGCAACGTAATACTTTCATTAATAAGGTTGGGGAGAGAGAGAGAGCGAAAGAGAGAGAGTGCCTGTCGTTGCTATTCAGATCACCTGACACAAGCCAGAGATGAATGAATCAACTGAACAATCCTTCATCCCGAAGTCGGCCCATCATTGATCAATCTGTTTGTTCCACGTGGTCGTGCAAAATGCAAAACAGTGCAAGCCAAAAAGCAGAGCATGGAGATTCATCATTATACGTTCAAGTGTCATTTCATGAGGAGTAACTGTAAAGGAGTATTCCAACAAGTATTGTCTTGCATATCAGTGGATCTCTGGAGCTTGCAAATGACAGATTCAGTGTAAAACAAAAACGGTCTAACGTTGGCCTAATGCTTATAATGATTGATTCTAATGATTAGTTGATTGACAGATAATCAATCACCATCACTTTTGATATTCCATTGATGCTTTAAGTCTTCAAACACTCTTCAAAGACTCTACAATGGGAGCATTTGTTACCATTGTTCTGTTTTATATCATCCGCCCATCCATCAGCTACACCCGTTTACCCTTGAGGGTCATGAGGGGGCTGGAACCAATCCCAGCTGACATTTGGCAAGACAGGTCGCCAGTCAATCACAGGGCTCACACGTGGTGACAGACAACCATTTATATTCGCCACTCGCAGTCACACCTACGAACAATGGAGTCTCCAATTAACCTATCTGTGGGAGGAAAGCGCAGCACCCACAGGCAGGCACAGCGAGATCATACAAACACCGCGACTCCAGCTGGTCAGCAAGCTTGAACCCAGAACCTCCTCGCTGTCAAGCAACAGCGCCAACATCTGCGCCTCTTTTATATCATTGTAAATTTATTTTACAAGTCAGTTATTGTTGTCGTTTTGGACTCTAGGAACTCGGGACGGGCTTTAAGGATGGTGGTGCCTTTTAGATGGTCAGACCTCCATTTTGGTCCATTTTGCAAAAACACTAGGGTGGATTGCCTTGATATTTTGGACATAGAGATATGCTTTCCAGAGGATGAATATCTGACCGCTGTTAACACTGAACAGAATTTAGAGTCCCATTAGCCTCAACTGTGCTTGAGTTTGCTAATTAGCTCATGTTAACACAGAACTAAGGAGGTTATCATGGTCAACTTTACACCTGAATGCTTCTCTTCAGTTGAGAATATAATGAATGATCCCTCACACACTCTTCACTCGAAATACATGTATAAAGTGTTTACTCTGTGGCCTGATGAGAGTTTGAATTTGTAGACTGAACCATCAGAAAAACATTAAGATTTTAAAAAGCAGCAGTTATTGCTCTTACAGTTGGGCCTACATTGCCATGACTCACACAAACACTGTGTCCACCCTCTCCATCTCCTCTTCCCCTCTCTCTCTCTCAAACACACACACACACAAGCAGCTTTATCGTCAGTGTTGAGGCTTCACCTCACCTTTTTTTTTGTTTTTGTTAAATGTTTTTTTTTTTTTTTTATCAGGTTGAGGTTGTTGATTAATTAATTAATATTAGTATTTTTGCTGGTTGGGTGGTGAGGATTGGCTCTCAGAGCGGTTTGTGTGGGTTTGGGTGTTAAAAGAGCATCACTACCTCCTCACAGAGCCAACTGGTGTGGCTGTAACTCTCTGTTTTAGTGTGCTTGAAGTTTTTGACATTTCATAGATTATTAATCAGTAGTTAAGATAATTTTTAGCTGAAGCCCCATTTTAGTCCTTTATATGGGTCAAGCTTTAAAAACCATGGATGCCACACTTCCCATAAGGCTATTCAGTAGTGTCTTTCGCTAGAGTGGTCCTGCCTGCATAAAAACACCTGAGACAAACTCTGTGTCCTCAGTTTTTTCTGAAGCTTTCTGTCACAAATTGGTACTCACCGAGTCCGAGCGGAGATTGCTCAAGCACTGTCACTTGAGTCATCGCTCTCAGACTTGACAAAGCTCCTTCAGAACACAGATAAGGTTATACTGTTTTCACCGGCTTATCAGTCCCCTCCGTGACTACTAAATTCCTTTGTAAAATTGGTGGAGTGCAACTTTAATTAGACACAAAATGAATTCTGTCATGGGATTATTATGTGTGTCATTTGACCGTTATGTATTTGGAATTGGTGAAAGCAGCTGAACTAAACCGTGGCATTACCTCTGTGATTTATTCAGTGACGTAGTGTAGACCTGTTTAGCAATCAATACCATTCGTCGCCGGAGCTCACACCATTCTTTCCGTCTCATAGAATAATGTGAACTTGTGTGTTTTGAGCATTATGTAGAATTTGCTTTGTTGGCTTAGCTAAATGTTCAGCGGCGAGCCTGTCAGTCACCCGGTAATTGCTTTGCCACTCTGCATTTCTCTTCAGATTACCAAAGGATAGCAGAACATGTCAGATGTTAAATTGAAGGGAAATAGTTTCAGGAGCGAGTTAACAACACTGGCTATTAAATTAACGTGGCGCCGTCTTTGCCAGGTTCCTCCCAACATGTCCATCTCTGTGAGAATTAGCGAGCTAATTTCTGCGTCCTGAAGGGTGACTTTGCATTTCTTCTTTAAATTAAAGAGCAGGAAGTGTTTTTGAGTGTTTTTCCACAGGTGCCAAGTCAGTTACCATGTTACCATGTTCGTGCCTGAGCGGGGTGAAAAATGACCAACCTCTACAGTTTTGTCTTAGTGAGCCAAAAAGATCTATTTTTTTCAGTGATGAAATGAGAGAAAATACTATCCTTAGAGTGATGCATGTTGTTTTTGGGTGTAAGCATTTGTTTCACAATGTTGAATATGTTTCCCTGCACCAGAAAAACAGCCAATTGCAGACTAAATAACTTAATTTGCCAGACGTATCGGTTCAAATTTAGTCTGAAATTACATGGAAGATTAGATGTCGCCCTCAGAGAGTTGACAGATAAAGATTCGTCCCTCGCTCTGCGCTTGAGAAATGAACATCGCTGTGAGTTGGCCGCTGTTAAAGGACAGCATGCATTACACAGGAGACGTGCACTGGTTGGGATGGAGGAGTTGGTCGGACTTCCCCGGTCAGCATCTCTCTTTACCCTTCACACTACCTAGGTGTAGTGCTGTAATGCCCACATTGACTGATTTGGATCAGTGGGTCCTGAGAATTTGTCTTGACTGCAGAAGGTTGGGGAAACAGACCGTTCATCACCTTAATGGAAGAGTATTGATTGTGGTGCAGAAGCACGACACCCGTCTGCAATAGTAATGGACTTCCTGAGAAATCACAGATGAAAAGCCATCAGAGGATATCCAGGAAGAGGAAGACACCTCTGCCCTGATTGTTAGCACCTTGTTATCTGTTTGGACATGTGTGTGCCTGCAGTTTTTTGTCTATTAATGTGCAGATAAAGAAATAGAAGTACAAACAGATTATTAAAGAATCGATTCACCACATCACAGAAAAAGATTTTATCACTCACTTCTAGTCATATCTAGCCATGCACATAGTTTTACAGATATCCATCTCTGGGGTTTCTAATATCACCACAAAGCAAATGGAGTGAATGGAATTGTATTTTTTTGTGCTCACAGCGGTGAAAAATAAAATAACATTTTAAGCTGGCAAGCTAAACAAGCTAAAAACACAACAGTGGACATATATTGACTTTATAAAGTCAAGTTCCCAGTTCAGCAGACACAGAGTGACTTGAGCATTTGAGAGTTGAAATCAGGTTTCTGGCCACCTGTCAGTCCAATATTCACTCCTCTGCTAACTTTCTTTTGGGCACCAACTCCTCAGGAAGTGTCCCACTCTCTTCAGTCTCTTTGTTTAGTCAGTGAGGGAAAATGTGCCTTGTAAGAAGCCAGATGGGGTGTAAGGGTGTGGAGGTCATGGTGGATGGACATGTAGAAGGGAAACCGTCATGCAAAAGACTGGAGTTTGCATCCCCTAACAGACCTGTATTTAACATATTTTATCACCTGTGAGCAGCTGCTAGAACCACTTTTTCATAATATCAATATATCAAATCAGTGTGAAAGGGGTTGCTTATGCTGATGAACCTACAAAGAATATATTGCAGGAATCTGGAGTCCCACTTTATAGAGCTTTATAGTGAGTTTCAGCTCATTGGCTCGATTGACTGTCCTGCCCGCAACCTAATTGTTTTGGTTCTCTCTCACAGGGTCATTTTCAGGCCAAAAGGGAAGCTGTTCTCTGAAAAAAAAACTTTAAAGATCCACCGTACACTACTTGCTCAGCACCAAACAGCAGACAAACACAGTTAGAGGTGAGCATAGTTTAGTATTTAGCAGCTAGATTAGAGCCAGATTATCCCCTCAGGAGTTGGTAGTGACAGAAAACAAGTTCAAAGATTGTATGCAAACACTGCCCAATCTCAATGTCCAATTCACAGTAAAGATACAATATGATAATGCTGTGATAATGATAATTATGATATGGAGCTGGGTTGCGGCTGTGGTTCAGTTTTGAACACTTTATCAATATTCCAAACTTTAATTTATTTTTTTTTATACATTTTTTGAGTTTAATAGGAATTACGTAAACATATTTGTCCACATTAGTAGCCTCTTTTCTGTACTGTGACATGCTTCTTGAAAAACCACAACTTCCTGTTCAAAGCTTTGCTACCTTCAGATGCTGTGACAGTAATAGCCTAATACTTTTAATATTAATAAGTCAAAATATTATTTACAGGCATTGCAGTGCTTTCCCCTGACAACCATCACTGCTGCCATGATCACTGGAAAGTCTGGGCATGACATCCGTGATAACTGTGGTTCATTTACCATCAACTCTCTGAAAAAAATCTTTTTCACTCCGTGTGTGGCTATTAGTGCTGGTGTCGTGAATTTGACTCTTTTGCAGTGAGGCTCATTTGCATAGAAAGGATCTAATTTTGCACCAAATATATGCATATTACCTCATTTACATTACCATTTAAATACATGCACATAGCACCAAGAGGGTATTTGCTTGTCAGCGCAGAAACGGGTGTATTTCACCCCTTTGCGGGAGCTTTGAGAACTACACTCGGTCTCTTTTTGCCACAAAAGCTGCAAAATCCTTTTGTCAGTTCTCTCCTCAGAATTAATAATAATGCTCCTATGTAACTAACTGATGTGTGAACAGGCAACTGCTTCATGACAAGTTCCCGTGTCAACTTAAAGGGTGATAATACTTTGTGTCAATGTGTTCACAGCTTGTTTCCACTGCCCCAAGTCGCCAAATCATTTATTGCAGGTTTAACCATTCCATAGTTGCCAACACCAGATGTCGTCGAAAGAAAATATTTAATTATCACTGGCACTGAACGTAAAGGATTTATATCAACAGTCTATAGGTCATCGCTACAAGCAACCCCTCTCTCACGACACATAAAAATTTTGACTAGTACAGCTTAAAAAAAATCAATATCTCTCCAGCGTTGCCTGGATAACCCACAGAATATGTTATCAACAGTTTTTATGCTATTTCTTTGGTAGGAAGTAGTTCCACTGAAAACTGTTGTGAGGTCAGGGGATTATCCAGAGTTCTCTCCGGGACTTACTGACGTTGGATTTCAGAAATGGAATTTTTGATTTGTTTCCTTTGCAATGAGGTGGAAGCAGATATTTCAGAGAGAAATAATTGGCACACACCAACGGAGCCATCT
>JAKKUS010000127.1:0-20184 GCA_023238725.1 Scortum barcoo
GACAACACGTGAACCTTTAGCTCCAGCTCGACAGCACGCTGCATGATTTTACAGCCTAATGTAAACAATAACTTTGATGGGGCGGTGGTAGTATAAATAATGCATTTCATGAATGAATGCGCAGGGGATTGCGAAAGGTCAGGGAGAGTTTACACAGCAATATGTGGCAGATGGAGGGCAAAAAGCAAGAGTGAATAATTTAAAAGGGGAACTGACAGTGAAGTGACAGAAGGACAATTCAGAATTAATCCAGTTTACCAAACTTTACCAAACGTCTGCCAGCATATATCACGCGTCTTCAAGGGCCAATGAGCAAAAACTCAATGTGATTTAACCTTCTGTCAGCTTTGTAAAATTCAGTGTAGCGCCGTATACATCAGACGCGCACCTGCTGATGTAGTGAATGATTTGCATAATAGCTGCTTAGCGGAAGCAAACGCGACATCAATAGTGGGTGAACGTAATAATTGAACCGGCCTGCCACTGAGCTTGTAAACAGTTATCAGACAAGCACAATCACCACTTGATAGCAGAATTACGACACCAAATTCCCCATTGATTTCCTCTGACATGCCATACATACTGTAGCACCGAGAGAGAAACAAAGCTGTCTGTCATGCAATTAAATCTATAGCGGCTCATCGATCCTCCTTACCGACAGGGAGGCTGCACAATACCGAGTGCACTTTCTTTCCCCTTTCACAAAAAGCAGTATGACAAAAACCTCGGTGATACATTCAATATGGCAATCTCCTAATATGAGCTCCCAGTGTTTGCTTTCCATAAGTCACGTGCCTTGTAACCTGAAGGGGAAGCTTGTTTGTGTGTGTGTGTGTGTGTGTGTTATGTGTCCAGGTTGTGCCCGCGTGTGTCCTCGTCTGCTTAAGGCTGCGACTGTGCGCCTGTAACTCTGTTGAAGAATTCTGGACACATGTCAAGTCCTTTCATCTTTTATGAGGGTGGCGGCCGGGGGCTTGTTCACAGTGTGAGCTAAAGGCACAACAAGGGCACCTGTCACTTGATAGCACACCTATTGTGCTTTCCTTTCTCCGAGCCATGTTTCAAAGAGGAGCCCTTAAGAGATGGCGTGGGGGTGGGGATGGGGTAGAGGGAAGAAAAGAGGAGCAGCCTTTCATCTCTTACCTCTGCTCGCTGCTATTTCAGTAATGGCCAGAGCTAATAATTGACAGTAAAGGCTCAGCAAAGTGAATGGCAGTGTAATTCAGATCCAGAGTTTCTCCGGCGGCCGGGAGACACTCTGATGTTGATGTTAAACGTTACGACCCTCTGATGAATGTCTTCCTGGTATATCATTTTTTAAGTGGATAAAGACATTTGGACTGCTCCATTTTCAACAGTGGGCTAATATTTTAAACCACTAAATGTAAAAATTCTTTGAAATAACCACATGCTCTAGGCCCTGAAATGTGTTTCCCCCTGTGATACACTGCTCAAAAAAAATACAGGGAACACTAAAATAACACATCCTATATCTGAATGAATGAAATATTCTTATTAAATACTTTGTTCTTTACATAGTTGAATGTGCTGACAACAAAATCACACAAAAATTATCAATGGAAATCAAATTCATTAACCCATGGAGGTCTAGGATTTGTAGTCACTCAAAATTAAAGTGGAAAAACACACTACAGGCTGATCCAACTTTGATGTAATGTCCTTAAAACAAGTCAAAATGAGGCTTCAGTAGTATGTGTGTGGCCTCCACGTGCCTGTATGACCTCCCTACAACGCCTGGGCATGCTGCCTGATGAGGTGGCAGGATGGTCTCCTGAGGGATCTCCTCCCAGACCTGGACTAAAGCATCTGCCAACTCCTGGACAGTCTGTGGTGCAACGTGGCGTTGGTGGATGGAGCGAGACATGATGTCCCAGATGTGCTCAATTGGATTCAGGTCTGGGGAACGGGCGGGCCAGTCCATAGCATCAATGCCTTCGTCTTGCAGGAACTGCTGACACACTCCAGCCACATGGAGGTCTAGCTTTGTCTTGCATTAGGAGGAACCCAGGGCCAACCGCACCAGCATATGGTCTCACAAGGGGTCTGAGGATCTCATCTCGGTACCTAATGGCAGTCAGGCTACCTCTGGCGAGCACATGGAGGGCTGTGCGGTCCCCCCAAAGAAATGCCACCCCACACCATTACTGACCCACTGCCAAACCGGTCATGCTGGAGGATGTTGCAGGCAGCAGAACGTTCTCCACGGCGTCTCCAGACTCTGTCACATCTGTCACATGTGCTCAGTGTGAACCTGCTTTCATCTGTGAAGAGCACAGGGCGCCAGTGCCAGTGGCGAGAATTTGCCAATCTTGGTGTTCTCTGGCAAATGCCAAACGTCCTGCACGGTGTTGGGCTGTAAGCACAACCTCCCACCTGTGGACGTCGGGCCCTCATACCACCCTCATGGAGTCTGTTTCTGACCATTTGAGCAGACACATGCACATTTGTGGCCTGCTGGAGGTCATTTTGCAGGGCTCTGGCAGTGCTCCTCCTGTTCCTCCTTGCACAAAGGCGGAGGTAGCGGTCCTGCTGCTGGGTTGTTGCCCTCCTACGGCCTCCTCCACGTCTCCTGATGTACTGGCCTGTCTCCTGGTAGCGCCTCCATGCTCTGGACACTACACTGCTGACAGACACAGCAAACCTTCTTGCCACAGCTCACATTGATGTGCCATCCTGGATGAGCTGCACTACCTGAGCCACTTGTGTGGGTTGTAGACTCCGTCTCATGCTACCACTAGAGTGAAAGCTTTTACCGCCAGCAAGTGTGATTGACTTGGAGTTACATTGTGTTGTTTAAGTGTTCCCTTTATTTTTTTGAGCAGTGTATATTATCTCATTTCTACTGCTGATGCTTAACTATATCTATATTTTGGGGTGTTTGCTGTAAATGCAGGTGTAAAAGAGAAAATAAGGCTTCCAATGCTCACATTGATATTTTTCCAGTGTGAGAAGGTGTGAACCTCACTTTTGATTTTACAGTGATAATGAGGAACTTCCTCTCAACACACACACACACACACACACACAGACACACCTTATAATACAGGAAGGTTTCACAACCAGCAATTTGCTCCACCTCCAAGTTTTTCAAATAACTTTGGTTCATTTTGAGGTGAGAATAATGCAGTTTCAAGTGAGTGGTGGATAAAGAAGCGATCTGTGAGCTTGTGAAGTTGCTGTTTTGATGTATGGGAGCGCTGTAGATGCGGAATAAATTCTCCACTGCGTTGAGTGGAAATCAAGAGTCTACACCTATGGTAATCCTATGTGATACTGTACTAAAAGCAAGACTCATGCTCAACGGTATCAACTGTTACCATAACTGACGAGTTTGTAATAAAGGTGAAGTCTGGAGCATATATACACTGATGCCCATAAATGTCTGTAAAAAAAATTATCGTTATCAAATTAGCAGTTTTTTCAGATATTTTAGTCTACAAAAAATTAAACTAAAGCAGTCACCCAAGTTAATTTAGAGGTGTGATCATTTAAGGAGACCTGTCTATCTCACTCCCAGCTTTTATCAACCTGGAAAAGCCTGTTGTGCTTTTAGCAGGGTCTCTAAAGTCAGTATCTGATGAGTAATGCTGTCAAAACTGAATGATAAATCATTCTGACATTTATTCATTCACTGACAGTTACAGGGACAGCTCAGATATACCAGTAGAAAAAAAATACAACACCCACCCAGAAGCTCTGAGGCTGACCTGAGGGCAGAGAAACAACATGGCGTACCTCTCTCTCTGAACATGCTCGCAATGCCTGTGCAGACGAACTGATCGCCTCCTATCCTGCTTTTCGGAAGGAGAGTGAGAGCTCCTTAGGCAAAGACTGAACACTTATTAGGAAAGGAAGGAGATGACATTGATAAGACGTTTTTTTTTTTAAGAAGCACACTAGGGGATTTTCAAAATCCCTTGACATGTGTTCTTGTTAGTGCAACACTAACAGCTCTGTATTATCTGGTAGCCAGAGAGACACTGTGATGGAGGAAACTCATTTGCTCGTTTTTTCCAACTTAACAGTACATTACAGGCCCTGAAATATAATATGCAAGCAATGCAGCGGGCTCTTGTTTCTGCTGTGAATGCAGCTCCCTCCCAGTTGTAATTTAATCCAGGGTGCTTTAAAGCCTTTATTGCACATCATCTGCTTAGCTATTAGGCAGGGTTGTAACTGTGGCATTTATGGTTCATAAACAGTGTTTTGCTTTCATACACTAATGATCATTATACACTGTTAAAATGGAGTGTCAGAGCATGTCTTGGCACTGCACAGCTGCAACAAGACATGGTATTTCAGACTGGTTGGTGCAGAAGTTGAATGGTTGTTTTTAGAATAAATGAGGATGATACTAAAAAAGCCACTTCATGCTTTCCGTCCACATTATGATTACTGCTTGTTGTTGTTTGTAGGCTTTAGAGGATCACACTGCTTCACAGCCAAACATATAATTTAATTCTGTTGCTTAAAACAGATTATCAAAGTAAAGGCTTAAATATAATTTTCCGGGCCGATATGATTAATGTATTGAATATGTCGAAGGTCTTCAGCTCCAGTTGGTTTTCAGAGGCGTTATCTCTTTCACATGAAAAAAGCAGACTTCCAGAAATATTCTTTTAATGATAAACATTTTCTTCACCCCTCTTAAGCCTTCATGTGATTGAGTGTGTGGAGAACGATAACAGCAACAACTAAGTATCCTCAGTTATTTTGATCTGTTTTGACGTGAGGCTCAGCCTATAGTGAGAGCGATCTACTAATACATGTCATCATGTAGAGTCAAGGAAATCAGTTAAACACACTTCCCTGTTATAAATATCATCACTCACCCACTTGAAACTGTACTTTTAAATGATCCTTAACCCAGCTGTCTATCAGTCTGGCAGGCTCACTGAAATGCCTCATAACTGTAAGAATGATACATGTTAGGTTAACACCCAACACAATTTAGTAAAATATGGAAGAAAGCAGTGTGTATTCATTATCTCTCCCTGTATCCCTGACAACACACATTACTTTCAATTTGAAGATGCAAGTCAGAGAGGGCAAATGGGCTCTTTGTGTTCTCTTTCAAGCAGCAGCTTAAACTTATTGACAGCGACTGCAGCATGTTCCTCCATCTCTCTGTCTCTGTCTCTCATTTTCTCTCAGCTGTTCAGTGCAGGCTCAGTGCACCGTCAGCTCGCTGCTGTATTGTGGGGAAAGCCTGGCGGCACTGGGATCTGAATGGAGCTTCACAGGCATCGACAGGGAGCTCTGAGTGATCTCCTGGAAGAAGATTTAAACTCTGAGCTCTTTAATGTGTTTCTAGGGAGGCAGGCAGGCAGCTGGGTACACAGGCCCCATCATCTCCCCCCGGAGATAATGTGGATGGTGCCTGAAATGTGAATAAATTAGGAGTGAGGAGCTGTGTTGATGCTCTGGGAGATAACCTGGGAAAGTGGTGAGAGATTCTTCTGCAAATAGTTCCCTAAGGTGGGAGCCAGGCGAGCAAAAGCAAACTATTCATCTTTGCACGTTTAAGCAAGGCATGGTTGTGATCTGAGCAGCCTAGGGCGGTGCGGCGGTGATTTATTTTCATCTTCCTTGCTTTGGATTATTTCTCCCTTGCCTTCTCGTTCTGTTTCTTTTGGTAATTTGCAGCCCTGCAGTGCAGACCGCAAATGTCCTCTGTCAATACAGGAGCCATGCAGTTGATAAAGTTAAACAAAACTGCACAGATGCAGAAAGAAAAGATTGACATATCATCCATCCACCAGAATAAAAGCCCAAACGTTTCATTAAATGGCAACCAAAATGCAAATAACCACGGGGCAGGAGAGCTTATCAATAATTCATGAATTGTTCCCATAAGCAACAACAAATCAATAATATTCCCCATCCCTATTCTGATCTCAGGGAGCTGAGTGTTTCTGCAGCATGCTTAAGAAACAAACAAAACTTCATTTTGCAGTTAGAATAAGTGAGGGAACATGAATAAACCAGAGAATCCTTTCTGAAGTGAACTGAGGGTTCAAAGATCTTCTAAAGATAATCCAGACTGTGGCACTCTGGGTTTTAATGAGGGGGAGTTTTAAACTGAAAGTTCAGGACACTAGAATCCACAATACTTCTGATACTGGTGGATACGCATCATGGTGTATTGATCTTCATCTCCACTGTCACCGAACTGCACTTTCCAGCGTCACCATCACTGCCAGCATCCTTCCCACAAAGTCAGCTGCATTTTGATTGAGATCCGCTCGGCCTGGCAGTAATACCGCAGCCTAATATTAACAGGGTGATGCTGTCAGAGCCATATGCTTCAGATGCCTCACCTAGAGCCTCGCAGATGTTTAGTATGCATGAGCTCGCAGTGGAAGACTGATAGCCGTCTGCCTCGGGCCTTTTAGCTTTTACAGCATCCTCCTCCTCTGTGTGTCCCTATCATCCCTAATGATTCACTCAGGACCTGATCTGAAAATCAAATCCCAATGCAAGGTTTGGAATATGCCATTAAACAAGCAACAACACATTATGCCCAGGGTCAGTCAAAGCCATTAGCAGAATTGGATCAGTTTTTAGGTTCATTACCTCTGTGTGAATTGGATGGCCTCATTGGAACATTTCGTTCTCCAGTCTGGTCCTGTTCAGGCCAGGCAGCACAGGTGCTCTGCCCTATTAAATACATACCACACTACACAAATCATTTACTCGAAGCTTAATAATTAAATTGGATAGTGGTCTTGGCTCCTCCGTAGAATGAGAAGCCTTGGAGGACTTTTTTCAACGGCACATGGCTGCGTAGCAATAAAAATAGACCAATTATACGATATCATTACAAATCTTTACACCAAGTCTAAAAAGCTTTAAAGACAAATATGAATATTTTCAATATTTTCAGGCACACAACAAAGTGATTTTCTAGATGACTCTCATATGCTTATTTTTATCACACCTTTCAGAGACACACTGTATGATATATTTGTTAGGATCGATTGCTTAAGAATACTCTTACAGTACACTCCTGTAATATTGTGGGACTCATGGTCGACAGTGTTAAAAAAAAAAGCATCAAAACTGATGCAATCGGAGATATTGTCTTTTTTGTTCCTGGCATTCATTTGTCTTATCAAAACCTTGTTGCTACATTACCCAAAATGCAACTCGTCCACCAACAGATATTCTGGTGTCTTATGCTAGTATGGTTAATGTTGCCTCAAGCTGCTAGCCTCCAAAAGAGATGAGGATCAGACATTAGAGGTCTGTTAAGCTCACTTCTCTCTGACTCCACACTTCAGGTTTTTCTCTTTTTCAAATTTTTAGTTTTCAGACCCAATCAGTGTTTTAGGGCAGTTAATCTTGTATTTGGCACAGCTCCCTCCGGAGCTGCAATAAATTTCACATATGCATTTGTACTCCCCAAGATCTGCAGACAGACTCTGATGTGTAAAATTAGTGGATTTCCCCTTTAATATTTTGTCCTGATTGGGAAAAAGTTATCACTGAAAATATGATTTTTATCATTTTAATCATGTGAGACCTTGACAAAGTACTGGTCTCAAACAGCTGCAGTTCAAAGTTTCTTTACTTTTAATATGAAATAATAGCAATGAATAGAGACACATTAGACTACCTACCTATCAGTGATAGACTTTGTGATTGTTGAAAAGAAACTATGTGGAAATTAAATATGGGCTTCAATGATTAGACCAAATCCTGACTGTAGCTATTCTTATTGCTCTTAAATGGAAGTGACTCTTTAAAGAAATTAAAAGAATAGTCTGAGATTTGCAGACTATTCTCATTATTCACCAAGAATTGAATAAGAAGACTGACATCACTCTCAAAAGTATCTACTGGGAATGGAAATGTTGGGGTTAACTAGCCTGGCTTTGTCTACCAGCACATCTAAAGCTCACCTCACAAAACAAAGTGTAAAAACAACTCAGCGTGGTTGATCAGGGGGGTCAGCGGCCAACAGACAAGAAAGCAAATATGCTTTTTTTTACCAAAATGTCCAACTATTCCAGTAATTATTTTACCCACTGTCTTGTGTGAGTCCACCAACAAAAGGTTATAACTGTTTGAATTCCGTGACATCAATCGTTTGGAGCTTTCCAGTCGATGAAGGCAATTTCACATTCTTCACACTGGTTCATAAAGGAGTTGTCAAGAATCTCGGTTGAAAATTGAAAATCATGTTTCTCAAAGAGAACTACTTATGTTATGACACTCTTGAGTATTTCATCTTTTCCAAAAATGCAGCTCAAAATGAGGGATATAGCCACCCCTCTCTGTCATGTCCTCCTGTTAACCATTATGACAAGCACTGCAGTGCTTACATGTATGTATTCAGAGGTAGAGTTCATCTATCCCAAATATAACTGTAATGTACACAGACCCAGAGACAAAATAAATCATACTGGGAATCCCTTAAGTCAGGGTTGAGTATCTCAGGTGTCTTGCACGGTGCTCTGGAAATGTCATTTAATGACAGTAGGATACAGTAGTTATAAAAGAAAGCTGTATGTCAAAGAACAACCATGTAACTGCAGAAAATGTAAAAAACACTGACACTGCAAACCTTATGGGCACATTGTTGCACCATTAGGTTGCTCAGTCTGCTTGTTTCCTTCCTTATTATTCCTTTGAATAAGCCTCTTCTGTGTTGTAGATCTGCTGGGAGAGGCAACCAGTGAGAAACTTGTACTGACAGCAGAAGGCAAAACGGTACAATGCGATTGGTTCCCAACTCCAAAACAAGATTAAGATGTTCTTTGCAGCTTTTTACTCTCAAACCTCAAAACCTCTGATATGACCCAGTAAGACTGTACTTTGGAAATCACCCCTAAGGACTTTCCTTTTTTGGAATCTGGAAGTTGGTTGTTGTTTTTTTGACAAGTAGAGTCAAAGAGTGAGAAGAAAAAAAAAAGAGTGAGATATGTGGATGCGGGCCCAACTGCACAGGACTACTATCTCTTCAGAGTTAATGTATGCAAAGCTATTCATGCGCTGCAGCTCCACTGATCCACGCAGATGCACAGGTACATACGCGCATCAGTCTGGAAATACCAGATCGACATGCTTACATGAGATGAGCATTGATTACTTTCTAAAGTGTTAATTCTGTTAGACACACCATCAAGGGGATACCGAAGCATTCTGGGTTTATGTGGCGCTTTGATTCTGTCCGGGGATTTTCTCCGCACTGAAGCAGAACAAATACTCATTTAGACGTGTAAAAAATGACATAAAAGAATGAATTGCAATCACAGCGGGAGGTTTTGCAGACATGTTAGCACCATGTGTTCTGTTACAGTTTATCTCCACGTTCATAACAATTGTCTCATCATTATGGGATTTCTGATGTCATTCTCTACACTTGAAAGATTCATTTTATCCTGCTCAGAAACAAATGGGGTGACATTTGAAATTTGATGGATCAACTTCAGGCTTGTCAAAATAAAATGAACGAGATGACATTTTAAACAACAGTGAGCAGTAAACTTATATTCTTAGTGAGCTTCTTCTTTTAGTGGTGAAATAGCTTTAGAATCTGTTTTCTTGTGTTAAACAGTTGATGGGTAGAATTACCATGCATACTAAGCAATATGGTTAGTAGTCTTTTTCTATTTAGCTAACCACTGTCTCAGTCAATCCATCACTTTGGTCCAGATATTGCAACAACTATAACCGGGATTACATTGACATTTTGCGCACGCGTTCACGGTTGCTTGACGATTAGTACAAATGACTTTGGTGGTCCCCTGACTTTTCCTCTAGTGCCATAATGAGGCTGACATTTTTGGTTTTAAGTAAAAATGTCTCTGCAACTACCGGATGGATTGATATTCGTGTCCCCACAGGACAGGATTTTATAACTTCTGCGAGCTTTTCATCCGGTGCATAATCAGGTCAAAATGTCAGTTTGTCTAGTACTTTTGTTCATGACTAAGTACCTGCTGAAGCCCCTCCCCTCAGCATCTCCTGGTCTAATGTCTTCATTTTAAGTCTTTCCACACTTCCGCCCCGAGTTAGTGCATGCACAGTGGATATATAGATCCATAAATATGTATATATAATGTAAATTGTTGTTTACCATAAAAACTCCTAAACTCTTCACTGTACTTCACATTTCTTATCTCCTTTAACCACTCTGTGTTGAAGAATGTTGTTACAGACTGACATTTTCCTGTGGTTTGCTGCTCTGCAGGAAACTAGACGGAACACCTCGAGATAAAACAACGTGATGAATTATTATCGGCGTGTGTGTATGCGTGCTGCTCAGCTGTATGCTAATCTCACTTTTTATCTGACTTACGTCTCCTTTAATTGCTGACATTTATCTCTCCTTTATCTTTCATTCTCACAGCACTCAGAGTGTCCAGGGTCAGCGTTGTCTTCATTTTTTCCTCAATGACGGGCAGAGAGGGTTGTCAGCTTCACCCTATCAAAGCAGAGGTCACTGCACCGAATAGACAAGGGCAACAGCCACCTTTTCATTCAGCTCCCAGCAGGTTGTTGACATGAATCAGGGAATGAGCTCAGCAAAAAGGAAAGGCGCTACTTGACACATGGTTAGCTTGGCTGGGACGTACACAGTGGTGGTCCTTTCTTGTCACTGCTCAGTTGTGCACATGTGCTTGTGACATCAGTGTTTGACTGCCAAAATGACATGCAACACTGAACTGTCAAATAAATGGGCCCCTGTGAAGTATGCTGTTAAAGGGATGTCGAAAGAATCTTTTTCCAAAAGTGTGTTGTGTTGAAATTCCCCTATTGTGCTTTGCAGAATAGATTTTTATAAGCCTTCAATTTCCAAACAAAGCTCTCGCTTTGACAGCTCTAAAGACGCTATTCTTCTTCTGTACCAAAGTGATGCAACTTCGTTATGCTGAGAAACCTGGCCTCCTTCCTGCTGCTTTGTTTCCTCCTCTGTCACTCCTCCCACCTTTCTCTCTCTGCCACTATCTTTCCCTGACATAGCTCATTACATTAGCAGGGCTGTGTGGTTAACATACACACACAATGTGTACACACACACCTGGCTTACTGGACTGTAGCTGTAGCGCTGTCACGCACGAGGGGGGTGGGCAAAGGTTTGACAGGAGACAGCGGGCTGTTGCTTAACAGACAAGCGGTGAAATGCATGGCAGTGTAATTGCAATGAAGGGATAATTTGACAGGCGCTTGGTTATGATAGCTCGCAATTCTCTCATTCTCCCTGAATCCTGACACTGACACATGTGCGCACACACACACACTGCATACAAACAAGGTGCAGAAGCCAAACCCGTAACAGCTTTAGCCATGTTCTTACAGACTAAGTTTAAGGCAAAGCCCTGTCATTTTTTATGTTTGTCCTGACATCTTTCCTCCTGTTAAAATCCTCTTTGTTAGAGGATTACAATCACCATCAAGACATTTCGGCACAGGAGGACTTAATGCTTGTGTGTCATAGTGGTAGATATTGTTTTCCAGAAAAAAAAAAAGGTTTCAGTTCTCATTTCATCGAGACTGACAGCGCAATTCATCACTCGCAGGTCTATGCGAATGCCTTATTTAAACAATGCCAGTGCATCATTGCTCAAGGACTAAAAGAATGAGCACTGCATACCAGCCAAAACTACTACATTTCATCTTGTCCTTTTTTTCTGCTCTCTTTCTTGAGCAAAATGAAGCCATCTCGCTTGTGTTTCTGTCTGCACAGGCTCCTGCTCTGCTCAAGGACATGGATGAAGCTGAATAAAACATGACTGACATCTTGTCATCTCGGAGAGGATGGGCTGAGAATGGGAAGGGAAATAGAAAATCTCACCTCTGCTTATTTGTCAGTGTGGAAAAAAAAAAGCGTATACATATATATATATATATATATATATATATATATATATATATATATATATATATATATATATATATATACGTGCACAGAGGGGAAGCCTGAACCTGTATTTGAGGCCGTACCAGTGTCTGATATGAAATGCTTTCAAGCTACAGTAAGCACTTGATGTGATAGAGAGTGAAAAGAGTTCATTACACTTGTCTACCAGCTACCACCTTTCTTTTATCTCACCGATCAGTGCTTTCTTAAGCTTAAACATTAAAACTGTAGATCCTCCGATTACTCGGGCAATTGCCCTGCCTTGTCGGGGCCCTGTTAATAGTAATTCTTGTTGTCTTGCTAATCACACTGTAATCTTCCTCTGATCTTAATTCAACGCTGATCTTTTCCCTTGTTGATCATTCTTTTTCTTCCATCGCCAAGCCTTCTATTGCTAATTTCCTCAGGCTCCCTGCTCTTATTCCTCACTCGCTGGTTTATTTTTGTCTTCCAGATACATCAGGAAGGCTTTCACACACTCCATCCCTCTCAGCTGAAGTGGCGTGATGTATGACTTTACACCGACCCCTGTGGCCCAAAGAGCTAAAGCCATAACCTAGGAGGAAGAAATCCACTGTCGGCATGATTCACACAGAGAGGTGGACGCACTGCTCAGACTGCTTAAAAGGTCACATTAAGTAGACAGTAGTGCGACCTACATCAAAAGACATTTCATCTATTGCAAATATGATTAGAATTTTTTGTAGAATTTTCCTGATCTCCTGAGAATATCACCATCATCATCCATTAACACTGTTACTATGTCAACTACAGCAATGAGTAGGACCACATCACCTCAATGTGGAAAACACGGACACAGAAACGCATACAACTAAAAGTAAAACACCTACAGCTATTAGGACCAATTGCAATACCTATTTGTAAATATTCTACATGTAAGGATATTGAAAGAAAAACACCCTTGTAGTTTTAAGCCATGCAGTACACATGAATATGACAGATATCATATTTTAGTGCACTCTAAAATCATTCAAGCCTCTGTTTTGTGGTGTAGTTATTTTCATTCTTGATGACAAAATTTCTGGCTCAAATTGAAAAGAATGCATCACTTAGATAAATATTAGTAGTTGTGCTAATTTTTGGCTTATTTTCATTCTCAGAGACGATGTCCACACTCTCACATTAAACGTTATTTCACACCCTCCAGCCGGTCAATAGGGGCATCAGATCGGTGTCATTCTGGATGGGTCTGGACAAATGACATATTTTGTTGTTTAGTTTGGGGGACTTTTTGTGTTGTTTGCCTCAAATCAGGATCCAGTGGCTTCAGTGCACAGCCTCTTCCTGCACATGCTCAGTAGGGGCAGATATTTAGCTTCTTAACAGAATCTGCTGCTGATACTATATCTCTGTTTCTGTAACACCTGAGATGTTCTTTTTAAGTTGGGAACCTCTCTGTGTAAATTATAATCATCCACTTTTCAGACTGCTTGGCTCTGCGATGCGATTTGCTCAAGCCACTTAAACTCTTTCCAACAGCTGTGCTGCTGACCTTACAAGTGAGTTGGAGGGACCTCTCCGACTAGAGCAATTAAAAAAACAGCGGGATATAGATTTCCGTTGGCTCCGATAAATGTGGTTGGGAGAATTATAATGTGTGTGACTAATGGTATGCTCACAGTCTTTAAGCATGGTTCTCATTAATATGCTAAGCAACCCGTGCTAGCTTTGTCCTCAACACTTCTCCTGAGATCCATTGTTCAGTGCTGAGCTCAAATGATTCGCCCTCCCCATTGTACATATGGGTGGACATACCCATTGAGATTTCACACAGTTGAAATGACTTTTACATGGTGTTACAGGATATCAAATGGATACAGAGCAGTCTCTCAGACTGCAGGGTATTGTACAATTTCCCTAGATGATATTCAGTCCAGTCACAAAGGTAAGAGCGCTGGATTTAGAACTCTAGGCAAGAGATTTGATGGAATCTAATAATCCTCAGCATCAGCTACAGTTAATGACGTATGGCTTATTGATAGTGTCACACAGGGTTATTCATCCTCCTCAGGGCTGAGATCTGCACAGCTTAAGACCCAAACTGCACCTCAAGTGTGGCAGGCAAAAGACAACCTACAGTATTTCTAGTCTATTTGCCAGATTGGACCACTTCACTATCCATCTGTCACAAGCAGTCTATCAATTTGTTTTGCAGCCTGCCATTCAGAGCCAGGTGCCGTTTCCAGCGCTCCTGTCAAATGGTGTTCTAACGTAAGTGTCGAGATATAGTAGGCCCACAATCAATGCTCTCGCCCTCCGCACTGTATTCATTATGCCATCCGGACCCATCAAAAGCCTTCAGAAGTATCCCATTACCTCTGGGCCCTGTGAGAGGCCTGCATATAATTACAAGCGGTGTGTGATTGCAAACTGCAAGCTCCGAGATATAAGACCAAAAAGACATACACTGTATACTTTACATAAGATCTTAGGCTGATCGCCATGGCAACCCTCCTCAGGTTTTTTTAGGAGTCAAAAGTGCTTAATAGACCCTAATTTGCCTTGTAACATAATGTTTAAATTTACCCTGTGCAAATTTAGAAAGCCCGGCCTTGTGCTAAATGTTAATAGAATTCATTATAATCACGATTAAAAATGATTTCAGTGTCTGAGTACATTATTAACTAGAAACTTCACACAGGCACAAACACTACATTAAAGGAGAAAACACCTGCCAACATGACACCCCCCCATGAAGCAAAGAAAAGCTTTTGTTTGTGTTGGTTCGATATTTCTTCTCTAACTGAATTAATTAGTGGATTGTCAAGAGGTGTCAAACACTTTTCTTAAGAGCCAAAGGACTAATTAATTTATCTCAAGCTTTATTGTATCTGTACCTCGTGATTCAATTATTCATAAATTATTGATGAAACTGTTTCCCTTAACTGGACAACTTACTGTTTTTAATTATACTGTTTTCCTCTCTCACTGACTTGGAGCACAGTCCTCTTTAGCTTTAGAGTTTATTGGACTGAAACAAAAGTGGTGAGAGACAATGTCAGATAAAGGAGAGAGTGGGCATCAATGATCAGGGTCTATCACAGAGAGAAGACACACTTTGCCTTTCTGTCACATACTGTATTTGAACTGAGGGCTTCTGTAATCTGTTGACTAAAAGAGACGATTTATTATTCGTGCCAGGAAAACCGTTTAATGTCTTAAGATGATGAGTTAATTCTTGATCTCATGATAGAGGAATCACTTGTGCAAAAATGGCCACTCTTAGTTTACTTATGAGAAGAGTTGAAAGATTTCTCCTTCAGACTGAAGTTAAGGATGGATCCACCCAAAACTGGATTCTAAATAATTCATTTCATGTACCGCACAAATCTGATGTTTTGCCAGCGGCAGTGTACATGTAAACAGATGCTGTCAGATGCCCTTGACTCTTGTCCTTTTACACATACAACTGTAAATAATGTATTATCAAAAGGGAAATAAAAACTCACTTTGCTTTAACACAAATCAGATTCGTACTAATTGTGTGTTTTTGTTTTGCTTGAGTGGGTGTCACTGCCACGTCCCTTGTGTTCTCAGGGGCCATTATCACGAGTGAACCACTTAGTGTAAGGGCGGAAAGAAAAGTGGTGGAGACCCTGCGAGCAGGAGACTGCAGCTGCGCCGTCAGCCGCTTTACCTCGCGGGGTGCAATTGAGCAAAAGACGCCACGGTGGTGAGAGAAATGTTTCATCTGATTTGAGAATTCCACACTTGGTTCAGTGCAGAGAGGCTTTTGAAGCGTTGCATCCTCCAACTAGCCAGCAGAAACAAAAGCTGTGAACCGTGTACCTGCTCACTCACACAGACAGTGAGGTCAAAGAAACTTGACTCCCTTATAGCGTACTTCTAAGGTGCCGCACCTGCAGAATACACAACTCCTGTCCGCCTTGATGGATGAAAACGAATGTTTCCCTGCCAGGTTTTGTCACCTGTTCACGAGTTGTTTGACTGATTTGATGTGAACATTACCAGTAAAATTACAGTCCTGTTAAAAAGTCAGGATAACACGATCATCCATCAGATTGAAATCCATGTGATTATTAAGATTGATGTGTGTTTGTTACGACTGGAGCTCTATTCGTGACCACTTGCCGTCTCTCCCATACAGCATGCTTTGGATGTAACAGTTTTTTCTCTGCTCTTCGACTGCGCTTCCACTCTCATGAAGGATTAAACAGGATTTATGTTTCATGATGTCTTTAGCAATTTTTCAGTAATGCTTTGCCAATGTGTCGGTCTTGAGCAGTTTGAACAAATGCTCAGGAAGCGAGAGTGGGAGAGTGGTTCTGTGTGTGCATATGTTCAAGTTTTCATAAACATCCTCCACTATGCACAGTCATGCAGTCAATTCCTCGTGTCGTTGTCCTCCTCCTCCTTTAACATTTTGCTTGCGATGATTAATAATTCTTTATCTTAATAAGATACTGAGACTACAATATGTCTGGGAAATGACAGCTCCCAATCAAATCGTACTCTAACTGTTAGCTTGAACCATTTAGACTCAACTGACCTCCATCCCACACAGTCCAAATGTAATTTATGTTGAATAGAGGTCAGTCGCTTCATATTAGCTGAATGGCATTTTTTAAATTTCGATTCAAATGAATTTGTTCTGCAGACAGCCACAAATTCCGCTGTCTCCCTCCGGCTGACAGCCACTGGCATCCTGCAGCATCAGGAAGGAGCTGGAGTTGTAAATACATCACAGAGTTGTCATTTATCTCAATAAAAAAGAAAGTGTGCCTTGAGAGTGGCTCATCTAAACTGCGGCACGCAGAAAACCAGCCCTGTCGAGACAGAGATATTTTCAGCAGCTGCCATATGGAGGAGATCGAGGCTGAGCCAGTACAGATGGAGCTTCTCGTTGTTCACCATCAGCACGCATTCTGCACAGTCTCATAGGAATCTGAGCGGAGAGAAAAGGCTTGGCGTGTAATAAAAGTTTAGCTGAAAACCAAGCAAGTGTCACCCTCAATAATCCACTTTTAATTGTGGAGGTTTTAGTTTCGGCGCAGCAGTATGATAGAGCAGATGAATCATTTGCCTTTATTTTTTATTAATTTTGATGATTCATAATTGAAGAGCAATTGTCAAACTCACTTCCAGTATTTAAAAGTAGAAACATGCGCTGACATTATCTGGGCTTTAGAGATGGGGTGTTATATGGATTGACTGTCATGATGTCAGACAGCCACTGAGGACTGCAATGTGCTTTAGTTTTGCTCCCCATCACAACGTTGTGTGTGAAAACAGGTATGCTCACTGAAAAGTATACTTTCAGAATTACTCCAACTTCTAACTCTGACTCAGATTGATGAGCAGAAAACTCGTTAGTGTAAATTTATTTAAGATTTTTTTTTTTTAATTGTGTAGTTTGTAATCCTCTGGCTGTTTTCTTTCTTTCTTTCTTTCTTTCTTTCTTTCTTTCTTTCTTTCTTTCTTTCTTTCTTTCTTTCTTTCTTCAAGATTATCATAAAATTTTTTTCAGTGGTCAGTGCAGAGAGAGACAGAAAGGATGGAGACAGTGACATGCCCCTATTGTCCACAACTGTATATCAGTTTATACGCTCTCATTGAGTTTTTTAAGTTGAGTTAATTTAATTAAATTAAGCGTACCTCCAGACAACTGCAGGAGCTGTGGGACTGTGGGAATTACTTTTATACAGTACAACTGTGTGAAAAAATAGAACTTTATTGTGGATTAGTCCACACTTTCTCAGTTTTGACAGGAACAGCAAGTTCCTTCTTAGAGACAAATGTGCACAAGCTGAAATTGCATTAAGACGTCTTGCTTTTTTCCCCCCTTTGAGCTGTTATCACTTTATTCCATATGAAAGATGGGTAAGAATATGGGGATGGATGCATCTTTTCATATTGCTTCTATTTGCATTGTTTCTTTTTTCAACATGTGGTGTCCCTTTGATGACATACTGTATCATTCTGGCACCAAATAAAATACTCAGAAGAAGAGTATACTGCAAAGAGATCATCCTTCTGATCCTCATAATCTGTCCAAATCCTTGGTAACAATGCCTCTCCATTATGGAAATAGAAAACATGAGCATTACAAGTTTTATCCCCGGGGGCTCTCTGCTTGTCTGAGATATTCGTGGGACCACAGTTGTTGCACAGACCATTGTTTTTTTGTTTTTTTTGTTTTTTTTATCACCACTAACAGTTTCCATATTTATATTACATTGTGTGTTTATGGGCACCTAATGAAACACATGTTGTAAAAGCACAGTCACCCCCGAGGTTCCATTCTGATGACGCCGGCTCCTTCCTTCCGTAATGGAGCGCTCCAGTAGGTGGGCCAGTAAATTAATGACTGTACAACGACTCATCTCCAATAATGCAAGCGGCAACTCGTTGCAGTAGGAGAGAAATGGGAATCAAATGGAGTCACAGTGTCTTCACCTCCCTCCCACTCTCTCTTTTTCCTGTCACTTTACCACCTCCGCTCATCCATTGCTCCCCACAGGAACCCCCACCTCAAAAAAAAAAAAAAAAAAAAAAAGCATTTCTCTTGTCATTTCGTCTTTTACAATCCACTTCATTTGGAGGCTTACAAATTCTATTAGGGTGATATTGTGTGCATTGCACGGTTGCTGCAGGGAAGAGATGGGCAGGGCTGCTTGGGAGGGAGAAACAGACCCCTAATACTAATAAACGAGCTCGACTTTGCCTCCCCTGCCCTGCAAGATGGGAGGGAGAGGGGGCAGAGTAATTGGAAAATATCCCCACCTCCCGTTCCAGAAAGACCCCCTCCCCACACACACACACACAGACCACTATCCCCTCTCCACGGCTTAACCAACCACTCTCTTCACTGCACCATAAAATAGACAGTCCCTGCTTTTCATTTCAAAGTTTAAAAAAGAGAAAACAGCGCAATTAGTCTGATTTCAGTAGTCTGCCTCCGTGCGTGGAGGAGGGGGAAGGGACACCAAGGTTAAGAAAAGGACAGAAGATATTATGTGGGGCTTTCTGCAACATGCAATCTGCAAAGTGGGATCGGGGGAATGGGGTGGGAAGGTTCAGCGGACATCGGTTGCAGACTGAGACCATGAACCGGAGTGATGACGCCAATGTCTGTGACAACCCAGCACGGATCCGAATAGCGAATGAAAATCATGGAAACAAGGGAACTGTTACTTTCTTGCTGTTGGTGATGTTAACGGAAAAATGAGTGTGTTGTTCATATTTACAGTGAGAGCTTGAGAAATAAGAACAGAAGGCCGAGCAAGTGATCCATGTCCATGGAATAATTTACGCACCAGGCTGTCCGAGAGCGAGGCTCTAGCTTTAATTTGAAACCTTCATTATTCATGAATTTGACATTGTAATAGCAGAAATACCGCAACCCCCCCCACACACACACACATACATTACACACACACAGTCCCTCTGAAGACCCTGCATGACTTCATTATGTTGGAATTGAAACCACATGCTTCTATCAGACCCCGATTTCACTTAAACGAGTAAAACATGCTGAAATCATTCTCTTTTATCTCAAGTGACTGAACTTGATGTTGAACTTGTCGTCTCATGAATTAGTCAGAGCCGACGTTTCTGTAATTGAGCTAGATGTGCCGTTTCGTTGGCGGCGTATGCATGTCTGACAGCATTGTTTGGTTTAGGATATGCTGTTATTTTAGCAGGTCATCTATCAGTTTCAATATTCCCTCTTGTCATTCAGGGGAGCTGATCGGCAGCGCTTTATTTTGGTTCAACGTTGATAGGTAAACACAGCGGCGTGTCGGCTTTGAGTTATTTTCTGTTTTATACCTTTTCCATGAGTTTATATTTGGAAGCGATTTTGCTTTATTTGCGGAGATGACAGATATGGAAAATTACAGTACTTCTCCGAGCCGGGAGGAGAAAAAAAAAAGAATAACAGCTTAAGTGCATCAACGCATCCACTGAAATAAAGAATACACGAGTAAATGATCTCCTCTTAGAGCTGAAACATGCAGCGAAAGGTCATCCTTGGCATTTCAAATGAGGGGGAGTTCACAAAGAGACCTTCAGAACAACTGACATGAAACCCCGGCATATATTTAAAACTGAACAATTCAGCCGTTGAACAGAATACATTAAACAGCCTTGTGCTGCGGCTCGCTCCGGGACTCTGTGAGCGCTAGTAGATGTTTGTTCACTTCTTCAATGGGCCTTTCTCACAGCACATATTCCGACTCGTCACGTTGTTGCTAATAACATTAACTATTCAAGTGTCTCAGTAAGCCGCGACAGTGTGACAGCGAGTCTGC
>JAKKUS010000128.1:0-25384 GCA_023238725.1 Scortum barcoo
TTAAAAGCCTAATGAGATGCCTCATTTAACTCTCTGTCTCTGCCTGCGAGAAGTGGAATATGATCTTTCTGACTGCAACAACAAACTCTTGCCTTTTCCATTCTATTAGCATAACAAGGCAACAGTCACTGTTTGTCTTTATTTACTTATTACTCACAGGTATGAAGCTCTTTTTAAGCGCTTTTTTTCTGTTGCTTTATTATGTCATTGGGACATATCAAGTCTGATTCACTAATTTGAAGCATATTTACATGAAACAAAAAGATTTATGTCAACTCTGCTAATGCACTATTGAGCACTGGTGTTCAGCTCATTTTGTTTTTTGATATATTTTAATGATGCTGCGGCTTTTACACTATTTTTGCTCCCCTGCTTTATCTCATTGTTAAATAAGTGTCATTTCACAAGTGGGAAATAAGACTTATATGTGAAATAAGATATAGTCTTGTTTCAGAACATCTTATAATTTATTCTTTTACCAAAGATGCTGTCATCCATTTTATTCACTAAAGAGAGACAACAGGAATGAGATGCGGTCATTTTCAAAGATTTAACCTGTGCGCCCTCTGCTGTCCTTTTCTGAAATAGCACCAGTGAAGAGACATCTTAATAAATATGAGCCTCATCCATCAGCTGCCAAATCACAACAAATGTGTGTGTGTCTGTGTGTGTGTGTGTGTGTGTTTGCATGTAGCTGTGGGATTAGGAGAGAGGAAATACACCTGTGCCTGTTTCAGCTGGCAGGAATCAATTTTCCCTCCCCATTTGTGCATAATGTACCACTGATTTGCTTGTAATGCGCATGTTGGTAAATTGTCAAATGTGATGGTGAGATCACAGAAGGTGGATTACTGCAGCTCCTGTATCAATATTTGCACTTGAAATTGAGTTCTGTCATTTCACATTATCTGTGGGGCTTATCGTCTCTGCTGCTAACCTTTCCCCTGTACCTACCTATACCATCACCTTTCCTGTTCAAATTTGATGTGAAAGTTATTTAACAGCAGCAGCAAGAGACTGTGAAGGTGGAATAGCCGTACATACATTTAGCCAAGCCATCTCAAGGGTATTTTTCATGCACTCTAGAAGCAGCTTGGAGTTAATGGGAGCTGTGAGTCAGGCATTACCTACAATAATGACTTGCAAATGGGTTGAAATAGTAAACAGTATATCAAATGAAAGGAGACAGAGAAAGACATGATGGGATGAGTTAAAAGCTTTGTAATGACTAAATGATGCTCTCTGATTCCCAGGGGAAATTATGGGTGAAATGCCCTCTAAACTGAGGCTGAAGTTACATGTTTGCTTGTGTTTTGCCTGAGATTGACACAATACAATAGATTAGGGAATTAAAAAAAAAAAAAATAAATAAAAAATCGATAAGGGAGAGTATTCTAATTCAGTTTTCCCTCTTCTGTGAACATACAGTTATGCATATACACCCCTGCTATTTTATGATCAATGCTCTTCACGCAGTTATTCAGAGATTTCTATAAGCTTCTTAATACTCTGAAGGACTCCACTGCTTTCAGATTGTGAAATATTTGTCTGTCATATTTGTCATGACCACCTGGAGGAAACTGACTTGTAGCAGCAGAGAATAGAACATTACCAAGAGTGATAAAAGCAAGAAAATACTGAGGAAGGTTAAAACAATCATTACATAAAGCAAACATACAGAAAACAATGAGATAATGTATCATCATCATGCATCAACAAACGCTTGTTGTAGTGGGTAACCAGTATACAGTGTATCCGGAAAGTATTCGCAAACGCTTCACTTTTTCCACATTTTGTTATGTTACAGTCTTATTCCAAAATGGATTAAATTCATTTTCTTCCTCAAAATTCTACACACACACACCATTGCATAGCATGACAACGTGAATTTTTTTTTCTAGAGATTTTTGCAAATTTATTATTAAAAAAAAAAAAAAGAAATGTAACCTTTGCTCAGTACTTTGTTGATGTACGTTTGGCAGCAATTACAGCCTCAAGTCTTTTTGAATATGATGCCACAAGCTTGGCACACCTATCTTTGGGCAGTTTCTCTTTGGACCCATTCCTCTTTGCAGCACCTCTCAAGCTCCATCAGGTTGGATGGGAAGCATCGGTGCACAGCCATTTTCAGATCTCTCCAGAGATGTTCAATCAATCGGATTCAAGTCTGGGCTCTGGCTGGGCCACTCAAGGACATTCACAGAGTTGTCCTGAAGCCACTCCTTTGTTATCTTGGCTGTGTGCTTAGGGTCGTTGTCCTGCTGAAAGATGAACCGTCGCCCCAGTCTGAGGTCAAGAGCGCTCTGGAGCAGGTTTTCATCCAGGATGTCTCTGTACATTGCTGCATTCATCTTTCCCTCTATCCTGACTAGTCTCCCAGTTCCTGCCGCTGAAAAACATCCCCACAGCATGATGCTGCCACCACCATGCTATACTGTAGGGATGGTATTGGCCTGGTTTCCTCCAAACATGACGCCTGGCATTAACGCCAAAGAGTTCAATCTTTGTCTCATCAGACCAGAGAATTTTGTTTCTCATGGTCTGAGAGTCCTTCAGGTGCATTTTGGCAAACTCCAGGCGGGCTGCTGCATGTGCCTTTTACTCAGGAGTGGCTTCCGTCTGGCCACTCTACCATACAGGCCTGATTGGTGGATTGCTGCAGAGATGGTTGTCCTTCTGGAAGGTTCTCCTCTCTCTACAGAGGTACGCTGGAGCTCTGACAGAGTGACCATCGGGTTCTTGGTCACCTCCCTGACTAAGGCCCTTTTCCCCCGATCGCTCAGTTTAGATGGCCGGCCAGCTCTAGGAAGAGTCCTGGTGGTTTCTGAACTTCTTCCATTTATGGATGATGGAGGCCACTGTGCTCATTGGGACCTTCAAAGCAGCAGAAATTTTTCTGTACCCTTCCCCAGATTTGTGCCTCGAGACAATCCTGTCTCTGAGGTCTACCGACAATTCCTTTGACTTCATGCTTGGTTTGTGCTCTGACATGCACTGTCAACTGTGGGAACCTTATATAGACAGATGTGTGCCTTTCCAAATCAAGTCCAATCAACTGGAATTTACGACAGGTGGACTCCAATTAAGCTGTAGAAACATCTCAAGGATGATCAGTGGAAACAGGATGCACCTGTGTACAATGTGCAACCCAATATAACTATTCTGACATAAAGTCTACATTTATGCTTTATGAGGCCTATAATGTTCAGGTTTTATGGACACTGCAATAGAGGTATTGATTCTATTTTTCAGTATTGAGGGTTGTTAGTGATGGTGTTGTACTGGACTGTGTTATACTGAGAGGTGTTTCTAATATTCTCTCACTCAATTATCAAGATCTCTCAATATAATTTAGTTATATTATGTGACTATATAATGTAGAACATACGACAGCTCACGTGTTGAATTGCAATAGATTATGCAGGTGCATCTAATAAAGTGGCCACTGAGTGTAGGAGGATGTATGTGGTCATGTGAATGGAAAGCAGAACAGAAATGTCCCAGTGCTCAAGTACTGATGGCCTGAGCAGCTAAAACAGCTATAAAAACGATCATTTTTGCATTCATTTCACTGTATGGAGGCTACACAAACAGCTCAAACTGATCATCTGCAGTTTAAAGCATTGGCAGTGTTTTCATTTGCACCATAAAGTGCAAATTAAATCTGTGCTGGAGAGACACAGCTTTTTTCTTTATGGAAAAACTTAAATGAACATAAGATGCAATGTTATCAAGTAAATGTAATTAGGCTCTGGCCCACTTCTACTTTACTTTAACCTATGACTGTGGGCCATACTGGGAAAATTTCAACACAAACTGTTGGATGAACTGACTATTTTGTGGAGTAAACCAAACAGGTAAATCTTAGCAATGCAAAGATATTGCATTCCTCTCTCCCACGTGATTGTTGTAAATGTAACCTCACCAAAAATGTGTTTTTTTAAAACAATTTCAAAAGCTCTCCTAAATGAGTCATAATGCTCTTGACCCCACTTGCATTTGGGGAGTGCAGAAGAAGAAATGCCCTTTAAAAGATCAACTTTATGCCCTTTCTCGTTTATTAACACTTCATACAGGGAGAAAAATACAGAGGAGGAGGGTGTTAGAGGGACAACATGCAAAGGTTCCGGGCCAATTTTAAAACATTTAAAGAATTTTGCCACCTGCCCTTTTCAGACTATGTGCAAGCTGCTGCATCAAAATGTGTTGTATGCAGACCCCATGGCAGTAGTGAAGAAAAATATATTTTCTACAGAGAGTGCCCAACAGTCATAGTTATGAATAGAGAACAAAACGTACACAGAAAACAGATCTTGTGCATTAAAACGAAACTGAAGTGGTTTGTAGTACGGTTTGTAAGATCTGAAATGATCAGAACTGTTCCCAGTGAAATCAGTAGATGTGAAGCAGGTTTGGTGAAAATGACTTTTGGTGCAGAATGAAGGCAAAGAAGGTCCAGCTGCTATTGCACACCAGCCTGGCCTGTCAAAGAGACATGTTTGAAGGATGCTGACATGTGAACTCCACGAGAGGAGCAGGCTTCTTTGTATTCTGGCTGAGCAGCCAGGTTGAATCTGCTGATATAATACAGAAAGAGATTTTCAATGTGCTCAGATGCTTTTCTTATGATGCTCTTGTGTGTCCATCTATTTACACAGTGAATTGATGCTTCACTGGTTGAGTGAATTGGCTGAAAGGGTTTAGAAAAAGTGACCAGAAAGATGAGAAAAGATGATTGGAAGATTGCAAAAGGTGAGCTTTTTGCTGTGATGTTGGACAAAATGGCACCAGCATTTCACGAGGAGACTGATCAGTGCTAAAAATGACATGTGCCTCTGTTTTTGCATATAATACCTTTTCACCAAACATTTCCTTTCAAGAATCAGTCTCTTTTGCCTACGTCACAGACACCTGAGAGCTCACAGAGCTGCTGATGTTGTTTTCCCACTGGTCACCAAAAGAGGTCAATTAAAATCTGTCAAAACTGACTCACCTCTTTGATTTCCATCTGTGAGACACAGGCCCTGACAATGACTATGAGGATCTTTTTTTTTTTTTTTTCAAACATCATGTTTATCGGTAACATGAAATGGACCTCTCACAAGACAGGTAACCCATCAGTGATATCATAACAGGGGAAATAAAAAGACAAAGTAAAAAGTGACAAAATAAAATATTGGAAAGGTAGTTTTAACATTTTGGGAAATATGCACTTGTTTGCTTTCTTACTGATAATTAGATGAGAGTGCTGATACCACTCTCATGTGTGGGCTAAATACAGGCAAAAAAAAAACTGGCAGTTAGCTTAGCTTAGCATAAAGACTGGAAACAGTGGGGAAGAGCTAGCCTGACTCAAAAGCCCAAATGTAAAAAAAAAAAATCCACCTCAAAAGTTCCCTTACTAACATTTTACATCTTAAACGTTTGTTTAAGGTGTACACAACGAAAATGTTATATACTGGAACTTATCACCATCAGTTCACCACCAAACCAGAAGACACCCAAAGACATAGTTGAAGGATAATTCTGCATAAAAGCACGAGTTGTGGTTTGTACATTGTATATTTGGGCACAGATAAAACAAATGATGTATATAGATATAACAGGATAGACAGAAACATTTAGACTTGCTGGTAGGGAGATCTATTTTTTACCTTTAGACAGAGCCAGGTTAGCTTACTAGTGTCCACTATTGGTGCTCAACTAAGATAACCAGCTTAACAGGTATTGATCAAATATTGAACAAATACTGAACAAATATTGGACAAATACTGGAGTGATGTAAATCTTCTCCTATAACTGTCAATTTAGCGAAGAATAAGTCTGTTAATGTACTTAGCAGACTACGAAGCTGTTTACCTAAAAGTTGGTTCAAAAGAGGAGATAGACGTCACAGAGTTTAGAGCTGAAAGGCCCTCACCAGATAGATCACTGTTTTGTTGTACTTAAATGTCATTATGCTTTCTGACTATATCTCGGTGAGAAAGGAGCATTATATAAACTTTTCACTTTATTTCTGCTCCCTGTCCCTTCCTCCACCCTCTCCTATTTATACTATCCTCCATCTTTCATCTCTCCGGTTTGACTCAACCCTGCTTTTCTCCTCAGCCTACTTTCCACACAGCCTGTGTGTAATCTCATTATCGACTTGCCAGTAGAAAAGGGATTTATTTAATGTATTTGAGGAACAAACCACCAGAAGCTTAAAAACACTGTCTCCGGGGGTTTAGGGTGCTGTCTGTTTTTTTGCATTGTTTCTTTAAACCATTTCAAGCCAGAAGCTGACTCTGTTTGACTCCCATCACTTTCAGATGTCATCCTTCAGTGGCTGCCAGCAGACAGTCATCACGGGAAGACGGATGGAACCTGGAGGAAGAAATATGAAGTGATTAACTCATAGTCACTTTATTCCCCTTCAGTTGGTTCAGAGAATCTGCCAATGACTCCCATAATGCCACTGTCAGAGCTCGTTGGAGGTTTTAAGCATACGTTTCACATTAGGGGAATTAAATTATGAACATCCTCCTCTGCAAGCCCTTCGTCCACTTTAAGCGACAGTTGTGGCGACAAGATGACTTGAATGTTTAAAGTGTGTATGCTGGTTGATAGTTAAGGGTTAATGGGTGAAAGGTCTGGTTGTTTCCAGACATGTGTGTTAGAGTCCGGCCTCAACCGGATCTGCAGCAAAGCAGATCACTGCAGAGAAGCCTTGACTAAGGGGATTTAAAGGAGAGGCACTGCACGGATATCTTATCCCTCTGCTTTTAAACTGGATCCCTAATTGGCCCGTCTGTATTCTCAACGCATTTGAGAAGTCCCCATGTTGGTACCATTGGTGGGAATTTGAGCTTTTTCTTTTTAAAGTAACAACATCATATCAACTGACAATAATCAGGATACAGTCAGCTAATAAGGTGTCATGTGTTTTATGCAGCAGAAAATGAACTGGAACATTAGCAGTGACAGTGGTTCAAGAAAACAAGACAGAAAATTAGTGGAAGACACCACAGAGCCTCTGATGGATCAGTAATGTGTGGGCAGTGCTTCACATTAAAGATAAAATTACTAATTAAGAGCACTCTAAATGGTCAACAGTGTTTAACAGTCATAGAAAAAAGTATTCTTCTTATGTGTGTGAATATTTCCTATAGCTTTAAGAAGCCACCTGCAAGGATGAATCTATACACTGCATTAACAGTTCCGAACATGACCCATATGCTGTATTTCAACATCTTAGTCATGACCGAATGATTTTGAATGTTTCACCAAAAGCTCACAGACAAAAAAACAGAATTACCAGGTGCTGACAATAATGAACTGTTCTACAGTGAAACACCCCCTTCTAAAATCCCTTAATGATGTTGTACAGAGTCTTTATTCGTTCTTCATGCTCTAGTAGTCATAAAAGACAAATCTGCAGAATGGGTTGGGAACTTTAGAAGAAGAACTATAAATCCTGTATGTGCACTCTTTATAACAACATGATGCACTTTAATTGTGAGTCACCAAAAGAGAAGAGCTTTTACTAAATAAATAAATAAATAAATAAAATACTTCCAAAGAAAGAAAGGTAAGTCACATAAGTCAAGTCAGGAAGTCAGCTAAACTTAATTATATTGTTCAGTCTCACAAAGCACAATTATTGGCCCCAAGGCAAGGTTTACAATCTGTACAGCATACGACACCTTCGAATAGGAAAAGGAAAAACTCAACACACACACACACAAAGTCCAAAAGCTATAAGGTGGGGGAAGATGTTAATATGGATAATATCTACAACAGTTCAACTAACTGTAGGATAAATAAGAAAAGTATAGTTTTAAAATTCATCATTTTGTGGGCTGTTTTTGGAACAAGCTTTCAGAACAATAGGATCAGCACCTTATTTCATTTTTGCTTCAACTGATGTCGCTGATATACAAATATTAGGCAACATACCTACGTTAAGTTTTGATTAAGAAAGTCTTTTAATAGAATGAATGCAATTAATATAACAATCAGATCAAACAGTGCCTTTTATCTGTACTGAAAGATCACCATTACTTCACTTACATTACCATTTATTTTTATTTTGGCTGTTTCTAGGATGGGAGGCTCCCCGGTGGGTTAAATATACAATAAGTCTGAATGTTTTGTTTCAGCTGTTCAGTCAATTTGGATTTGACTTTCATTGGTTCCAATGTCACTGATTATACACCAGAGGGCACTCTTGCTAAAGCTTTGAAGATGGATCGAGCAGCTTTCCACTAAGGCACTTAACGGTATACACATGCCTTGGTTTCATCTTATGGAACTCAGTCTGTTATTGATTAATCTGTGTGTTTTCAATAAATACACTCAGATTTGTGTTTTTTATTTGCACGTGTTTTTCTTCTTAGAAGACGAAAACAACACAAAAAAATTATCACCTTGTATGTTCTGCTTCCTCCAGGAAGATTATAACTCTGCTCAGCTTACTGTGAAATGAACGTTATGTTGTCTTAAAGTTACTGAGTACTCTGCAGGACTTTTCTCTAATGACTACACCCACACAGCATCTGAAATACGGTGCTTAAACTTGTTAAGTGTATTTCTGTTTATCTATATAAGATGAGATAAGCTGAGATGTAAAATAAATACAAACTCTATACTGACTTGGATGTGAAATTGTAGACACATTCAGATGAACAGAAATATTTTTGAATTACTCCTAAGAAATATACTTTAAAACCATTTGTTAATAGTTGATTGTGGAAAGGCATTATACAAACACAGTTACTAAAATATTAAGACATTTTACATAATTCAGTGATGAGCAACAAGACGTTTTATTTTTTCAGAGTCAAGGTTGTGAAGTCAGAAAAATTATATTCATAAAAACATTTACATATGACTTATATTGTAATGTCAAACCATAGTTTTTGTGTTGGCATTGGGAGTTATAAGAACACTATTTTGACATGAATGAAATTGTCTCAGAATTTCTTAAATCTAATCAGTGATGATGACTTGACCGGTAATTGACTTCAGAGGCATTAATATGAGCTGTTAAAAAAGAAAATGACCTGATTTTAATCATTTGCATTTTGACTTTTTCACAGATTGAAATGAAACAAAGATGAGGATAGCTTAAAAAAAGTACTAATTCAGTAATGTTATAGCATATTATGCCAGTTCTGTACACACAAAGTCAAGGAACTCGACTTGTAGATTATAACTATGAGTTTTTAAGACAAACACGATTTAACAATATGAATAATGAATTATTGCTCACATGAAATGCCCATAAGCTGATGATAAGATTGTATATGGTAAAACTGTATTTTCATTCAACATCTTTGTATAATATTCTTGGAGGGAAAGAAGGCGAATAGCTTAAATAGACCCACTGCCTCGGCCCAACTGTGTGCCTGAGCAAGAAACAATTAATGCAGAAAGAGACTGTAATGTGAAGCACACGGGGCTATGAGGGTGGAAGGGGGTCGTCTACAGTTTTGGTGGTGGGGTAGAGGTGCATTAGGGCTGACTGAGAGAGCACTTAATGCTCGGGGGGGTGGGGGGGGTCTGAATGAGGGTGCAAACTGTCTCTGAGTAACTGCACAAAAGCAGAAGAAGAGGCATTTCAGTGCTGTTCCTAGCCTATATGGTAAGATTTATAGTGCTTTTTTGTGAGATGGACAGCACAAAATGATTTGTATCCACCAGGACCCCGTATGGTGGTGGGCGGGCTCAGAGCAGCCACTGTTACCAGCAATGGTTTTAATCCCCGGCTTTTCCAGTGGACAGACAAAATACAGGCCCTGTTCAAGGTGAGTTGCTGGCCAAGACTCCTTGGCCGAGCCACTCCAGTCTGGTCCATGACAGACAGCTCTGCTCATCCCCATGAGAGTGTCTGCTGCCTGTATCGACTCCCCTCCAACGCATAATTCCATTAATCAGTTCAATTTCCCTGTGGGCAGTGGTTTATTTCCGTCATCAAATGCCTGATGAAATCTTTAGACGCTGCGTATTAGGGAACAATCCCTACAAATAGCTGATAGTGTTAACCAGTCACAAGCTGCGCCGAGGCATCGCTCAGCCCTAATTTGAAAGGGAGTGAGGTGATAATGCGATGTGTCATCCTTTTGTGGGCGTGCATTAATGGCGCCAGCCAAGATGGCAATTGATGGCGAATCAACTTCTTCCAGCGGCAAGGGAACAGAGGCGGGAGGGGGGCTCGGGTCGGAGGAGGGCGAAAGAACATTGACTGGCAAACTGCAGAGCCACAGCGGCCTTTAATCCATTACTTCTCCTGATGGGGAAGGTTTACTGCATCTGAGCCGTAGATGGCATGTGCATTTCAGTCTCTCTTTTCCCTCCTGCTCTCTCTCCCTCTCTGGCTGAGCTGCCTGTTACTCTGAGTGTTGGGGGACTTGATGTGTGCAATCCAGGATAAATATGCTTAATTTATTTTTTCAGCTCATTTTATTTTCTTATAAATCTCAAACAGTGCTAGATGAACAAGTTGAGAATGTACTGTCTTGGAAAAAAAAAGTAATTGCACCATGTCTACTCAAGAATAAGCACCATATACCTATACACAATAAGCAAGTGATCACCCTGACGCCAGTCCTGGGTCTGTTGATTGCTCACAGCAGAGATGTAGCTTCTGGTTAAAGAGTTAATACTGACCTACAAAAGCAGAAAATGTCATCTCTATCGTTGACAGATTTGTATAACAACCAAGATGGAATTCATGGAAACGTGGACACATTTGACAGCAGTATTAAATCCCAACATTGCTACTTAATCTTGGCCTAAACTGCATTAACATCATCTGTCAACCCATCAATATCAGTAACAACAGCACTGATCTGCTGCAGTAGAATGACTCTCAGCAGTCTCCAGGGGAGTGTTTCAAACAAATAGCTGCTTGTTATCTGTGGGTTTCTGAAAGGACATTTTAAAACCAAATTGAGGTTTGTCATTGAGATGACATATTTTTAATACTGTAGCCACAAAAGCATGTATTTATTTGGGCAGAGCGTGAACCTCAGTTGAGCAGAGGTGGCTGGACAATCATGACAAACCAAGGTCAAAATATCACACAAATATGTGTGTCTAAGTCTTAAACATTATAGATTCTTAAAGCTTAAAAATGATCACCTAACACATTAGAAGAAATAAAATACTGCGTCCTTGACTTATCAGTCCGTACCTCCATTTCAGCCACAGTGTTTTCCACTTGTACATTGTACTATGTTCTGACAAGCAATACTGTGTAAATGATCACCAACTTGTGAGTGATGAAAGGGGATTTCTTGTATCTTACTGAGACTAACTGAAGCCAGGATTTGCTCAGTTCCAGGGTACACCATGCATTTGGCGGTTGTGTTTTGTTGTGTGGGCAGCATATCATTTTAAGTGATTCATACCTCTCCAACGGGTCCTTATCTACCAGCCGACCAAACACACTCAATGGTGTTTTCATCATAACTGCTGGGGCAGCTGCCATCTGTCTGCTCATTGCAGGCACCTCCCAGCTGGGTCATCACACAGTGTATTCACAGTGGTGATAGCACATAGATACCAAATGCGTGCATGTGGACACATTTTTTCACAGTAACATACACAAGCTATTATTTAATATTTGAGGTATTTGTACTTGGCCGGTTTATTTGCATTTCCCCTTCTTTATACTTTCAGTATTCAGAGGTCAGTGTATATTGTGTGTATGTTGTGCTTCACTGCATTTATTGGATGTAGTTACTGTTTACTTTGCAGATGAAGATTTTACATATAAATCCTATAATCTGCTTATAAAATTTGCATTATTATATATTATTATCCAATAGTATTAAGTAGTAAAATTGGCTCCACATGACCAACTATGAGATTAAAATGCTACACTTACATGTTTGTGTATCACTAATAATAATTATTAATATACTAATCCATCAGTGCACTTTTACATTTTGAACATTTGAATGCAGCATTTTGAATGCAGATATTTTTCAGAGATGGAGAATTTTTATAGTGTGCTATTTAGCTTGGCTTACAGGATAAGGATTGCTTACAGGATGCTCTATGTTTTACTGACTTGTGAAAAAATCCCATGAAAAGACACAAACAATGTGAGTCTCCTTGTGTGTATCTTGTGTGTTTCCAGAGACTGATGTATCTTATTCCTCTGTCACATAAAGCTTGTTGCCCCACAGCCACGACATGTTGCTTTAATGTAACATCTACCCATCTGACAACGATCATTATCTCGGTACACTTGGATTTTATTCTTCATACTTCATACTGTTAACTGCAAAAACACATATCATATTGTACAGTTTCTTAGAATTTTTATATTTTTTTCATATTGTTATTTGTAAATATCTTTTATTTTATATTTCTTCTATTTCTTCTTTATGGTTCTTGACTTTTGCAGCACTTGCTTTTTATTTTCTTATCTTCTCTGTGGAGCTTTGGTCCACAGCAAATTCTGTCAAAACGTATGTGGCAATAAACCCGATTCCTACTCAATGAGCTTTTTAAAATGAAATTATAGAAATGTGAGTTGTTTGTACAGATTTATGTGTTCAATAGGAACCAACTGGCTTTCAGGTGGGTGCCACAGACAGGGAAGTCAGAGAGGTCTTTTCATGTTATTTATTAACCATAAGAAATACACACAATGTAACACCAGACTTGGCACACCAAAATGTGACTAAATATACCTCATAGACTCTTTAATGCAGTACAAATAGTAGCTGAAGAATAGTCCATGTCTCAGGTGATAGCCTACAGTATCTGGGAATCCACAATGCTAACTGCAGCATTGCAACCTATTTTATAAGAATTGGTGTTAAGGAACTTGTATTTATATTTTGGGAGCCTTTATGCTTTTAGTTCAGATTCATCTGTCAGATTAGTTTCTTCTCACAGTCAGTTTTTTAACTGATTATTGAAATACATTACTAAATGTTTGTGTCTATTACTATGAATAATTAATATCAGAATAATTCCTTTTTTTTATGTATAATGTTAATTGATCTGTTATTTTTCAGACTTAAATTGTGATATTATTGCTGAAGCAAAGTATCTGAGTATTTCCCACCACTGCCTTTGTCACATCAACCTGACATAGGTGTGACATACATGTTTTTTGCATCACATTATTGTCAGGTTTTATATGTTTGTCCTGTGCAAATAAAAAAAGGCTAGATCCTATAAGTCAGACTTGATTGATAACTCAGATTTATTGAGAATGTCAGGCTTTAAAGCAAACTGAGAACAAAAGCCAGCAAAACAACAAAAGCTATTCACTGAATAAACTACAGAAAAATATTATTAATAAATGATGGCACATGGAGTTGACCTAGTAGTCAATAATATAAAATAAATAGAATATAAAATAGTATGATAGAGAGTTTACTGACTGCTGAGCTCCATATTTCTTTCTGCTCACATGGTTGAAAGTACTTTACATAGCTGCCAGCATCCTGATGAAATGAAGTATCATACATCTGTTCTTTGTGATTAGAATTGGACAAGTCCAATCACAAAGAAATGGGACAATAAACTCTCAGAGCATCCGATTGGACCTTAATATCTGCATTAACACATACACAGCTTCTGATCACAAAGACCCGCACTTCATACAGCTACCCCCAGCCTTTTCAATGTACACACTAGCACCTTATTTCCCTACAAGAGGCGTCTTTATAATAGCCAATTGTTTCTCCATCACAACAAATGTACAAACCTCAGCCAATAAAGGAATCTATGAGTAACCCTGTGCACATTTCATCACACAGCAGCCGAGTGTTCCCACAGTATACTATCACTGATAGGCAGGCTTCAGAGATGAAGAATGAAAGTAATATGCACAGGTCCTGCCCTTAATTTGTACATACATTCTTCTGAATTTACACAAAAAGCAGGTGGGGGGTGCAGGCTGGGCTTTGCTAAGATTCTCGTCTTTGGCAGCTCTACACTGAGAAAGGCAACAGCTGTTCATTTGATGCCGCCTGCACCTTTGTTGACCCCATTTCCGTCTGTGCGGTCGCTGAGACAGTGGAGAAATTAGTTATATTACCCGCTCCCTACCGCGGCAGGTCTAGCTGTGATTCTGCCCAGATTCTGTCCATTACAGTGGCCCCTCTGTCTGATTAGCCCCAACACACTCACTAACATGCCAAATCACTGCCTCGCTCAGCCGACGCGAACCTCCACTCTTCGACAAACAGACGTAGAAAACAGCAACTCCATGGCAGATAGGCAGTGTGGATGACAAATGTGCTTACTTAAATGCAGACAGCAAAACAAAGTTGTTTTTTTCCAGACCACATGTTTGGAGCACAATGGATACGATTGGCAGTGTGTTCACAAAGATAATTTGAAAGTAAAACAGAATATTAAGACATTTAAAAAATCTCACAGCTATATATTGGATCTTTCAGGGTGTCTTTGTTTTTAAAAGAGGGATGAATTATTTCTTTGTATAAAAAAGTGGCATGCAAAAATGTCAGAGAGATAAAGCTGATGCAAGTTACAGACGAATTCTATTAAAGAATAATAGAAATTGATAGATTGAAAGGTTTTAATGACATGCTCAGAATGACTGCTGTCCAGAGTGCTGATCCTGAAGCTGTCTGATGCACTCACAGCAGATTAGACTGTGTTAACACCCTGCTGAGTTGTGGAGCTTCCTTGCAAAGCTTCTACCAGACCAACAGTCCTGCCACTACCAGTCTACATGTGATTTTGTTGTAGTTTACTTGTTGACAAGCTGTAATTAGCTAACTCTTAGAGAGAAATGATGACAGTTGACTCAAAACTTGTGTGACTCAAAACCTCAAAAGTTTCCTGTCTAGTCAATAACACTGCCAATGCAGGTTTCATAAAGACTTCATACATAGTGTTCAATATTAACTCTATATTTACAGATATATTTTTAGAGATATTACATATTGTAAGCACACTGAGGTATCTTTAATTAGTTAATATACAGATGAACAGTTTATTTACATTTGATTTACATGGATTATTTGCAGAGGAGAATTTCAAGTGCAATTGCTATACACGCATTTACAATATAAACATGTACTCATAATTACATTGTTATTAAAATTCAAGTTGAATTACCTGAAGTTGCCTTGCATTTACTGAATACACAAGTAACAGTTTACAGTAAAAAAAAAAAAGTAATAAATTAATTATTAGGAAATTAGGAATTAGGAAAGACTGAAAGGAAAGAGATCAGAGAAGGATTGATGGGGTGGATGGGAATCATGTCCCAGCCTGCTGACAATGTATCATGGAAACAGTTTTCATTTTGTTCCATGGCTGACATTATTCATACTACACTATTATGAATATTACAGCTATTTGCAAAAAACCCATGTGGATTCTGCATTTACATGTAGAACTGCAACACAGAGTGTATGGTCTACACCTCTGTCTACCCCCCATCCATTTTTATTGACTTTATGCACAAGAGACATTTTAACTGAAATACCCTTTTTTAATATTCACCCCCAACACAGCAGTCTAAGTCATATCGATTGTGGCTGAATTAAAAGTACCTGATGCAGGGCGTCTCTAATCCGCAGGGTCTTTTAAGAGTCACCTGGTCTGACAAATGGGCCCTTTTAAAGGAGTATAATGTGTTCTTAAATTATTTTATTGATGGGAGGGGGACAGCCACTCCAGGTACCCATACAAACTGACTTAACACGCTGTGAAAGGGTCAATTTGGCCTCCATTTTCCATTTCTTCGTTATCTGCATTTGGAGTCATGCTGAGAGGCTCGATGTGAGCTGGGATGGGCTTTGAGGAGGTTCGGCAAATTTCCACATTTACTCACATTTAAGGGGTCCTTCCATTGCACTTGAAATTTGCTAATAGTTTGTGTTTGCTGTGTTGTGGGCTGGGAGGTGATTGTTTTGGCTTCAAGGAGCTGTCTAGTATAGACGTATAAATATCTGTATGTATTTATTATGGCCACAAGCTTTAACAACTAACTATTGGCAGTACCTAGATATTTTTGGATTTAGACCTTTTACAAAGTTAATCAGTCAATACTTTTACATTTATGAGGATTAACCTGCTACCTCCTACATTTCTGACATTGTGTACACTTTTTTTTTCTTTTTTTTTTTTACCATACGTTTTTTCACTCTTTCAGACTCTGTATTGCAACTGCTGCACAACAATTTCCCTCAGGATTAATAAAGTAATATATTATCTTATTTATCTATACCTTTATTTTTTGATATATGCATTAAATGTTCACAGCAATAGGACAAGAAATTGTGTTTGGCCTCAATGCACTGCTACCATTTTGATTAATTGTAACATTTGTTGCTTTCTCTGTGTACATCGTTTCAAGCACTGAATGACAGCTATTGCAAGTGACTTTTTATATAAGTCAAGTTTCTCAAACCTGCAAAAGATAAGTGACACCTGTGACTTTTAAAGTGTTGCTTGACCCCCTCAATTCTCCCCGACATAGAGAATCAAAAGTCTGCCCTCTCCTACAGTAGGTTAACACACGACACAAAGCTTTTCAACCCTCCCCACGTATATCTAACAAATCCAAGAAGGAGCCTCATGCAGCGGCCAGTCAGAATGACATTTTGTCTGTGATAAGCCTGGCAATTCCCCCCCCTGAAGATGAATGATTAATGTTGAATGGAGGAGAAAAGGTGTGTAACACTTTTCAAATCAGCAGACTCTGTAAAAGGGAGACCGCTAATTACATTGCTGTTTGTATGACCTCTGCTTAAGTGCATGAAAGCCTCCTGCAAACGGCAGGTGAAATTGCATTTTCAAGTAACATTTTAAAGGTCCATGTGGGCACTCTGCCTAATAAAGCCATTTGTAAATGACTCCTCTTTCAGACTCCATTAGGAAGTGGAGCAAGGAACATTTCATCATAGGATTCAGAGTCAATAAGCATGTAATCAGGACATCCAGAGAATGTAGCAACCAGTGAAGGGGATAATTAATGAGATTGCCTTGTGAACTGCTTAATTACTGACTGTTGGCCTCTTCAATTGTCCCTCCAAGTGCTGCATTTGTTCCCCAGTTGCCATTATGTCCTGATTGACAGAGGTGGCAACCATGGGAGAGAATCAAGACATCTGAGGGTATATTAATTGGCTATTAACACATGTAAACCAGGCTGACAATTACTGTGACCAGTGATTAATATGTCTGAAGAGAAGAGGTCAGGCTGCAGTGAATGCAGAAGCGTAAATATGATGCGCAGATGGTCAACAGTTTATTTATGTACAAATGATGAGACATTACATGACAAATATTTAACCGGATATGATCATGTGTTTTTACACATTGTTTATGTGCAGTTAACATTTTCAGACATTGTTGCATTTACATATCTGCTAATGTACATTTCATTTACTTGACTATTATCGTCTCCCGTTTCAATAGTCTGAAGAGAAGGTAAAGAAATATTAAGATACAAATTATTATTCTATCATATATAATGTTATAATATATATGAGCAGGATATGTATTATACACACCCTGTACAGTAATAGTACAATACCATGAAAATATTAATATATAATAGAAATCAAAGAGAATACCATGAAACAGCATGTAATATAACAACATAAAGTTACATTGTGGAATAATATAGCATGTAATACATATTGATATAAGTGCTATTGTGCAAAAATAACAATATAGATATGTAGTTTCTCACTGCTTCCATAGTAATATAAAATCATAGACAAGGTGCAGGAGTATGTTGTAAAGTACTTATAAATACAACATACAACAAATTCTGGTCCACAGGCTTTTTCCTTTTTTTTATTGTTACCATCAGTGGAGACAGTCACAGACTTGAAATAAAATAACTAAATCTAAGGCACCAATTGCAGTAATGTCCACACACACATAGTCAATTCATTACTAACCCCAACCCTAACTGGAAAAATAAAACAACCACTGAGTCAGCAACACACACACACACACACATACACACACACACGCTTGTTTCCTTGTTTGATCATTTGCTTTACCACCCAGGAAAGATGGAGAACAGGTATTTAGACTTATCAGAGGGGTTAAAGAGGGTTAAAGCATGTGAGAGCCACTCCCAGGTTTTAGTTTGTGTGTGTGTGTGAGTGTGTGTGTGTATGTTGGGATGTGGAGGGGGGCCAGGGTTATTCAGAACCACATGAGTCCCTGCACATCCGGGGTCCAGGTCTGGGTTTTGTATATCCTAGAAAAAAAGAAAAGGAAAAAAAAAGGAAAACGCCATGCGTACACTCAACAGGGATGGAACTCAAAAACAGCCAATCTCCCCACCCGCCCTTCATCCAATGAACAACACACACAGCCTGTTGATGGGTGTGTGTGTCCACTGACCCGTTATGACCTGTCCTTTCTGAAGGCAACAAAGGTAGGAGTGAAAGAGGCGTGAGATCACACACATTTAAATCAACTGGATGAGTGCTCTTATTCATGCGATACCCACCAGGGCGAACACTGACAATGTTCTGCTTGTTCACTGCCTCCATATTAGTCCAGGACAGGCTGATGTGGCTAAAGGTAACTGCCACACTGCTCATTAGATTAAATCATTGTTTTTACAATGTGGTCATTCTTAGTGTGTAATTAGTTCAATACCTGTTGTGTGGTATGAAATGATTGAGTAACTGATTGCAGTGGTGGAAGAAGTGATCAAATCTTTTATTTAAGTAAAAGCAGCAATGCCACAGTGTAGAAATAGTCTGTGACAAGTAAAAGTCATGCAATTCAATTTTATGGAGGTAAAACTACAATAGTTCTGACATCAAAATATAGGCCTGATTAAAGTATCAAAATTAAAAGTACTCATTAAAGGATGGCCCTTTCAGAATAATGTTTATTACATCATTGAATTATAATTATTGATCATTTATGTGTTCATCACTTTAATGTTTGAGTTAGTAAAGGTGGGGCTATTTTTTAATAAAAGCATTAATAATACAGTATAATTTATTTGTTGATTGTTGACATTATTAATCTGAATTTGTAAAATACCTAGTAACTAGAGTTGTCAGATAAATGTAGTGGAAGAAAAAGCACAATATTTAGCTCTGAAATGTTGTGGAGTAGAAGTAGACAGTAGCATAAAATGGAAATACTCAAGTAAAGTACAAATATCTAAAAAAAACAAACAAACAAACAAAAAAACAGTACAGCACTTGAGTTAATTACTTTCCACCACTGCCTGATCCTCAAACTGTCCTCTTGGTACTACAGTATATAATTTAGCGCGTTGTATCTGTAGAGGAGGCACAATAAGTCTAAAAAATCCACACTTTACACAAGTTCACCTGCGTTCACCCTGGCCTTTTGTAGACATCATTTTAGGACAGTGGAAATGTACCTTTCTGAAAACTCCCAAATAAACTCACTACTCGTGCTCAGAATACTGTTTAAAAAAAAAAACCTGTGAATGTGTGGACAAGGTCTCAGTATGTTAAAACAGTCTTATAGGTTCAGAATTGTAATTGTAAATCCTCAAATATTAGAGACAAGTTTATATTCTTCTTCTTGCTAATAGCTGATAACTGGCCAAATCAGTTGCATGCTCAAGAGTCGGGGGGTGTATGTATGGCTGAATGAGAGTCTGAGAATATTTAAAATATCATTATAGTATTAAATGACTATGCTTATAGTAATCAGGTTAATGCCATAGCACACAGGATAGCTTTTAGGCTCAGCACTATTTACAATACTAGATACACTCTGAAAGTTACCACTCACAGGAAAACACACAAAAAAAAATCATGATCTGTACTGAAACACCAAAACCACAGAAAATGCTTGAAATCCTTCCACTGGGCAAACAGACCTCACTAAATCATCTTAACACCATGTCTACTAAGTCACTTTCTGCTATTTTTGAAGCACTGTTTGTTGTTAACAGAGCAGGTGAAGATCAAAGTCATGTCATGATGGATAAAAACTGATCATAGGACAGCCGGTGTTCTGAAAAAGCTATTCTAAATATCTATTATTTAAATATCTATATATTACTACTATTATTTAATTAATTTATCAATTTATTCAGAATTAGGAATCTAAAGTTGTAATGTAATGATAGTAATACATAAAGTATTATCCTAGATAAACATTGTATGTAAATATGTAGACTAGTAATGAATGAAAAAAATTAAATGGCAATTCAGTCTTTAACCAGAGACCAGCTTTGTATCCACTTCTTTTGAAACACTACATTTTCACTTGTCACAAACACCTTCTTAGTGTATCAGACAGGGAAAAATCACTTTACATTTATCCATGTGAGCATGAACACTGCTTTAGTTCTACTCTCCTAATTTCAGAGCCGACCCTCACAGAGACAGGAAGTGTTGAACTCAGGGGGTGGCGTGCTGCCTGAATGGGAGTTCTTGCTCATGGAGTTGGAGACCTTCGCTGCTGCACAGATCCCTGCTGGAGCAGACGAACAGGTCTAAGCCCCTCTTTTCTCGCTGCCTTCCTCGTGGATTAAATGGCTTTTGCTCGCCTCTTTTTCCTTTGCATGCTGCCGATAGGAGTGGCATTTCACTTCTTCTTCCCATGGCCTCAGCAGATGAGGCAGCAGTTTTCTGTTTTTCTTCTTGCTCACTTGGAGCAAATGACCAGCAAGAACTCAATTAGCAACATGTCCCTCTCTGCCGGGGGTCCGGGGCGCAGCTTGTTTTGCCCGCATCAGAGATCAAGCCAGTCTAAGTGAAGTGACAGCAAGCAAGAGAAAGGTGTGTGTGTGTGTGTTTGGTGGGGGCTGGGGGGGGACCCATACAGATTTGCTTAATTGGGTTTGACTCCCACAATTACAGGGTAATAATGGCCTTTTCAACCCGGCCATGCTGAAGTGAAAGGCAGTTGCTTCGCGCACCCGCATGCTGTCAGATGGTTTATAGCAGAGAGCGAGCGACAGAGAGAGGGGAGAGAGAGATGGGGGGAATTGGCAATGGACTTTGGTTAAGCAGTGGTTATTGAGTCTTTGATAGGGCTCCAGGAGGCCAGGGCAGCAACAATGACAGAATTAATGGGCAAGGCACGATGAGAATGTCAGCTCAGCAGGAGGCTGCTGTGGCCTTTGAGCTGCCTTCTGACGCCTCTGTGATTGTGCTCTCCACAACACTGTGAAAAGGCTTGACCTGTTTGTTGGTGAATCTGCTCTTGAATGCATTTTTACAAGCTATTGTGCTTATCATACCGCAGTACCCTGGAGTTGTCTCTGAATGAGAGACCAACGTAATGAGGTCATGATCAAGTTGACATATTTTGCTACTGCATACAGACACAGTTGTCAAAAAATGATGTGTTTCAAATTAAGACTGGTGAACTACACTCAGGCAGATTGGAATGATGGTGAAAGAAATGACATGCTAACTTAACCTGTATGCTGCTGGAAACGTAAATTTCCCTGAGGGAGTCATCCCAAAGGGATCAATAAAGTGAAGTCTAAGTCTAAGTCTAAGTCTTAACCCATGCAAACTACAAGATATTGGGGAATGGCAAAGACACTCTTCCATGAAGGAAAATGACCAACCACAACATATTGTGGCGCAGATAGTAAATTGTAGTAGTAAATGTAGTAAATTGCTCCACACTTCCATGAACACTGATCTTTATATTTCTTAAATATTATTATATTAATATAAATTGCATCATCCAAAGCGCTTTACACGGTTTTGTCATGCACATACCAAATGCAGAAAGATAGCACTCAGGGTGCTGGCTCAACCATCATGAGCAATGTTGGGGTTTAGGGTCTTGCCCTGACTCGAGAACAGGAGTTGAGGATCAAACCACCAACCTTGTGTGAATAACTGTAGCTTTGTAGGAATCTAGAAATGAACAAACACCCAATACAAGTAAAACACCAGAAACAAAAAGGGGTTGGTGGTTTCATGTTTAAGCTTTAAGACATATGGGCTTCCAGTGCCACATATTGCCTGAACTTTGTACTAAAGGTTTCCTGCTGGGTTTTTATCATCAAAACACAAACCTTTATAACTTTTTTTTTTTTTTTTTTTTGGCACTTTTGCCTTTATTTGAGTGGTAGTAAAGAAACCAGGGACTGTTTGCTTGTGTGGTATTTGCCATTACCATTAGGCGTAACACCCCTGCACAGTTATATTGTATTGTGTTCACAGTGCCTTCTGAAAGTGGCAATAATCAGGAATCAGTAATAGTCAGTAATAGAAATTGTTGGCTGTATTGTTACCATCAAAATCTTTCACCACAGTAAATAAATCATTCACACATCTCTAGGTAGATTATATTCAAAGATTGTATGATCTGGTAAGGACATTTAAAACATAAGAAGGTAGTCTCAGTGACTTATTACGTTTTTGAAGAAGTAGTATCAAAAATACTAGTAGTAGTTAAAACTAATGGTAGGATGAGTTAGGAAATGTTAGACACAAACAGGCTGGAGGTTCATTTGCAGCACAGTCCCACCTGTAGCCTCGATATTACTTCAATAACTCAACTTCCTATTGCTCCTTTCAGATAACATTTTTCATTCACATACAGTGACTGGGGTATTATTGCCAAAAATTTAGAAATGTCTCTTTCAGCTTTTTTTTTTATTTAGTCTGTACATTCAGTTCATAAAGCCCAAAGGCAAAATGTGACCATCTTCTCTTATGTAGTATTTGAATCCACATCAGAGAGCAGTAGTTGTACTACAGAAAATATAGATACAACAAAATGTGCTCTGGCCACAGAGCATCAGTGTGTATGAGACAGCATGTCACTCTGTGTGTGCGGGAATAAAAACAAAATCCACAGGTCTGACACACACACACAGAAAAGTTTCCTGTGTGGGCCAACTTGTATGGACTTTAAAGTACCCTGCTGTCAGTCATGATTAGCTGTAACGATGGGCCCATTTTGACACTTCAGAATCAAGTCTTGCCAAATAGCCCTGGGAAGAGGAGCCACATGCTACGAGATGGCTTTTCCCTGATATAATTTGTGGCTGCAAATTACAAAACAGAGGCAGAAATAATGTGTAAAGTCAAGTTTGGTGAGGGAGAAAATGGAAAAATTTAGGGCTGTGTGCCACTCTAATGGATATCCTTGTGGCTGGGAGAAAATGGGACTCAATAATGTGTCCTTAATGTCTGCCAGCGCTGGTTCGGGGAACGTATCAGAAGAAATGTCCCCTGCCATTTCTGCAAGCAATCACTTAATGGGACGGGCAAATCTCAACAAAATGGATGTACTGATCTATTTCTGGACTTGACAGATGGAATGAATCTGTGGCTCTTGTAAGACAAAAAAGAAAAAGGTGGAAGGCAAAGAAAAGAACAAGCTGCAAACAAGAAAAGATAAAAACAAGCTTTTCATGATTCATTCAGCTACACAGCATGCCTGCAATGTTTGTGTGTGGCTTAAGTGCAAACACTGACAGGAATTTCAATTATTTAATTAGGGAGGGAAAATGAAAAGACTTAAGTGTTGTGATTTCTGCAGTCTTTCATAGATCAATCTAATGTGCGCTCACACTGGAAATCAACCAAGATGGAAGAGGGGCAAGTGAAGTAGCGTCTTCCTAAATCATGCAATTAAAATGGCAAATTAGTTTCTTGATATATTCATTTAAGTGGTTAAGTGGAAATGTTTTTCTCCCCGTCCACGAGGCTGTCTCATGGGTGGTGTGGAGAGGCAGCGCCATCCACATGCTCTTATGATTAGAGCCGCCGTTCATTTGTTGAGGAAACGTTGAAAGCACTTGCCGCACAAATTAGCCATTTGAAGGCTTGAAAATTCAATTCCGAGGAGTTGATTTAAGCATTTAGGCAAAGCGTGGCTGGGACGTAAAGATTTAGAAGCATTTTGCCCACTAATGTCGATAACTTTCAGAGGCCATTATAGGTTTTTGTGGCCTTGTGCCTTGTGAACGGCACAGCTGGAAAAAAAAAGCAGCATTTCAACGTTTTTTGGCTTGTTTCCGTCACCTTCACACCTCGATTCTTACATGATCTATAGGCTGTTTTCCTGTTGAACAGCTTTGTTGTTGTTATAATCTGGACATTTTGTCTATAATGAAAGGTCATCTGATGCTCAGCCACTTGTTCCATTAGGGCGAAGATGGATCGAAGCCTCTGATTGATAGGATAGGATTTGTTAGTGGGGTGTTTTTGGCTGGGGCCGTATATGAAGGGAAATTGAGTGTGGCATTGAATTTACTGAAAGCAAAAACATGTACTATAGTGAAACACATAGATAGAGGTACGTAAAAATAATTATTGAAAATACAAATAAAAAAAGAAATTCAAGGACTCTGGCATTGGACTCAAAGAATGAGATATACAATATTATTATCATTTACCAATGTAGGGTTTCATGTATTATGTAACAGTAAATGTAAGGACATTTTTAGATTGTTTCAGTGTGTCATTACAAATTTTAAAAATCTTTGAATAAAGAAAAAGAGATATTGCTTGCCACCAAAACAGTAATGTGTTTACACTGAATCCTAAAAATATTGTTTTTGTGTATGTCTGTGGACACTGATGCTGAATTTCAATTACTGCATAAAATAAAATGTGTCATTAGGAACCTAAATTTCAGTGATTCAACTAAAAGAAATATTTTTAGGAAAATCCCTCCCTTTAAAATTTACAACAGATTTAAAGCTACAGTCAGCCATATGTGTCTTTCAAGCTGAAATTAATATAACACTAACAATAATACTAATCATGTTGGGACTACATTGACCTCCATGCTCATACATCCACACTGTTTTTTGTTTTTTTGTTTATTGTCCGTTTAGCTTTCCTTTTGTTGTTTCCGCTTCCTAACAATTCATGGAAGACCTATTCAGATACTTTTCTTTAGTAACTATTCCACTTTGTAAAAACTAAAGTCTACTTGGGAACAATATGAATTTGGTTTGGTTGACTCACAAAAAAAGAACAAAAAACAAAAAAAACAAGAACAAGAACCCCACTTCACATACAGTGACTACATTAGGATATAAGTCAATTAAGTAATAGATAATAATAATAATTAAGCATTTGGGGGTGCTATCATTACCACAACCAGCTATGAAGCATACCATTGTATACTTAACCTTTGCAGCGTCTCACAGACAGGAATGACAGCAGCACATTAAGACTTAAGAGTGAAGGTCCTGTATGTAACATTTGACTTGTATGGCATGTTTTTAATTGGTTTTAGTTGCCAATGTGTGAACAGATTGTAGCATAACCAAACAAAATGAGTCCTTCCTTGACTTTGATTGTAACAGTCTGTAGACAGATTTCTGTGTAAAGGACTCCTGACGGCTTTGCTCCTCCTGAGCATCCTATTGATCCCTTTATTGTAATAAAATCACAGCAAAATGCATTTATTTTGAGGTCAAAGGAGTAAAAGTAAAAGAATTCCA
>JAKKUS010000129.1:0-12109 GCA_023238725.1 Scortum barcoo
CGACTATGTTAACAGAAAATATAATCCAGCTGGCTTTATGTTTCCATCTACATGTATTTGCTGTTGTTCTTGTGTATACATGCATAATTTCTAGGTTACATGGCTGCACTGAAGGTAACATCAAGGCTGAATTTTTTTATGTCTCTATTTTCCGTGCATGCCAGGAGTGGATATTAAATTATTTAAAATGTTGAGTGTCATTCTTTATGTCGAAATATGTTGTTTTTATGCTGATGAAAACATGTACTTCAAGCGGCAATAAGGAGCCAAGGTCATCTTTCAGTGCTGAATGGCCTTTTGTGTACCTCCTGTGAGGGTCATGTACAACAAACAAACGGGCTGCTGTGTTTTCAGCCGACCCGAAAACAGACACCAGCCAGCACGCAGCCTACGGTGGTGTTGCTCACAACCAGGCAGCATATTGAGTCTGCAGGGCACATGGGCTGAACAGTCTGACTCACCTTGTGGCTGACCAAACGCCGTCCCGAGAGTCCGTGTGCGTGTTGTGTGCCTGCGTGTCTGCAGATGCGTGTACGCGTGTGTGCGTTTGAGGGCGGCTTCCAGCGGCTGACCGGGGCCCTGATAGGTCCATTAAGTGAAGTGGCGTTCTGCATGAGAACTGAAGGATTAATGACAATGGTGAGACCACTTCACAGTCGCCGCCGAGGGGACCAGCCGCCGCTAATTAGATACATGGGAGAAGAGGAAAGTGCCCTTGTCTGAGCAGCTAGATATCAAAGGAGGCTGCAACAAGCTATGGAAGATTATGTCTCCTGGATAATTTAATGCTAGTACAGCAGAGGGTTATGTTCATGCCATTTAATATTTCTCTCGCTTCTTTAAAGAATCCTTTGTTGCAGGTCAGTATGGGCAAATGGCTCTCGCTCTATACCCATGTGCTTCAGCATAAATCTAGAATATAGATTAAAAAAAGACAAACAGGTTGCTGAGTTCACATAAAATGTACCCAGTATATAAAAGTAAACTGTATTAAACTCATGATTAATTTGTGCAAAGAGTAAAGCTTCATTTGTACCTCTGTGTTAAGGAGTTATGTAAAAAAAAACAACAGCATCCACTGTCACTGAATTTACTTTAACCTTGTGCGCCTATCAATCCTCATCTTAAGCTCACTGCAAGTCGCATCGCAAATTTAAATCTCCTTTATGCATTGCTCTTGGATGTTGTAGTCAACTTGTCTGCTCATGTCTTTATCTACACAGACACATTCCTTTATTTTCTCCTCGAAGAAGTACATGTTTCCTAAAGTAGTTGATCAAGAGTTTCATAACCATTCAACCCTCCAGCAACAGTCTAGAAAATGAACAGGACTTTTTAACTCTGTTCACACTTGGTAAACATGTGGTCTGCATCTGGATAGTGACATCAGATCCACAGGCCTTTGCAGTTATAGCGGGTACTAATCCACGTTCTTTGTTGTCTCCGTTCTTCTTGCGATTGGATGTGATGTGACCTTTCACCTCAGAGGGCTGATTTTTTTTTTCCCTCTTAATAATGTGCCGTTCAGATTGCATTTACACCTGGCCGAGATCCACTCAAAATGCAAGTCAGATCGTCTGCAGATGTAGTCTGACTAATCCAATCGCATTCTGATACTCACACCTTCTTTGTACATTTGCATCTGCTTTGAAAATACATATTTTTTACAGACAGCATGTTAATAGTGGGTGAGAACTATACTATACAGAAAACTATACATACTATACATTTAGCTAGTCCATAAACCTGCAGTACTGTAGAGTTGTCCATGTTCTTTTGCAGCCTGGAGGGTAACAAGGAAGACCACGTCACGCCCACCCTCACTTTTATCTCGTGGCTGCAAAAAAAAGCGATTGTTTCAGACGGCACAAAGACGGGAAATTGCCTTTGATGACAGGTGAGAGAGGACAATCTGCTGATTTCACTTGTGGGCGGGGAGTTTTGTCGGGTCTGCGGAGGCCCCCGTGCGCGCACACACCTTCGGGGTAGCCGGTTTTCGTGCAGAATATTGGTATGCGCATCTTCTTCAATCTATACCCGGCCTAACGCGGTGTGACGCCGTACTGCTTTCATGTTGGAATCGGTTTCTCAGGAAGACTGACCCAATTCCCCCCCCCACCCACCTTATATCTGCCTTTTCTGTCTTCTCCATCTTTCCAGCTGTTTCGCTTCAGGTGCGTGACTCTGATTCTGAGGGAGGCTGAGTGGTGGCAGTGTATTTCGGCGCCAATCTGTGTTCTACTTGAATCTCAAACTAGGTTTCCCCTTTTTCACCTCAGCTTGCCCGACTATGCTTGTGTGCACCTTTTCTGTGCCAGCTTGTGTGTGTTAGTGTGTGTGTGTGTGTGTCTAAAACAGAAAGAGAGAGGAAAGAGGTGGCCAGCTGCTCGACGGTGTGTCATGAATGTAAGACAGTAGTCTCCACTCCATCCAGCTGTCTTGTAAGTTTCCCCTGGGTTCCTCCGACACACTCTGTCAGCCAGCACCTCACACACTCACACTTTGCACACACACACACACACACACACACCGACCTGGCTGCATTCCCTCCATAGCTCCCTGTTGTGCTTTGTACATTCTGTCCCTGCATGTATGTTTCTCCCTGTATGTTTATCCCTCTGTCTCTGTCTTTGACATGCCTCTTCGGACAGACTTAACCTTCATTTCACGCCTGCTGTGTCTTTCTTTCTTTTTTTTTGCCTCACTGGAGAACTGTCTAATGTATGGCAGTTGACACTTTTCAGAAAAAAAAAAAGCCCAAGTGACAGACAACACTCAATTAAACCTTTCGAATCCACCAGCGCAGGATACAGGTGGTGAGCAATTTATTTATTATTACTGTTTTATTGATGCGTGGATTCCTTTGAGTAAGCAGCGTGGCAGGTACGGCGGGTAGGAGAGAACAAACGGACTTCCTGCAATCACACATGCCTAAACAGCGTTCGCACATTTGTTGGCATAGCTTGTAGGTGGGTTTGTGACAGGCGTGCTACACCCATGACCACGTTTATGCTTGAGCTGCAGCACAGGGTGAATTTCAGGCACCTTTTGTTGCTTTTCTGCCACCTCACAAAGGGTTTTCTACAGCTGATTGAGCTGTTGGGGCAGCCGTTTGATGGGTTAAAGGCTCGGCTCACCCACACTGCAACCAAACATGTCTTCTTCACTCGCCTATAATGGTATCTAGTCGTGCAGATAGCGTTGGTTTTATTTTTCCCAGGTTTTGCTTGTATCTATCCATCCCAGCACGATGGAGGTGAATGCAATTTACATTCAGCTTGTGGTGCTGGAAACAAAAAAGTGACTTTCAACATCAACAGCTCCTTCCAGCAAAAAACTGTTTGTTACTGTGAAAATATTTTCCTCAGCAGGAAGTAAAAAATGTTCACAGTGAGATACATAATACTATATATAGAGGCTATAATACAGAACTTTGATATGTGGGGGCAATGCTCAGTTTTACATACTTTTTGGCTTATTTTACTTGCACCAAATGCAGTGACAGAATGGTAGTCGAAGATGGTCTCCTCACACCACTATTAAAGGATTTTCTTTTCCAACCTGGCTCTTATTTTCAAAGCTCTGGCAACCATTCCTATCGGTTACATTAACGTTATATTCGCCAGCTCCATTGTGAGATCTGGGCACACAAATACATTACTAAAACATCAACAAGAGATCCACAAGGCAGGAAAACAAACAGGCGAGTTGTAAACGTCTTACCATACCTGTTTGGAAAAAGAGAAAAAGGAGCATTAAAATTATTACCCAAACTGACATCCATTCAGCTTTGCAGACATCCGTTACTGTAGTTGTAAGTCAGCATAGTTCAGCCACACACTCGCTTCCAGTTACACTTTTACCCTATTTTGTTTTTAATAACTGAAATGTATGATTGTTTGATTTTATTGCTAACTTGACAAGCATTGTGATACACTTGCATTTTCTCTCACATTGTTATTGGGAACATTAATCAATAGTGACATTTTGAAAAACATCACTGTAAATGTGCCCGGGTCAGCTCAACTACTGATTTGCAAAAATAGAAATTGATTTGAAAAACCCCCTTTTTTGAGCAACCAACCAATGTAAATAAAGAAGCTCAGGTGAAAGGCGACCGTTACAGTAACCTTTTCAGTCTAAAATCTCATCAGATTTGTCCACAGTTTTGTTTTTTTTTGTTTCTTCCTCTTTCATGCTTCTTCTCTCCGTGTTATTGTTCCTTGTAGAAGCCCCTGTTCCGTCCTCAGATTGATCAATCAAATGTTCATGAGAGCTTGAAAGTAAGAGGGGACATTTGTCAGCCTGAGCAACTCAAGCTCCCCCACCCCTCCCCTCCAACCCCGCCCCCCCTCACCAAACATCCACCTGCACCCTTCACACTGGCAACCTTGTGGGCACAAGCCCTGCATGGATGACTCACTGAATTTTCTGTGTTTGTGCGTGTGTTTCCATCTGTCTGTGTGTGTAGGTGTGTGCTCATGTTTCTTTGTGACACACACATGCACATGCTCACACGCACGTGCATCCATCAGAGCAGGAGAGGAGAGTCAAGCGGGAGATTGACTTTAGCAGAAAGAGCAGACAGCCGTCGCCAGCTGAACGCTTGAGATGTTTCCTTCATAGCACTCAGCTTTCACAGCAGATTACAGACACTTGCTGACTGGTCTTCAGTTTAGTGGCCAAGGATCTATCCAGAATACTGATGATGGCCGGTTTGGATCTCCGTGACTACAGTACTTCTGCTCCCATTTTTACCCTCTCGCTGCGACGAAGAAGATCTCCTTTTTTACATCCAGACAGGCCACTTAAACGACAAGTGTGACTTTAGGTCTGCGTTTAGACTAAAGACAGCGATTTCTCAGCACTCTGATGAAATTGACATTTAGCATCGGCCAGTTAGCCATTGTCATCCTTTGTCAATATGAAAGCAGCTATTTAAAAATCTATAAAAACATGTTATCGCATTTGATTTATTTCCCATGTCGCAGTCGTTTCAGTCAGAAATATTTTCTTCATCAGAACCAAGTGTATACCAGAGCTTATCAGACCGTTGAATGAGGGATGAGTCACCCGGACTTGCAGAGCTGTTAACCCCTGCAGAGCTGATTTTAATTGTGAGATGTATAAAGAAAGAAAAGAAAAAAGATGTACAAATCACTCATATGTATAGAAAACAACCTGGCTGTTGAAAAAGTTCAGTTTAACTTCTATTTAATTCAAATGAGTGAGAGTTAGGGTTACAGATAACAACATTTACATTTAAGTCTGTAAAATTTCTGACAAAAGAGAAAAATGTCCATGGTAATGTTTTCAAATTGCTTGTTTTGGTCTATCAGCAGTCCAAATCTAAAGATATTCAGTTTACTATGATGTAAGCAGCAAATCCTTGTAGTGAAAGTGGAAACACAGAACACTATTTTCAGTATTTTAAATTGTGTCTACATTTACTCACTTTAGCATCCCAGAGTATGATGCTCTAAATGATGATGTGTGCAAACTTCTTTTATGTTAACTTCACACTGATCAGCAGTCTGTGTTTTTTTTTTTTTTTTTTGATACATCTGAGCATCTGGCAAAAAAGTCAAAACATATTTCCTACAATTTCTCAGGTGAGTGGAGAGGAGAAACAATCGCCCAAATTCAACATGTCATGGTATCGCTGCACGGTGAGTGTTTGGGCAAACTACAAATCCAGAGTAAATCCATACCGCTGAGGCATGGCGGAGTCTTTAGTGGATTTTCATCCGTGGAAAACAAACTCTTTAGAGCTCAGCGCCTCCCTTCTCCTCCGTCTCTGTTGGCCCTGCAGAGTGCAACTCATTGATAAGGGCTTCTGTCCTTGTCACCAAGGACTGATGTCTCTCTGTCAACTCACAGGCAGCCCTGTTCCTCATTCTGCGCTATTGTTTTTCTTCTCTTCTATACCTGACAGATCCCTATCTCCCTCCCTCCCTCCCTTCCTCCCTCCCTCGCCCCTCCCCTGTACCCAAAGCCATCCACTCTCCTTCCCCGAGAGACATTCATTCCTACCATGGTGCCAGCAGGCGCAGCTTACAAGTTATTGTCTCAATCAGAGCTCCTTCTCCAAAGTCACATCGCCACCATCTCATAAAGCTCTGGGAGGGCACTCGTCTTGTGAATCCCATAAGCTTTCTGTCTGAAGCTCATGCATGCGTTAGAGCATTACAGGGGGAACATTACATTGTCCATTGTTGTAACATCCAACAGGGGAACATCAGATGTCCATTGGAACATCCAATCAGTGCACACACACACACGGATGTGCTATTTCTGCGTGCACAAATTTCACCTCTCTCTCTTCACCCACCTCCACAATACTAGCTCCCTCTCTCTCTTTCTCTCTCTCTCAAGCACACACACAGCCATTTTGCTATTTCACCACCCACCTTTTGCACACAAAATATAGCTTCACCACCCACAATATAGTGACTGCGTCTCCTGTGGCTTAACACCTCTTGTGTTCATTAGCACTCAACACCTCAATTTCTTGTGTTCTTACTGTGCAGCAGCATGTCAACAGCTCTTATTTACTAATTAGCGACTGATGATAATAGCTGCGACACACAATGGAGAGGACAATGGTGATCCTCATCTCTGACGCTTGCTGTCCTATGACAATATGAACTATTAGTCATTCAACTGTGTAATAGGCTCTTCTGCTCTCGTTGGAATTCTCAAACGCGCGGCGGATCAGGTTTTTTGTCTTGTTATCACGATAAATAAAAAAAATAAATTTAAAAAAAAAAAACAGATTGCAAAGTTGTTGTGATTTTAGATAGAAAAAGTTTTAGTTTTGGAGAATTCTTCCTCCAAGGTTGAAAGCGATGCTCTGACTGTGCCTGGCCGGTGGGAATGGAGATAAAAATGTCAAAGCCGCCGTAAATAAGAATATAAATAATAAAGTCCCCTACCGAGCTTGGTTAAATTGAACAGGAGAGGGGTCGTTTCCTCACCGTCCCACTGAGATTTTAATCTCTCCTGCTAAATCTTTTCTGCCCTTTCTTCCTTTGTCTTACGTTTGCTCCCCCGGGGAGACAGCGCACACTGCTGCTGTGTGTGATGTAACGCCCTTCCAGCTGACCCCCAGGGCCCGTAAAATTTGTGTGTTAGTGAGGAGGGATCATGCATTTCATCGGTTTATACAATGACTCCGAAAAAAAACAGCCGGCAGCCGTTTTATTATTCCTGAAGTGCGTGAGGAAAATAAGAACAAGTCCTCATATCCAAATGACAAAATCAGTCATTTGTCAGTACAGACCAGAATATATATAGCCTCTGTAAGTGTTTTGGCACAGCACAGCACCACAATCTTAACTCTTTGTGGTTAAAAGAATCAGGCTAATTCTTTGAAGGAGGTGATGCTCTGTCCAACTCTGGTGTCACTGACAGACACTTTGCATGATCTGTCCACTGATTAAACTATCTGTAATCTACTTATTTTCAATAGATCACAATACTAGTTTTATGTGCAATGATAGCATGCAATGATAAACCCTGCACCAGTATCACCAGCTCTTCTCAGCTTTATGGGGCTTCCTAGTGTCAGCTTTATTGTCTTGATTTCACGTCCCATAACTTTACCATTTTGGTCAACTCTTACCACTCTCATGGCATCATTTTCGACCACGACGGGCAGCTGTTTTCAGCAAAAAAGCTAGAAACTACCCACTGCCCAGCAATAAAACAGCAAACAGACAAAGTCAGCGATTAGCAGGGGAGCTTTTAACAGCTACTGAGCCAAACGTTGACCTCAAGAGTCGGTGGAGACCAAAAACGGAGCTAAAAGAAGAATAATGGACGTACATTTGTTGAGTAGACACACGCGCTACTCCAAATTAATGATGATGTTGCTATTGCAGGTATGAAAATTTGGAAAGGCAAAGCAAACACAGGTCTCAGGTGTCAGAGTCAGATGCTTTGTGTCTTTCTTTTTCTTTTGTGCCTTTCAACAGCAATAATCCTTTGCATAAACCAAAAACTGAGAAAGAAAGGCAGAAGAAAACTTGTCATGAAAGAGACACGACCTGAACAAAAAGAACTCTTTTTGAAAGGTCTTTTTGAAATAATGTATAGCTGTATTTGAGAGACAGGAGAGGGGAAAAAAAGCGAGCTGAGCGAACAGCTGGAACGCGAGTGAGAATTTACGACATGCGTGTGAGCTCATAAACAAAATATGGACTATCTGCCCACCCAGATGCCCCGGAGCTCATCAGCGATGCAAATGCATGCACACCTTAAGTTTTTTTCTCTTGACAGACAACTACTGAGATCTTAAAGTGAGGCCCCCGTCATTCATTTGTTATTGGATTATGCAAGACGATGGGAGCGGGGTATGCAAATGCCTCCATGCGACTTGCAGGTGAGGTGGGCGTCGTGATATCCTTCAGCGGAGTTTTATTTGTAGGCTGGAGCTCTCTGTGGTAAAGGTTAAAGGTTTTGCATGTTGGCTTTCAGACTTCACCCTGTTCAATCCTGAGTTTGATAAATATCCCATACACCTGCATCTTTTTCATCCAAAAAAATGAGCTGAATATGTAATAGGAGAGACAGTGCAGTTTTTAATTTGCTCAATTCTTTCCTTCATTCTTTCCTCATCGCTTCCTCTGTCTTTTTTTCAAATCCTCCTCTGACCTCTTCATGCGTCTCAGCCCTGGTGAGTGGGCGCCGGCCGCTCTGATCCTCCCAGCGCTCAACCACGCCTGACCCTGATTCATCGCTTGCTCACGGGCACGGAGGAGAGAAGCACAGAAAATAGAAAAGGGGGTGCTATCCATCTCCTGCAGCAGTGTGCTGTACAGTAGATCAGTGGTCTTCTCCGGCTTTCATCTCCCAACTCCAGCAATCTGCCACCTGGCCTCCGCACAAAAACTGTTCATCTGAGCCTCTGAGCTTTCTTTCTCTCCCTAAGTTCTCTTTCTCCTTCGCTGCATCTGTCCAGTCTGGATCTCAAAAACATTCACCCATATGTTCGCACTGAGCATCCTCGTTACACTCCCCATGAAACAGACCCATGAAATCCTTTGTGTTTTATTTCTAATGGGAGCTGGATTTCTGCCGTGGGTGAAATTTGCCTGTTCAAAGCCCCGTATAGCTTCTTCCACTCTCATTACGATTTCCCTTGATCCACGTTTTGGTTGTTAAGGAGGGAGATCTCTGGCTTGCGCGCGCCAGAATGAAAATTGCCGGAGCCGCTGTTTGTAGCTGAGTCAGATAGCTGGAGTACCTGCGCGTGATTTCCCCAGGTGCTCGTGAAGCATCGTGCCGAAACGTGGTCCCCAAAGCTCCTTGCCAGTGTCACGGCATGAATCTTAAGCCTTCAGGAAGTGATCGCCTTTCCTTGACCCGTTGGGGTTTAAATCCTCCATTTTCTCCCCATTTATCACTGGAAGTCCATCGCTGAAAGTCCTCACTTTGGCCACATTAACCTGATTTCAGCGACCAGCACTTAAGGTTAATGGCTTTGAGATATTCCGCGCAGTCTTTCGCCAGTGAAGTGCAGCCTTCACGGGCAATAATACAGGATTGTATGCTGGCAATAAAACACCTCATTTTAAATTTTTTTCAATGGCTGACCCACTAAGTTAGTTATGAAAATGTTTTAAGAGCAGGTCACGCTCCGGACTTTAACTGTTCTCAGGGGAGAGACAGAAGGACAACCGAGTTAAAGGACTGGTTAAAGAGTGATTTAATGTTATCTGTCTGTAACTTCACCCCACTGCACTTCACTGCCTGTCCCCCCCCCCACTCCCCTCCATTTCAACCTCACTTAAAACTCTATCTATCCCTGTCCACTCCCCCCCAACACCTCACAGGGCTGCTGCCTCAGGTTATGTTTCATCGTGCAACTTTGCAACTCCCATTCACACAAAAGTGCTTTGTACTGTGCTATCTGCACGCACTCAACCGCATTTTCTCTTTAAGGGTAATCCATCTATGCTTTTGAGAGGCAGCCCTCTAAGTGCGCCTTTCCATTAGCTTTGAAAAGACCCAGCGCGGTTGCATTTGTCTGGGGCTGTAAATGTTGCAATTACAGCGTTATGACTCTGGTTTCAGTTCATTATCACCCAAGTTTTAGTCAAGGAAGCAGAGCCATTTCAACGACTGCTGGGCTAAATAATAAACTATTTATTTTTCAATGATATGTAGCAGTTTAAATGTTCAGATTTTATTCTTACAAACCCATGATTGAAAGTGATGAATGTTACGTACATTAAATTAGACTGGACTAAACACCTGTTAAACTCCTCACCATTTTCCACTGCATTGCTTCAGCAGCTGAACCTTTAACACCTTTTGATTAGGTTTTTCCCGAGCTGGCAGAGCAAATCTGTCTCAGGGACAGGTTTTGTCAGTTTGTCAACCTGCTAACGCGGCAAGCTCCTCTTATTGGGCCGCTGTCGTAAATTTTAAGTGATAGATGGCTGAGGATGCCAACATGATCTGACACTTTACCTGCTTTAGTGTTTGTCTTTCTGCGCTCTAGAGGTTGTTTTGCATGAATGAAGATAGACTTGGAAGTTTTTTTTTTTTCTCCAGGAACCAGCTGATACAAGAAGAACCTGTCCTGCTTCCCCCGCAGTAACCTTGTCATCACATTGTTTTGGGTGACTTAATCAGGCAACTATCTCCGTGCTCACTTTATTTATTTTGAGTTTTTCCTCTCCGGACTCCGACTCAACGAGCCGACTGAGGTTGTTCTCATTTTCCCCCACTTCTACCAATTAGAGTCATCCAGTCGCAACCTCTGAGAGCCAATCATCTCGTTGCTGTCAGACTTTCAAATCTCTTCTTTCCTCTGTGCCTGTCAGCTGCCATTTCAGCACTCGTCTGATATGACCCACTCACTTCCAGTTTTCATCAGAAGCAGCTGTTGAATGGGTCCTTCCAGTGAGCTCATCAGGGATCTGGCTCCAGATCACATCCATCCAGATCTTCAGCAAGGCTTGTTATTGGTAATTGCCAAAGACTCCTGGCATATCAAATTAATTTGCCAATGACTGTACAAGCTCCTCTTTCAATTAATCCCTCCTGAAACAACTGTAGTGTGTGAGTCTTTCTGAGTATCAGGGGAGTATCAGTATCAGTGCTGTTTAGACAGTAATTGTCTCAAAGTACACTCTTTTCTCGCGCCTATGGCTTCATCACTAAACATAGCTCACCGATATCATGGTTCAGAAAATAGCACTGAACAGATGCTGTGTTTCAAGACATTAGGACCCCGGTGAAGACAGCGCACAAACATACACGCACACACACATAAACCCTGCGTAGCTGGAAGCAGTTGTGGCAGAGTTTCTGCCTTATTTGGGTTTTTGTGTCATTTGTGACTTTGGGCTATTATGTCAACTTCCTCTGCAGACTTGCAGGGCTGAGGTGGCTCCTGCAGGACGGAGCTGAGCTGGCTGAGCATATGGCGAGAGGAAGCTGCCTACGGAACCCCTCTTCTTCAAACTAAGCAGGAAAACACCGCCAACAATTTGCATTTTCCCCCCATTGTGCCGAGAAGCTAATGTAGCGTGATAATATTGCTTTACAATTTGAAATTGCATTCAGAGCACAGTGGCAGGAATTGCAATTCTGGATCTAGGACTCAATTCTGCCTTGGGGTGAAATGCACGTAATTGCAAGGAGGTGGGGTTTTGTTTTTATTTAGCTCTGGGAAGGACTTTGTTTGACACCAGGAAGGATTGACATTTAACAAAGTTAATTCTCCAGTACTCACTCAGTTTGTTGGATTAATTTACCTCTACTTCAGAGGTAGAGAGCATTTATTTGAAACATGCTTATGAAACAGTTTCTCTGTTTTATAAATATACTTTATCATATTTTAGTGAGACATCTCCCTGTTTTCTAATCTGCTCCTGTTTAAATTTGCTGTTGATTTAATCACACCATCACACTGCCGTTGAAAAGACAGTGACATGGAGGTGATTTGAATTCATTAAGAGTGGTGAGTATGGCATGACTATATTGTTGTACTGATGTACTTTGTGCTGTGAAATGTACATAAGTGTTTTAATGAGTTTTAACAGGCCTTCAGTTGCTCGTGCCACCTTCAGCTATTATGTAAATTTTTTTAATTTGA
>JAKKUS010000133.1:0-15000 GCA_023238725.1 Scortum barcoo
CACAAACTGGTCTTCTGGAAGGAGCTCCAGGAAGGACATATTCTTTCGTAGGTGAGTGTTCAATATCTCAAGGTTTTGCTGTTCTTTTTCCTGTAGGGCCTTGGAATAATTAACCAGTGGAACCCATACCTCTGAGTAAGGAAACCTTTTCTTTGTCTCACGTATGGCCGTTTGTAGTTGCTTGACTGTAGTCTCTTTAGTCTTTTGGTCTCGACTGTTCAGTCCACATGAGATCACTATTTTCTCCACAACTACATCACCCGAGGCATTCCCCAAGACCGAGGCCATATGTCTAAAATTCGCTCCGGGATAACTGTCTATCTGGAGCTCAGGAATGTCATGTGATGGCATCCTCGCCAAATTGGAGTCACCAATGAAGAGCCATTTTTTGGTCACAGACAATGTCCAATCAACCAACTTGCGGTCTGTTCTGATGTGTTTGGTCGGTCCAAAGCTCTGTGGATCCATGGCAGAAATCTCGCCGGTATCCCAATCATCCCAGGCGGCCTCATCCAGGCCCAACACGTCCTGCTCGTCTGGCTCCCTCTGGGCTTGTTCCATGATCTTATAACTCCTATTTTTGGGAACCAGCGTTGGAGTCCTGTCCTGCTCCATCTCCAACTCATCGTCCAAAATCGACCCTGGACTATGGCTCAATATTTCTTGTGGCTCCTTCCGTATCTGCGGTGGAGGTCCTCTCGGGATTCTTTGCTGTTTCGGTAAATACTGCGGCACTGTTACATCAGCAAGAACTTCCTCTTGAAGTCCCTCAACGCCTTCCGTCGGATATTCCTCTGCCTGATGTACCACCGTTGTTGTTTGCATCCCATTCCCATCCAACGTCATTGTTGCCACTGTCCTGGTTGTAGGAGGGGCCCCCGGCCTCTCTTGTGGGGTATCGTCCACCACTTCCTCCTCAAAATCTATGCGGACAGGTTCCTTTCTCCCACGACGTCGTGGAAGCATTGATGTCAATGGTGGATCCCTCTGTCCTTCCCTTTCTTTTTCCGCCTCTTGCTCCTTTTCTTTTGGATCCGCTCCCTGTTCCAAGTTGGATCCAATCGAGGCCTCCACCAAAACCTCCACATGCTCCAAAACTTTCTGAGTAAGGCGTGGCAAATTCCTCCTCGCCCACCGTGTTGCCACTTCGAAGGCTGCTTTCCAGTCTTTCCCTGGCTCATTCCCCAGTTCCTCCAGAACCTTATTCAAGGTGTCCTCGTAGTGATCCCTCAGGATTAACATTGTCGTGTGCCCCCAATTTTTTGCGTTTCCGACAATAAGATCTGCCGTTCTTGAATTAGGGATTGCCGGTGTTATCATGGAGGCCAATACGTCAACCATCCGTGCGACCATCCTGGGTTCCTTCTGGCCAGAATCCTGGGTCACGTTTTGGAGATGATGCACAGTTTTGATGGCCCTATGCATCAAACGGATCAGTCGGCCAAATCTTGGATCCGCTGGTCGTTGGTCCTGGCGGTTTGGTCGTCTACCCCAGGGGTTGGTGTAGCCACCCCAGCCGGGGTTAGCTCCGCGAACAATATCCGCGTAGGTGCGGACTTGGGGTCCAGATGCTGGTGGATGCGGGGGACGAAAAGTAGAGCGAGTAGGAGGCACTGGCCAGTTAGGTGAGTGGGTTGGGCCCCATTCCCTTCTGGGGTTGGGGAATGCTCGGTCCATCCCCCCGCTCCACTCCCGCTCCCGATCCCAAGAGGGAGGACGGAGGTGTCGGCGTCTTCTGCCGTAGCGAACCTCCGTCCAACCCTGGCCATCATAATCCATGGTGGCCGCTTCAAAAGTCGTCGATTTGTTTTTTTTAATATAAATTAAAGTAACTTAAAATGAACTTGTTTTTAATTAAAATAAAGTAAAAAAATAAAAAATGAACTTGTTTTTAAATGTAAATAAACTTAAAAAATAAAAAATAAACTGGTTTTTAAATTAAGTTAAATTTAACTTATAAATCAAAAAACGTGCCTAGCCGCGACGTTTCAACCTCAAAAGGTCTTCTTCAGGCGAAAGGCACGGTAAAAAAGCAAAAGCGAAATGGCTGCAGAGCACTGAGCAATACACTCACTGAAAGCCAAAGCCAAACTGAGCCTTCTCTGCCAAGAAATGGCTTTTATACTGCCCCTTGGCTTTGATCTGTCCCAAATGGAATGTTGGCTTTGATCTATCCGTTTTTAAGTTTCACTTTCCTTTTTAACCCTTATTTATGCCCATAGTGGTTTTTAACTGTTTTTAATCATGATATTTATAGATTTTAACCACTATTTATATTTTAAATGTTATTTATATGTATTTATATTTTTTAATGTTTCTATTGATTTTTTTATAAGGTATTTATTAATATATTTAATTAGGATTTTTAATCTATGTCTGTAGATAAAAAAATAAATGAATCAGGAATTAGGAATTAGGAATCAAGGAAAAGGAATACTAAGGTTTGGAAAAGAGGGAAAGGTTAATGTTAGGGTTAGGCCAGAGGGGGAGTGGTTAGGGTTAGGGCTTAAGGAAAGGAAGGTGGTTAAGGTTAGGCATTAGGAAAGGGAATGTTAGGGTTAGGCAAGATTAGGGTTAGAAAAAAAAGAAAAGGTTAGGGTTAGGGTTAGGCATTAGGAAGGGGAATGTTAGGGTTAGGGAAGATTAGGGTTAAGGTTAGAAAAAAAGAAAGGTTAAGGTTAGGGTAAGAAGGGGGAAGGACAGGGTTTTAGGATATGGTAAGACCGGGGAAGGATAAATAAATGGAAAAACGGGAAATGGTAAGATCTAGGAAGGAAAACAGTAAAGGTTAAACAAATAAACCGGGCATAAATATTGGGTTATCAATTTGTTTTGAGCCAATTAAAATTTTACTCCGAAAACTAATTGTACTTCAGATTAAGGCCAAACGGTTCAATTGTACTCAATAAATGAATCCATTTTCTTTCCATAGCTTTACGTTCTTTAATTGTCCAATTAATGTTGCTTTGAATACCTGAAATTTGAAGTGCCTGCAGTCCATGTAACAGAAAATGCCTAACTAAGAGTGTGTCAGTCTCCTTCTTATTTTTAATATTGTACTTATGCTTGCCACATTCTTGTCCTCAATGAATTTTTGGATTCACCGACATATTGAATGCCACACTCTGCACAAGAAATCAAATAAATCAAATTCCGTGATTGTGGCGTAAACCTCTCTGGTATTTTAAACAGTCTTTTGTTCCTTACATTTGTTACGTATGTCAATAAACGAAAATTATCCATGTCATTCTTTTGACTATGGACTCTCAATGGTCTGAGTTTCGCTCTCACCAATAAGTCTTTCAAATTTTTATTCTTTCTATATGCCGAAATAACTCCATAATTATCCAATGAACTAGTTCCATCCAAAATCAACTCAAAATTGTTTTTAAATATATTATTTAAGTTTACACTCACAGAAGAAAATCGAGTGATTAAAGGAATAATTTCCTTTCTCTCCACTAAACGTTTTTCACGAAAAGTTTTCAAACATTTTCTTAAATATGATCTACAGTAACCTCTTTTTCTTAAGGCCCCAAATAAAACTTTCGTTGCTTCCCAAAAGTCTGTAATCCTCGTACAAATCCTAAAAAACCTCAATAGCTGCGATTTGATCAATCCTTTAAAAGTATGTTGGGGATGAAAACTTGTTCTAAATAAAAGCGCATGCGTATCAGTTTCTTTGAAAAAAACTTTTACATCCAATTTCCCCGTTAAATCAAATAAAGGACCTTTGTAAACTGTTGTGTCCAAAAAATCAATGGATGATTGATCAATCACATACTTCAACGAAATAGAAGGATCATGGCTGTTTAAGATCCCCATAAAACTCTCAAACTCCTCTAACGAATAACTCCATACCCCCCATATGTCATCCAGATACCTCAGGTAATGAAGAGGTTTTTTCTCACATTTGGAAAAAACCTCTTCCTCCCAGATCGCCATGAAAATGTTGGCATAGGCGGGCGAAAATCTCTTGCCCATCGCCGTCCCTTTTATTTGTAAATAAAATTCCTCATTAAAAACAAAATCGTTCTTGGTCAAATTAATTTCTAACAACTGCAATATTTCTTCATCCGGCCTCTCATTATTAGGATATTTTTCAAAATATTTTTTGACTGCTGCCAAACCTGCCGGGATATCAATATTGGTATACAAACTTTCCACATCCATACTAAAAAAATATGAATTTTCCGGTATTTTAAAATTTTTAACTAAATCGATAAAATGGTATGTATCTTTGACATAGGAGGGGTGTAACACAGATAAAGGATTCAGGAAAAAATCAATCAACTCAGCTGTCTGATATGTCTCGCTCCCACAATCCGAGACTATGGGCCTCCCCGGAGGCACCTCAAAAGGAATTGTCCAAGTCTTTGGGTCTTTATGTATTTTAGGTAAAATATAGAACCGTCTTTCCCTCGGTTGTTGTTCACCTTTTAAATATTGTGCCTGTGTATGATTAATGAATTTTTTAGCTTTTAAATTATCAATTATATCATGAACTACAGGAATTGTCTTCAAATAAATTGGCTCCTCTAATTTCCTATAATAAGTTTTGTCATTTAATTGTCTCAATACCTCAAAAATATATTGTTCCCGATCTAAAATTACAATTGAACTACCCTTATCCGCCGGCTTAATTATAATATGTCTAGTGCCAATGAGTTCTTTAAGTGCTTTTTCTTGCTCCCCTGTAATATTGGATTTTTCGTTCTGGAATTTAAAACACCTCTTAAAATCTTTTTTATCTCGTTTCATTAAGAGATGGACTTTCTCCGAAATTTGGGCCTGCGGCGGCAACCAAGTTGAGGATGAGGTAAATGGTAACATCTTGGATTGTCTCTCATTACCAAAATAATCTGCTAACATAATTTTACGATGATATTTTTGTATATCCAATTGTAATTCACGTTTCTGATTTTTATTAATATCTATCGTTGGAATAAAAGTGAGACCCTTATTCAAAATGTCTAATTGCGTTTGTGTGGGAGTAAATTTTTTGGATAGAATGAACACATTCTTAGAAATCCGGGGTACCAACCCCCCATGCCCCTCCCTCGCAAGACTTACGGGGCCTTCAAGTTTAACACCGTCGTCCAGTGCTTGAACATGGCCTCTGCTGTCTCTTTAGTCCAATGGATGTCATCCCTCTCAGTCACAAACTGGTCTTCTGGAAGGAGCTCCAGGAAGGACATATTCTTTCGTAGGTGAGTGTTCAATATCTCAAGGTTTTGCTGTTCTTTTTCCTGTAGGGCCTTGGAATAATTAACCAGTGGAACCCATACCTCTGAGTAAGGAAACCTTTTCTTTGTCTCACGTATGGCCGTTTGTAGTTGCTTGACTGTAGTCTCTTTAGTCTTTTGGTCTCGACTGTTCAGTCCACATGAGATCACTATTTTCTCCACAACTACATCACCCGAGGCATTCCCCAAGACCGAGGCCATATGTCTAAAATTCGCTCCGGGATAACTGTCTATCTGGAGCTCAGGAATGTCATGTGATGGCATCCTCGCCAAATTGGAGTCACCAATGAAGAGCCATTTTTTGGTCACAGACAATGTCCAATCAACCAACTTGCGGTCTGTTCTGATGTGTTTGGTCGGTCCAAAGCTCTGTGGATCCATGGCAGAAATCTCGCCGGTATCCCAATCATCCCAGGCGGCCTCATCCAGGCCCAACACGTCCTGCTCGTCTGGCTCCCTCTGGGCTTGTTCCATGATCTTATAACTCCTATTTTTGGGAACCAGCGTTGGAGTCCTGTCCTGCTCCATCTCCAACTCATCGTCCAAAATCGACCCTGGACTATGGCTCAATATTTCTTGTGGCTCCTTCCGTATCTGCGGTGGAGGTCCTCTCGGGATTCTTTGCTGTTTCGGTAAATACTGCGGCACTGTTACATCAGCAAGAACTTCCTCTTGAAGTCCCTCAACGCCTTCCGTCGGATATTCCTCTGCCTGATGTACCACCGTTGTTGTTTGGCATCCCATTCCCATCCAACGTCATTGTTGCCACTGTCCTGGTTGTAGGAGGGGCCCCCGGCCTCTCTTGTGGGGTATCGTCCACCACTTCCTCCTCAAAATCTATGCGGACAGGTTCCTTTCTCCCACGACGTCGTGGAAGCATTGATGTCAATGGTGGATCCCTCTGTCCTTCCCTTTCTTTTTCCGCCTCTTGCTCCTTTTCTTTTGGATCCGCTCCCTGTTCCAAGTTGGATCCAATCGAGGCCTCCACCAAAACCTCCACATGCTCCAAAACTTTCTGAGTAAGGCGTGGCAAATTCCTCCTCGCCCACCGTGTTGCCACTTCGAAGGCTGCTTTCCAGTCTTTCCCTGGCTCATTCCCCAGTTCCTCCAGAACCTTATTCAAGGTGTCCTCGTAGTGATCCCTCAGGATTAACATTGTCGTGTGCCCCCAATTTTTTGCGTTTCCGACAATAAGATCTGCCGTTCTTGAATTAGGGATTGCCGGTGTTATCATGGAGGCCAATACGTCAACCATCCGTGCGACCATCCTGGGTTCCTTCTGGCCAGAATCCTGGGTCACGTTTTGGAGATGATGCACAGTTTTGATGGCCCTATGCATCAAACGGATCAGTCGGCCAAATCTTGGATCCGCTGGTCGTTGGTCCTGGCGGTTTGGTCGTCTACCCCAGGGGTTGGTGTAGCCACCCCAGCCGGGGTTAGCTCCGCGAACAATATCCGCGTAGGTGCGGACTTGGGGTCCAGATGCTGGTGGATGCGGGGGACGAAAAGTAGAGCGAGTAGGAGGCACTGGCCAGTTAGGTGAGTGGGTTGGGCCCCATTCCCTTCTGGGGGTTGGGGAATGCTCGGTCCATCCCCCCGCTCCACTCCCGCTCCCGATCCCAAGAGGGAGGACGGAGGCTGCCGGCGTCTTCTGTCCGTAACGCGAACCTCCGTCCAACCCTGGCCATCATAAGCCATGGTGGCCGCTTCAAAAGTCGTCGATTTGTTTTGTTGTTTTTAATATAAATTAAAGTTAACTTAAAATGAACTTGTTTTTAATTAAAATAAAGTAAAAATAAAAAAAAAAAATGAACTTGTTTTTAAATGTAAATAAACTTAAAAAATAAAAAATAAACTGGTTTTTAAATTAAGTTAAATTTAACTTATAAATCAAAAAACGTGCCTAGCCGCGACGTTTCAACCTCAAAAGGTCTTCTTCAGGCGAAAGGCACGGTAAAAAAAACAAAATGAAATGGCTGCAGAGCACTGAGCAATTTACCCGTTGAAAGCCAAAACACTGAGTACTTCACTCGCTGAAAGCCAAAGCCAAACTGAGCCTTCTCTGCCAAGAAATGCCTTTTAAGCTTTTATACTGCCCCTTGGCTTTGATCTGTCCCAAATGGAATGTTGGCTTTGATCTATCCGTTTTTAAGTTTCACTTTCCTTTTTAACCCTTATTTATGCCCATAGTGGTTTTTAACTGTTTTTAATCATGATATTTATAGATTTTAACCACTATTTATGTTTTAAATGTTATTTATTATGTATTTATATTTTTTAATGTTTCTATTGATTTTTTTATAAGGTATTTATTAATATATTTAATTAGGATTTTTTTTAAAATCTATGTCTGTAGATTTAAAAAAAAAATAAATGAATCAGGAATTAGGAATTAGGAATCAAGGAAAAGGAATACTAAGGTTTGGAAAAGAGGGAAAGGTTAATGTTAGGGTTAGGCCAGAGGGGGAGTGGTTAGGGTTAGGGCTTAAGGAAAGGAAGGTGGTTAAGGGTTAGAGCATTAGGAAAGGGAATGTTAGGGTTAGGCAAGATTAGGGTTAGGGAGGTTAGGGTTAGGGTTAGGGGTTAGGGCAGGTTAGGGAAAGGAAAGCGTGCCCGTCCCCGAAACTGGGCGGGAGGTGCACGGTCCATCCCTCGGCCGGAACCGCTACCCCACACCTGGTTGTGCTGGCGGGCGCGTCTGCCCCTGCTGCCGTAGCGCACCACGGTCCAACCTTCCTCCTCCCCAAACATCTCTTCTTCCTTTCTCCTCTCACTCTCTCTCTCTCTCTCTCAACTCCTCACTCTTCTTCTTTTTTTGTATGTGGGTTCGCCTTTGTTATTTATGTAATAAAATTATTTATGTGCTATTTATTAAAAGTTATGAAATCAAGTGTTATGAAATGTGTCTGTTGTATAAATGTAAAAAATAAAAGAAAAGAAATCAAAATGAAATTCTGTGTTTTCAAATGTTTTTTTTAACCTATATATGAAAAAAAGAAAAAAAAGAAAAAAATCCGAATTTGTTTTTTTTAAAGTAGTTTTAAATTAAATTATCAGACGCAGTGTGCCGTAAGGAAAACAACGTTTCGACCCACTTGGGTCTTCCTCAGGCCTGTGGCACACTAAAAGTGAAAGAAAACTGCAAAAAAAAGCAGCTGCTGTGCGAGCGATGAAAGGACATGTGTCTCCCTCAAAAGTCTGAGTGGAAATGAGCTCTCTCTCCTCAGCCCTCCCCTTATATGCTCTCCCTGGCTCCACCCCCTTTTCCTTTGCAAACTGCTTTCCCAAATGAATTCACTAAAGTTCTTATGTTTTTAACTTTTTAACCCTCTCCCTGCCAAATACTATTAAGAATTGTCATTTTAAACCCCCTTTAAAGTGAATTACTATTAAAACACTATGTAACTATGAATTTAAATTTTAAAAGTAACCCTAATTTATATTTATTTATTTATTATGTTTTTGTTAACCCTTATACCAAACAAATAAAAAAACAAATAACTAAATAAAGTGAAAAGTAAAAAAAATAAGAAATAAAAATAAAAATAAAAAAAAATAAAAAAAAAAATAAAAAAAAAAAAAAAAAAAATAAAAATTGAAAAAATTGAAATAAATTGAAAAATGAATGAATAAAAAAAAAAATAAATAAAAATAAAAATAAAAAATATATCTAAAAAAATATATAAAAAAATGAAAAGTAAATAAAACAATAAAAAATAAAAATAATAAAAGTAAAAAAAAAAAAAAAAAAAAAATAAGAAATTTAAAAAATTGTTAAGATTAGAAATAAAGTGGGGGAAATGGTTAGGGTTAGAAATAAAGTGGGGGAAATGGTTAGGGTTAGAAAATAAAAAAACAGTTGGTCTTAAGGTAACTGGTTAGGGTTAGGGTTAGAATCGGGGAGTGGTTAAGATCAGGAATAGGGGAGTGGTTAGGGTTAGAGTAATTGGTTAGGGTTAGGGCCAGAATTGGAAATTGGTTAGGGTTAGGGCCAGAATTTGAAAATGGTTAGGGTTAGAGCAGGAAAATGGTTGAGGTTAGGCGTTAGGCATCCAAACTAGGACTCAAACTAAAAAACTAATTATACTTTTTGTTTAATCCAAATGGTTCCTTACAGTCCAATAAACCAATCCATTTCCTCTCTGCCTTTCTTCTTTCCTTGTCTGTCCACAATGAGTTGCTTTGAATCCCTAACACCCTGAGTGATTGCAAGCCGTGTAAAATAAAATGTTGTACCAACGGAGTATGAATTTCTTTCTTATTTTTAATATTGTATCTATGTTGCATCATTCTTACCGAGATTGAGTTTCTAGTTTCCCCTACATATTGTTTATCACACTTAGAACAAAAAATTAAATACACACAATTTGAGGTTGTTGGACTAAACCTTTGTGAGACTTTAAAAACCATTCTCTTGGCTCTATTGTATATAAATTCCAACTTTACAAAATTGCTTGATACCACATTGGTTCTAGAGGTTCGTTGTAGTGATTGAAGTCTTGCTCTGACCAAATAATCCCTCAAATTTTTGTTTCGTCTGTATGCTGAAATAACTTGATGTTTTTTTAACAATCCCTGATCCTCTATGAGTGTATGAAAATTAGTCTTCAATTTGTTGTTGAGAAGTGTACTTATTGATGAAAAATTAGTGATTAACGGAATTAATTCTCTTTCATCTTTGGATTTCTGAGTCTCAAAAGACTTAAAACAATATCGCAAAAACGTTCTTGAATATCCTCTGGTTTTTAATGTATCAAATAAAATTTTAACTGCTTCCCTGAAATCATGTTGTTGTGTGCAAATTCTTTTAAACCTAATCAATTGTGACTTAATTAACCCCTTAAATGTATGTTTTGGATGAAAACTTGACTTAAATAATAAAGCATGTGTGTCTGTTTCCTTAAAATAAACCTTAATGTCCAATGTCTGATTCTCATGGAATGCTGTACCTTTATATACTGTAGTGTCCAAAAAATCAATTGAATTGTCATCAAATTTGTATTTTAATCTTATAGATGGGTCAAAAGTGTCCAATGTTTTAATGAATTGTTCAAAATCCTCTTTTGAGTCCCTCCAAATCCCAAAAATGTCATCCAAATATCTCAAATAATAAAATGGCTTCTTGCTACATTTCCCTAAGGCTTTCGCCTCCCAGTCTGCCATAAAAATATTGGCATATGCCGGCGCAAATTTCTTGCCCATAGCTGTTCCTTTAATCTGCAAATAATATTCCTTATTAAACTCAAAATCATTCCTAGTTAGATTAATTTCCAACAGCTGTAACAATTCCTCATCCGGCCTGTTGCTATCAGGATACTTATGAAATATGTTTTTAACAGCTCTCAAACCAGCTTCAGTGTCAATATTTGTGTACAAACTATCTATATCAATTGTAAAGAAAAATGAATTGGGAGGGATTCTCAAATTTTTAATGATGTCAATAAAATGATACGTGTCCTTAACATAAGAGGGGTGCTTAATCGAAAGGGGATTCAAATAATAATCAATGAACTCAGCTGTCCTATAGGTGTCACTACTACAATCCGAAACAATTGGCCTCCCTGGAGGTACCTTAAAGGGCACAGTCCACTTTTCTGGCTCCTTGTGTATCTTAGGCAAAATGTAAAACCTCCTTGCCCTGGGTTCCGAATCCCCCTGTAAATACCTCATTTGTCTTTTATTTATAAACCCTTGATTAAATAAACTCTCCAAAATTTGTTTAACTATAGGAACGGTTTCTAAATAAATGGGATCTTCCAATTTCCTGTAATATTTGCTATCACTTAACTGTCGATTGACCTCCATAATATACTGCTCCCTCCCCAAAATAACTACTGCGCTGCCCTTATCCGCAGGTTTAATCACAATGTGTCTATTATCCATTAATTCTTTAATAGCTTTCTCCTCCTCTCCTGACAAATTTGGCTTTTCTTTCCTGATTCGAAAATGCTCATTAAAATCCTTATCATCCTTTTTAATTAAAAATCTGATCTCTGGAGGTAAGATATCAAGAGGAGGTGTCCAATCTGAGACTCCCGTAAAGCGTACCACTTGTCTTTGTCTATTTCGAAAATGTGCTGCCAGTTTAATTTTTCTATGGTAATTTTGAATATCCAATTGAAGTTGTGGTTTCTGATTTTTATTTAAATTAATTGTAGGGACAAAAGTTAGGCCTCTATTCAACACCTCCAACTGTGGTTTGGTAAGAATGAAATTTTCGGCTAGCACCATCACATTTTGGGACAAGAGAGGCTTGGATCCCTTATCCCCCTCCTTCAGAGGGCTTAAGGGGCATCCAAGTTTAAAAATGAAACCCAGTGGTTCAACATCGCACGGGCTGTGTCCCTCGTCCAATGGACATGATCTTTCTCCGTGTAAAAGTCAGTACTCCTCAGTGCGGGAATATATGGCAAATTCCGCATAATGTACGCATTCAGCGTTAGCAAAGTTGTTCGTTCCGCACTGGATAAGGACGGTGAATAATTTATCACCGGAATCCAAATTTCTGCATGCGGAAATTGCCGCTTCGCAATCCTAACTGCACCTTGCAGTTGTTTAATGGAGGTTTCCTTGGCCCTCTGTCCCCTACAGTTAAGGCCAAAGGACAGAACCACTTTTTCCACCCCAACCTGACTCACAGATTTTGCCATCAATGCCTGAGCGTGGCGGAAGTTGGCCCCCGGGTAACTGTCAATCTGGAGGTCCGGGATAGAATGTCCCGGAATCCTGGACAGATTGGAGTCCCCTACGATGAGCCACCTCTTAGCCACACCCAAACCCCAGTCGATCATTTTTCGTTCTGTGTTGATGTGTCTGGTCACCTTAAAACGCTGTGGCTCTGGAGTGGACGTCAACTCTCTCACTACGTCCGACTGGGACACATCCCTCTGAGAGCCCTGTGCTGTGTGAACCTGCACTACATCCTCTAGAACAACAAGGGAGTCACGGATAGGTGCCAAACATGGACTCCCTATGATCTCCTCCCCTAGCTCCTCATCCAACAACCAACTGCCAGGACTCATAACAACCTGACCTGAGACCTGTTCCTCAATGTCCAACAGACCACTGTCCTCCGTAACTACACAGTTGTTTTGCCACCTAACTCTACGTGGCTGTCTCCTTTCCTTAGGAGGTTCCTCCTGTGGTGACCCAGAAGGAAGGTTCAACCCTCGGAGTGGTCTGTTCAGTCATCGTGGCCACCGTATGACTCACCACAGTCTGTCGTGCAATGTGTGTTTGTTCTGGAAGTGTATCTCGTGTTGCAGATGTCTGTTGTTGTGCATCTCGTGTTTTCGGTGTGGTCTGGTTGTAGTCTGCAGTCTCAACCTGTGCATCAGTGTGCGTCTCTGGTTGTGCGACTGAAACTTTGTCCGTCTGTCTGGACGCAATCAATGCCTCCGCATGATCCACAACCTCCTGGGTTATGCGGGGCAAATTCCTGAAGGCCCATCTCTTGGCCACCTCAAACGCTGGTTTCCAATCCGGAACCAGGATCTTGTCTAGGTCCTGCATCAAAGTCTCAAGACCTGCCACATAATGGTCCTCAAGAATAAGCAGGGTATTGTAGCCCCAATTTTTGGCATTACCCTGAATTAGGTCGAGCGTTGCTGCAGTGGGGACTGCAGGCTTAATCATTGAGGCCAAAGTGTCAACCATACGCGAAATCATGCGCGGTTCTGGCCTCCCTTCCTTGGGGGCCACATTCTGAAGATGGTGGACCACTTTAATAATGGCATGCATCTTGCGGACCAGCTGTCCAAACTGTGGATCAGCTGGTTCCCTGTTAATCTGATCACCCCGACTGGGGCGTGGAGGCATCTGCCTAGGAGCCCCACGTGGGCTTACCCCACGCACCACACAGTTGCATATGAGCGTGATTGGGGTCCCTGGAAACGGTCCCTGCCAAAGGGAGGCACTGGCTGGTTAGGGAAAGGAAAGCGTGCCCGTCCCCGAAACTGGGCGGGAGGTGCACGGTCCATCCCTCGGCCGGAACCGCTACCCCACACCTGGTTGTGCTGGCGGGCGCGTCTGCCCCTGCTGCGTGCGTAGCGCACCACGGTCCAACCTTCCTCCTCCCCAAACATCTCTTCTTCCTTTCTCCTCTCACCTCTCTCTCTCTCTCTCTCAACTCCTCACTCTTCTTCTTTTTATATAAAGTAAATTGAAATATATGTGGGTTCGCCTTTGTTATTTATGTAATAAAAAATTATTTATGTGCTATTTATTAAAAGTTATGAAATCAAGTGTTATGAAATGTGTCTGTTGTATAAATGTAAAAAATAAAAGAAATCAAAATGAAATTCTGTGTTTTCAAATGTTTTTTTTTTTTTAACCTATATATGAAAAAAAGAAAAAAAAGAAAAAAATCCGAATTTGTTTTTTTAAAAGTTTTAAAATTAAATCAGTAGACGTGTGCCGTGTCAAGGCAACGTTTCGACCCACTTGGGTCTTCCTCAGGCCTGTGGCACACTAAAAGTGAAAGAAAACTGCAAAAAAAACAGCTGCTGTGCGAGCGATGTGTCTCCCTCAAAAGTCTGAGTGGAAATGAGCTCTCTCTCCTCAGCCCTCCCCTTATATGCTCTCCCTGGCTCCACCCCCTTTGCAAACTGCTTTCCCAAATGAATTCACTAAAGTTCTTATGTTTTTAACTTTTTAACCCTCTCCCTGCCAAATACTATTAAGAATTGTCATTTTAAACCCCCTTTAAAGTGAATTACTATTAAAACACTATGTAACTATGAATTTAAATTTTAAAAGTAACCCTAATTTATATTTATTTATTTATTATGTTTTTAACCCTTATACCAAACAAATAAAAAAAACAAATAACTAAATAAAGTGAAAAGTAAAAAAAATAAGAAATAAAAATAAAAATAAAAAAAAATAAAAAAAAAATGAAAAAAAAAAACAAATAAGTAAATAAATGAAAAAAAAAGAAATTGAAAAATGAATGAATAAAAAATAAATAAATAAAAATAAAAATAAAAATATATCTAAAAAAATATATAAAAAAATGAAAAGTAAATAAAACAATAAAAAATAAAAATAATAAAAGTAAAAAAATAAGAAATTTAAAAAAATTGTTAAGATTAGAAATAAAGTGGGGGAAATGGTTAGGGTTAGAAATAAAGTGGGGGAAATAGGTTAGGGTTAGAAAATAAAAAAACAGTTGGTCTTAAGGTAACTGGTTAGGGTTAGGGTTAGAATCGGGGAGTGGTTAAGATCAGGAATAGGGGAGTGGTTAGGGTTAGAGTAATTGGTTAGGGTTAGGGCCAGAATTGGAAATTGGTTAGGGTTAGGGCCAGAATTTGAAAATGGTTAGGGTTAGAGCAGGAAAATGGTTGAGGTTAGGCGTTAGGCATCCAAACTAGGACTCAAACTAAATAACTAATTATACTTTTTGTTTAATCCAAATGGTTCCTTACAGTCCAATAAACCAATCCATTTCCTCTCTGCCTTTCTTCTTTCCTTGTCTGTCCACAATGAGTTGCTTTGAATCCCTAACACCCTGAGTGATTGCAAGCCGTGTAAAATAAAATGTTGTACCAACGGAGTATGAATTTCTTTCTTATTTTTAATATTGTATCTATGTTGCATCATTCTTACCGAGATTGAGTTTCTAGTTTCCCCTACATATTGTTTATCACACTTAGAACAAAAAATTAAATACACACAATTTGAGGTTGTTGGACTAAAGGGTTAGGGTTGGGGTTAGGGTTAGGGTTAGGGTTAGGGTTAGGGTTAGGGTTAGGGT
>JAKKUS010000135.1:0-39788 GCA_023238725.1 Scortum barcoo
GTGAGTGGGTGAAGCCAAGCACGCCCTCCAGACTGGGCATCTCTCCAGGAACAGGAGAGAAGGTGAAGTGCTGGAGGAGAGACGTAAAGAAAAGGAACAGCTCCATCCTGGCCAGGTGCTCCCCCAAACACACACGTTTACCTGCAACAGCCGACGGCACCTTTAGGTCACTGGATTCCTTACTCACATGCTGCTATCGTAAACTACAATATGTTGGGATTAATTGTTAAAAAAGACCTGCAGAAAACGGTAAGAAGGCGTCTCTTCTGCAGAACTGGCCCTTTGAATCCAAGAAATGCTCAGGGTTGAAGACATCTGGAGTCGCCCACTCGTTTTTATCAAACAGCACAGAGGCAAGGATTGTATTAATAGCCGTACCCTGAAAAAAGAGTCATGAGATGTTGATATAAGCTATGATAAAGAATTTACACATTTTACAACTTGTCATCCCTTATTGCACAATTACTTTTGATATTCTAAGTTAATTTTGCACAGAATACTTCCATACTTTAACTGAAGTTAACATTTTAATGCTGGGCTTAGTAGTTTTACTTCAGTAAAGGATGTGAATACTTTTTTTCACCACTGCTTTTACCTTAGGTATGAAGTATCCTCCCAGTGTAGTGTCTTTACTGGCCATTTTGGGGAAACCCATGGGGGCAATATTCGCCATCCTCTGAGTCTCATGGATGACGGCGTCGGTGTAAGGCAGGTTGGGTCTGTCAGCCAGGGTGGGCTGACGAGACTGTCCGATCACTCTGTCTATCTCCGCCTGGACTTTCTCTGAGTGAGGACGCAGAGTCAGAACTACAGCGATCAGCTCACAGGACATCACACACTCATACAGTTAATGTGATTAATAAGATACGAACCTTGTATCTCTGGGTAGTGTACCATATATATGATGGCCCAGCGCAAAGTGGTGGATGTTGTTTCTGTACCAGCCTCAATCAGGTCGAGTGTGCAAATCAGCAGGGTTTCGATGTTGAAGCCAGCCTGGGGATCCTTCTTTTTCTGGTCGTGCATCAGAGGAAGACACTTTATTTTTTTACTTTAGGCAAAATATAACTCTTTCTGTATCTTCACTATTCACCTTATCACTAAAGAGCTTGAACTTTTTTTCTTAAACCTTTTTTCCTATGTGGTTATAGTTGGAACAATCATTTTTCTTAGTGTATAGTTCTCTTAAACTATTTGTGGAAGTAAAATATTCCTCTTTTCTACTTTTTCTACGCATTTTCTATACAGTAGTTTCTATCATAATAGTTTTCTTTGGAGGATTTATTTATGCTTTATATTTGACCTGATTTTAATGTGTTAGATTTAAACATCCTGTACATATCACATCTTTTTTTTTTTTTGCCAATGTGTCATGTGTGTATCTTACCTTCTCCATCTCTGCCAGGTAGACGTCGATATAATCTCGAGGGTCATCGGGGTTCCACTCCTCCTGATGCCTCTCTACTTCTTTTCTCAGGAAAGTCACGATTTCCCTGTAGTTGCCCATGACAGTGTGGTGAGGGCCTGGCAGATACTGCATCAAGCCAGGGAAGACATCGTACAGCTACGATGGGACAAAGTCTCGAGTCAGTCGTAGACCCTGCTTGTTTTGTATTCTCAGGATGATAGCTGAGGCAGATCGAGACTTACTTGAGTCTGAGAGGAGCCAGCGAGCACAATGGCCTCATTGTCCAGCTCCAGGACCTTGCGAAATCTTTCATCGCTGTATTCAAAGCGATGTCCAAAGACCACAGAGGAGATGATGTTACACACTGCATTTGTTATGATGTAGTGGGGATTGAATGGTCTTCCTGGGAATATGATGGATTGAATTCAGATTCAAGATTCAAACATTTTATAAAATAAAAACTGTTTTCACTGTACAATAAAATTCTTACTTTGCTCTTCCGTCTTCAATGCCAGATAATTAGAAAAAAATAAGTACAAAAATACAAGTAATATATAATATACACAAAATAATATACAAGTAGTAAATAAGTGTGCAAGGAAAACTGTATACTATATACATTCAAGTGACGATCAGTCAAATTAGGATGCAAAGTCACTTACTTTTCCACATGTATTTTGTACATGAAAGCACAAGGTTAGCTGTATGTTTTTAAATGTAGTTGGGTCACATGCACTAACAGTATCTGCTGTATATAATCTACTTGCCTTGTTCATCTTTGAAAGCATCACAGAGGAAGTTGCACTCCACTTCAATGTACGTTTCCAGTGACTTCTGGCCCTCTCCAAAGTAACGCAGGTGAGCGTTTGCAAACTTCCTCTGCTTCTTCCACAGGTAACCGTTGCTCAAAGATAAGCCTGTGGGAATATATCAAATTATTTAGGCATACTGAGCTAACATGCACATAGTTTTTGAATAATACATTTGGTGAATCCTTGCTGGGAAATATGAGGTGGAGACGTGTGAAGACAGCGGATTATCAATACTATACATATTCTGCATTGACAGTATAGTTTGTCTAATGTGAATTGGCTGGCTGAGCATACACAGATTTACTGTAAACCTGGAGGAGGACATTTGTAGTGCCACACATTCATCCGCTCACCAAGGCCCTTGTAGACACAATGGAAGAGAGGGATAGTGGGTCGGTCAACAAAGCTGTCCAGCTGGTTAATGAGAGCCTCTTTGACCATCTTGTATCCAGAAATAAACACCATCCTCTCATTTCCTCTCCTCAGACTGAACACTGGCCCGTACTCTTGAGCAAGCTGCATTTAAAAACAAATGACTTTTCAAGACTAATACTTTTGTATTCTTTCAATATGAATGAAGTATTGGGCAGGAATAAAGGCAGTTGTTGTCCAATGAGACAATAACAAACACTTAATGAGAAAGGACTAATTTTGAGGTAACTCTTATGAACACTGTTCTGCTGTTTTGATTCACTTTGTCTTTGTTTGAAACATGTTTTCATGATTTTTGAAACTCGTTGACATACAAATTAAATTAGCACATATTTCAATGTATTACCTTACACTATGTCACCAATGTTATTTTGATAGTCCATACCTGAAAAGTTCCCACTTTATGACATCTTATTAGCAATGATCAACATTACATCTGAACCTTTGTAGTGGTGTCTCTCACTATCTCTGTTATGTGAGATTAATAGTGAAGTTTGTAGTTTCATGAGCTACTGCACTACTTTATTCATTCTTTGCCTGTAAATCAGCAGAAAATTTAATTTTGGTTTTGGTAAAATACATGAATATCATCCTTTATCAAATTGGCAGTTGAAAAAACACTTTTGAATGGCAATCGTATTTCATTGTTTATTATTGTTGTGTTTACTGTTTCTCATCATGGTCACATTACTTTCTGTCAGCAGAATCTCTCCTTGGGTATCAGAAATCGACTCTACTCTTAGAAAATGCATAAATGTACTTATTAATTGTGGCTCACCTTCTCCATTGATTTGAAGTCAACTGCACTGAAGACATTTCCTAGAAAAGGCATAGCCCAGGGTCCTGGTGGAAAACTGTGTGGTCTCCAGTTTCTGACCACATCAGTGAAAAGCAACACGACAAAACTGATCAACAGCCAGCCAGTGAAGTCCAAATACTCGAAAAGTGCTTGGAAAATCATGATGAGGTGATTTTTCTTCTAAAATATGCCTGTAAAATCAGTGTTTGCTCATGTAGACACGATGGTGGTGCAACTCAAACGATCTGGATAGTGGGAGGCAGGAAAAAAAGGTTAAATAAGGAAATGTTATGTAACATGGGGGCCTCAGTTACTCTGACATGAAAAACAAAGCAGGAGCTTGAACTAGTCCAGCTGGTTGGTGTCTGTTTGCTTGTGCACTGTATGTTATGACCACAGGAAGGTCTTCCTAATGATTTTCACATGAATAATTTGTCAGTTATCAGTATTTGACTTGAACAGTGGATGAATTTTTATGCAGATGCATCTAACAGATGTGTCTGACAGCTATTTCACAATCTCAAAAAGCATGCATTTAGCTGCTAGCTGCATTTGACCAGGTATCAAAGGGTGCAGCAATAAAATGACGCAGTTATCAGTAATAAACAGTAGCATTTCACCTCCATGTCATGCTGTAATGCCTATGATAGTGCCCATATAATGCTAGCCCATAAACCTTAACTTCAAACCTCAAACTAAAGTATGACATTAAGCTGAAGCTGGGAAATATTTGCTGTTGGGCCCCTCATCCCCCACACACCAAACTCTGTCAATGCCCTGGCAACCCAAAGTTTGCATTGGTTTCACAATTTGTGCTAGCTGGAGGTTACTTGACTTATCAGCACTTTATTAGGCATTATGCATTATCTAAGCTTGGTGCAAAGTAAAGTAATAAAGCGCTTAAAACTAGATTTTTCACTCAGGCTCCCACTGAAATGAACTGTTCTAATCTGTTAATGCAGGCCCCAGTTGGTTGATACTGTACAGTAAATTTCCATAACAATTTCTAATAAATCTTAAACTCTTCAGGGTAAGGGTCCTGAGGGCATTAGCCTGTTTTGGTGTTTCTTCCTCAGAAACATGGATGTACAAGGGGACGGTTGGAGAAACTACCTCTAATATTAGTTATGTAGAGCTTTTTGAGTGCAACAGTAAGTACATCTCCTCAAGTACAGTGTTTAATGTTTACTTGTAACAGAGTATTTCAGCAGTGTGATACTTTAACAGGAACAAAACAAACAAACAAAAAAAGAAATCTGAGCACCCTTCTTCTTGCGTGCACGTTTTTTTGCATGCTTTTATTTTGAAGGTCAGGCATGCGTGCAGGACATGTGAGCTGAGGTCCTGGGGTCCTGTGGGAACGTGAAATACACATGAAGCTGTATTTACACAGCATGGAGACTGTATTCAAAGTGCTGGGCTTGGAGTGGATGGACAGGCAGGAGTATTTTGATATTTCTGTGTGTTTTTCTGTTTTTCTGTTTTCTGTCTTAAAGAACAGAGTGCCAAATAACTTTCCTCCTGGACCTCTTTCCTCAAAAATGACCTCTGCTGTCACTGATTTATATTTCCCTTCTTCAAATGCTCCTCACCTTTTCCTGATGGAAGGTGACGTTGAATATGACTTTATGCTTTCTGAAATGACTGCAAAACTAACGATGCTCTGAGAGGCAAGTGAGAAAAGAGAAGTGCATTCCTTACTTAAGATCAGGTGAAGAAAAAAAAAACCTGAATTCAGTTTTTTCATCTTGGAGGAATGAAATCAGGTGGGAGGGGACAATTACATAAGATGGAGAAAGGCGTTTTTCTGGGAAATAAAACTTTTTGTTTCTGTTGTGGTACAAAATTCTATCACAAGAGGCTGAAGTGCATCACTCCTCTGTGAACACCTTTCATTAAACAGATACAGACGGGTGTCAAATTCAAGGAAAAGCCTGAGTGAGGGGATTTGGTGTCTATGTTAGGCTGTGGGGGGCATTTAGCTAGCATGGTTTCAGTCCACCTTTCTCTTCAGAGTGAAGGATCACTGTAGATCAATACAAAGTTTTTTCTGAGTGATCATATTTATCCTGTGATGAAACATGTATAACCTAGTGGGAGTGGTCTCTTCCAGAATGACAATGCCCCTATCCATAGGAGGGGGCATCACTGAACGGTCTGATGAGTATGAAAACAATGTGAATCATATGCAGTGGACTTCACACTCACCAGATCTCAACCCAACTGAAGACCTATGAGAGATCGAAATGTTGGACCGAAATGTTAGACAGCGCTCTCCACCATCACCATCATCAAAACACCAAATGAGGGAATATCTTTTGGAAGAATCGTGTTTATCCCTCCACTATCATAGGTGTTTTTCCTAGCAGACATTTTGTCTTGTCTCAGCCAGTTTAATTGAAAGGGAGACTCTGTTTTTTAGATAAATAAGGCAAAAGCTATTGTATTATTAGTTATGGCCTTCACCTGTTTGTGTTGTGAATTATCGCCTGATTCTGGTAAGTGTCTTTATCCTCTGTAGATTTATAATGCATTTCCCTGGCTGATGAAGTGGCTGCCTGGACCTCACCAGAGGATATTTACTCTGATACAGAAGATAACTGGCTTCATGGAAAGCAAGATTAAGGAACACAGAGAAAGCCTGGACCCTTCCTCACCAAGAGACTACATCAACTGCTTCCTCAAAGAAATGGGAGAGGTGTTTTTATGTACGCTGTGTTTATTGTTTCATTTTTTTTATCAGTGTATGTTTTCTAATAAAATATGTCAGCTGACATGGGAAACTTTCATTTCTGTTACTGACAGAAAGAGGACATCGATTCAGGTTTTAATTCTAAGCATTTGTGTTTGTTGCTGGAACTGAAACCACCACCACTACTTTACACTGGGGACTGCTATACATGATCTACCACCCCCAGATACGAGGTGTGTGTGTGTGTGTGTGTGTGTGTGTGTGAGAGAGAGAGAGCAATATCTGTCTTGCCTCTTGGCTGCATGGTTTGTAACCATCTTGACATGACTACATAATATCTGGGGTCTCTCACAGGTCAGTCCTTTATTTAGAGAGTAAGTGTGTGTTGAACACCATTTTCTGCAGTAGAAACTGCTTACTGTTGTCACTGTACAGAGAGAGTCCAGGCTGAGACAGATGCAGTTGTGGGTTCATCCAGAACACCATCTAGTTTCCTTGCGGCAGAAGGAGGAGGAATTATAAAGTCTGATGAGACCTCCTGTGGCGTTCAGTGGAGCTCCTCAGTGGTCTCAGTCATGACAAGCAAGGACACCACCCTCAAAAAGTACACAATCCCAAAGGTACAAGATGCAAGAATTGTTTCATGTGAGCAGTTTGTTTATCTGCCATGGTAGTTTTTTAAATACAGTGCATTTTAGCTACCATCTCAAAAACATATTTTTCCTACAAACACTTGGTTAAATTAACTATGGTTTTCCAACCAGTCGCTTCCAACTTGAACTTAAAGGTGTAATGAGTACGAGTTTCATAAAACACAATGTGTAGGCTCATACAGAAATAACCCCTCTCAATTATCACTTATAAACCACTTGAGGTGTGTTGCGGTATCTGTATCTGCAGAGACGCTGCCCTCTTTCATCCCATTTTTAATAATACCTAGTTATAACCTAAATGAATGTATTGCCTTACGTTAACCTGAGTTACATCATCAGTATCAAAACACACATATACATCTATAATACACTGGCAAAATACTGAACAACCCATGTGACCAGATACACCTCTCGCCCAATTACATAATCCTGATCAAAGTGTACTCATGACAAACGTTGCAATGTGCTTACTTTGTGTGCTGCAATGTGCTACTTTGTTTACAGGAGCAAATAAAAAGCAAATAAAATTACTTGCATGCTTTTATTTTGAAGGCCAGGCGCTCAAGCAAGACCTGACCCGAGGCCACCGTGATCGGACAGGGCTCTGCACGAAAGTCCTGAGAAATAAAAATTAAGCTGTATTTACACAACATGGAGGCCGTATACAAAGTGCTGGGCTTGGAGTGGATGGACGGCTGGAGTATTTTGATATTTCTGTGTGTTTTCCTGTTGTTGGCTGATGTCTTAAAGAACAGAGTGCCAAATAACTTTCCTCCTGCACCGTGGGCTCTTCCTTTTATTGTCAGTCAAATATTATGTAAGGACTACCTCTGTTGTTACTGATTTTTCCAGGAAGTAAAAGTTTTTTTTTATGCTGTGATACAAATTTCTGCCACAAGAGGCTGAGGTGCATCACTTCCCTGTGTTCAAAACAGGACTGAAAGCATTCATGTTCCCCTCCAGATGAGTTTTAAATTAAACTGACTTGACTTTATATAAACTAGGAAGTAAGTATTTACACGCAGTAATCACTGTTATTAAAAATGCAGTGTTAGAGGGAACTATTAGGTTGTTATTTCACTTTAGAATATATTTAAATGTGTTGCCCAGTGGAGAAGTGCTGTTGACATTAATGCTACATAACTTGTGAAACACCCTACACAGTGTGTAGCTCGAGTTTAGCGCAAGAAGTTGAAAGTCACTTAGAAAATAACATGAAAACTCTCAGTCCTGTTGAGAACATGAGGTGGTGTTGCACTTCAGCATCTTGTGGCCGAAATTAGTATTAGTATTATTTTTTCTTTTTACCTGCCTCTCAGGGTTTTTTCCACAGATGATAAAAGAATTAACTTTTAAAAAGTTAAAATTTCTTTTTCCATCTGGCAAACCTTTTTGTTCTAGAGGTTTCACAGATGGAAAAGAAAAAAACAGTTTTAGGTCAGATTTAGAAATTAGAGTTTTTTTCTCACTTGCCTCCCAGGGCTTCTGTGGAAAACTGAAGGAGAAAACACCACTTTAACCACTATATGACAGCTCCAGACATGTTCCTTCAGGAAAGGAGGAAAACTTAAATTTATGAACTAAAATGTAAGACTATGGCAGGAATGGACTTAAACACAAAGCAAATTCAACCCCACTGCTTGGCCTAATTTACACAGGAGAGCATACATATTTTTGTTAAGTTTATTATATTCTGTTGTTTATTTGCACAAATGTGACATGGATAGGTAAAATACCAAATCCAACTATAGACATACAAATGACATTAATTGTGCTAAAAAACTTCTAGGTACAATTTAGACATCAAAAGTGAGGGTCACGTGTGCTGACATGAAACAGATTAGTTAATAATGGTGGCCAAACTGAGTGCGACAAAGTTTTTTTTTTCTATGTCCACTGTGTGTCAAACCAAAACACCTGTCTGCTCTCTGTGTTCAGTTTTCAAAGAAATACGGAAACATCTTCAGTCTTCGGCTCTTCGGTGGAAGGCTTGTGGTCATCAATGGCTACAAGCTTGTGAGGGAGGCCCTGGTCCAAAGAGGAGAGGACTATGTAGATCGGCCCTCCATTCCACTGTTTGAAGAAATGGTTGGGAATAGAGGTTGTGCTTTTTTGCTTTTTGTTGCTTGTTATCTGCAGGGTTGTAGCATCAGACTGACACTTTTAGAGGTATTAGCATTTAGCTAATTGTTAGTTATACCCATTTCCAGTAAATACTGTTTTGTGTTATCAAAAGGTCTGGTGGCCTCTAATGGCAATCCCTGGAAGCAGCAGAGGAGATTTGTAACCACATCAACACAGTTGTAGAGTCTGTCCACAGGGTAGTGTAACTGATCTTCACATTGAGCTCCTGTTGTATCACTGTGGAGAGCTGGGCCTGAACATAACTCTAGTCTTGGCAATAGACAGGAGCCGTTTGGGTGCAAGCGCCATGCATGGAGGTCTGTCAGCTCTTGGATCTCAGCTACTCTTGTGGCAACAAAGACCATCCAGATGACGGGGTGGATGTCTATCCTTCTTCAGACGGGTTCCACTACTATACTGTTGCATCTTTGTCCTGAAGTAAAGCTTAGGATCTGGCTTGAAGGATCTCAGTGTACATGAGGATCAGATAAAAGGACTGTGAACTTGGTTCTGTTTCCTTACTTCGCTCCAGGTGTGTCAATTAAAACACAGACGCAGACGGAGAATTACCTTTGTAACTTTAATTTGTAACAGTACGAACATGGGTGTTCTTGGCATGTGTATGTGGTTCTGCATGGAGAGTGAATAACATATTTCAAACTATAATACATGTAAACAGAAATTAACATCCATTGTCTCTTTATAGATACCACATGTTACACCCACCATTAATTAGCCTACTTTAGCACTATTAATGCAAAGCAACTACTGGCAATAAACAATACACTTAAGAATACACTGCTGTGATAATATACACAGAGCAAAGACCACATGCATTTAGCTAGCAGGGCTAATAAAGGCTAATTAAGTATGCTAATAATTCTAAGCCAAATCACCAGCCAGATACATTATGGTGAAAATATACATAAATCAACACAACAATGAATGCAAATGAACTGAAAATACAAACATCAAACTTACAGGTCTCAAGGACGCATGCACATGCCATGACAGATCAATCATCTCCAAACAGCAGTCACCTCTCTTCTCCCTCTTGGTGTCTCTGCTCTCTGCTCTCTACTCTCACAGATGTTCAGCACGCACCCACTCTAGCTGCAGCAAACGACCTTTTGTACAATTGAATAAAAGAAAAAAGTAACTGATGAGATAAAAATGAGTAACTTTGAGTGGTTTATCCCTGGTACTATCATCTGTAGAGTTTCGCTTAGTATGCACAAATGCAGATTTGTCTTTCTATGCAAGAAACATAAGGGGTTGTTGTTATTAAACCACCTGGGGAAAAAGATGTGAACAAGGTTCGGGAGTTTGTTCAGCTGATTGCTTACTGCTCATGCAGAGCCACTGGAGAAAGACTTGGGGCATATTGTGAATCCAGCTTTTTGTACACACTTCTTGTAGTTAGATTTTAGTAAGAAACAGATCTTTGTATGTAGCTCAAAGTATCAGAGATACTTTGCCAGTTTAGCACAAGTGCACCCCCTTCTGAACTGTCCAATAAATTAGCTCAACTAATTTGGCCTCCACCTGTCTGTGTTGTGAATTATTGCCTGATTCTGGTAAGTGTCTTTATCCTCTGTAGATTTATAACACATTTCCCTGGCTGATGAAGTGGCTGCCTGGACCTCACCAGAGGATATTACCTCTGGTACAGAAGATAATTGACTTCATGGAAAGCAAGATTAAAGAACACAGAGAAAGCCTGGACCCTTCCTCACCAAGAGACTACATCGACTGCTTCCTCAAAGAAATGGGAGAGGTGAGTGTTTTCATGTACAGTTTGTTTATTTTTAAATTTTTTTATCAGTGTATGTTTTCTAATAAAATATGTCATCTGAAATGGGAAATTTTCTTTTCTTTTACTGACAGAAAGAGGACATCGATTCAGGTTTTGATTCTAAGAATTTGTGTTTTTGCGTTCTGGACCTGTTTGTTGCTGGAACTGAAACCACCACCACTACTTTACACTAAGGACTGCTATACATGATCTACCACCCTCACATACAAGGTGTGTGTGTGTGTGTGTGTGAGAGCAATATCTGTCTTGCCTCTTGGCTGCATGGTTTGTAACCATCTTGACATGACTACATAGTATCTGGGGTTTCTCTCACAGGTCAGTCCTTTATTTAGAGAGTATGTGTGGGTTGAGCACCTTTTTCTACTCAGTCACAGTACACAGACTTAAATTGTTTACTGTTTTCACTGTGCAGAGAGAGTCCAGGCTGAGATAGATGCAGTTGTGGGTTCATCCAGAACACCCTCTACGACTGACAGAGAAAACATGCCCTATACTGATGCAGTCATCATGAAATACAGAGAATGGAAAACATCATTCCCCTCAATGTGGTCCACATGACAAGCAAGGACACCAACCTTGACAAGTACACAATCCCAAAGGTACAAGATTCAAGAATTGTTTTATGTGAGCATTTTGTTTGTAGTTTGTTTATGTGCCAGGGTAGTTTTTGAATGCCATGCTTTTTAGCTACCATCTCAAAAACATAATTTTCCCACAAACACTTGGATGAATCAACTATGGTTTTCCAACCAGTCACTTCCAACTTGAACTTAAAGGTGTAATGAGTGCAAGTTTCATAAAACACAATGTGTAGGCTCATACAAAAATAACCCCTCCCAGTCATCACTTATAACCCACTTGAGGTGTGTGGCAGTGTCTGTATCTGCTGCGGTGTGGCGGTGTCTGTATGTGCTGCCCTCTTTCATGGTCATCACCTCTGTGGAGCTCCCAGCCAATAACAGCGTGCAGGGTGTGACGTCCATTTAGCAGGCCTTCTGGAGCTTTTAAAAGCAGTTGTCCTGCAGCTATAAATTTCCTATTTCTTCTGGACCACTTGAAGAATTTCTAGTCCATGTTAGTTTGATTATTGAGAGTCAACATTTATTCCTCAACCTAATCAACTGCTGTTTTAGCTCAACTTTCTAATTTGTTAAATTTGTTTGTTTTTTTAAAACAAACTAATCTGAAAAAAATTTGTTGACTTTACCATTTTCATTAATGGCATTTCCTCAGGGCACTATTGTCATGCCCACACTGAACTCAGTTCTACACGATGAGTCGATGTGGGAAATTCCACACTCCTTCAACCCTCAACATTTTCTGGACCAGGATGGCAAACTTAGGAAGAGGGAGGCCTTCATTCCTTTTTCAGCAGGTAAGGCAGTATTTACAGTTTGGTTGTTTGGCTCTTTTAGTTTCTGACTCTAAAGACAACTCATCAGGTGTGTGTGTGTTCTCAGGTAAGCGTGTGTGTCTCGGGGAGCAGCTGGCCAGGATGGAGTTGTTCCTCTTCTTTACCTCCCTCCTTCAGAGGTTTGCTTTCTCAGTCCCCGCTGGAGAGCAGCCCAGTCTGGAGTTTAATTTAGGAGTCATTCGCTCTCCTAAACCATATCGCCTCTGTGCCGTACCACGTTAAAACCACCAACCAGCTGAAACTGAACCATCTGTTTCATCGGTTTAGTGACTAACTGTGTTCCACTACATTTATCTTCTTATATACCAAGAATATTTACTATATTATCTTTTTTCTATAATGTAAATAAAATGTGATTGAAATTTGTTTCCTCTCAGCCAAGAGGCTTTTTACATTAAAAATGTATTCAAATATACATGAAATCCTTTCATACTTTCAGATCCTTAAAACATCTTTTTTTTTTTAAATCAAAGCGAGCTACACTTCTACTTTCCTTTCTTCTGCACTTTTGCTAAAAGCTTTTTTATGTAAATAAATTAATCTGAGATTAAGTTGATGCTTCTTATTCAGACTATGATGTGTTCATGTTCATGTTCAGCCCCAGTGCTATTTATTGCTAGAGCATCACCCTCTAATGTACGTAAGCCATATGTACTTCAACCTCTGAAATATTAAATACACCCAGAAACTGTTTTGAAAAAAAGTAAAAATTTCCCATTTTATTTGCAATGCAAAAACACAAATAAAAAAAAGGAAAGGGTATCCCATTTTTAATAATACCTAGTTATAACCTAAATTAATGTATTGCCTTACGTTACCCTGAGTTACATCATCAGTATCAAAACACACATTAATAAGCACTCTATAATACACTGGCAAAATACTGAACAACCCATGTGACCAGATACACCTCTCGCCCAATTATATAATCCTGATCAAAGTTCACTCATGACAAACGCTGCAATGTGCTTACTTTACAGGAGCAAATAAAAAGCAAATAAAATTACTTGCATGCTTTTATTTTGAAGGCCAGGCGCTCAAGCAAGACCTGACCCGAGGCCACCGTGATCGGACAGGGCTCTGCACGAAAGTCCTGAGAAATAAAAATTAAGCTGTATTTACACAACATGGAGGCCGTATACAAAGTGCTGGGCTTGGAGTGGATGGACGGCTGGAGTATTTTGATATTTCTGTGTGTTTTCCTGTTGTTGGCTGATGTCTTAAAGAACAGAGTGCCAAATAACTTTCCTCCTGGACCGTGGGCTCTTCCTTTTATTGGGGACCTTCATCGCATCGACCCCACCAGAATCCACCTGCAGTTCACAGAGGTATTTATCAGTATACTGACAGTCAAATATTATGTAAGGACTACCTCTGTTGTTACTGATTTTTCCAGGAAGTAAAAGTTTTTGTTTATGTTGTGATATAAATTTCTGCCACAAGAGGCTGAGGTGCATCACTTCCCTGTGTTCAAAACAGGACTGAAAGCATTCATGTTCCCCTCCAGATGAGTTTTAAATTAATCTGACTTGACTTTATATAAACTAGGAAGTAAGTATTTACACGCAGTAATCACTGTTATTAAAAATGCAGTGTTAGAGGGAACTATTAGGTTGTTATTTCACTTTAGAATATATTTAAATGTGTTGCCCAGTGGAGAAGTGCTGTTGACATTAATGCTACATAACTTGTGAAACACCCTACACAGTGTGTAGCTCGAGTTTAGTGCAAGAAGTTGAAAGTCACTTAGAAAATAACATGAAAGCTCTCAGTCCTGTTGAGAACATGAGGTGGTGTTGCACTTCAGCATCTTGTGGCCGAAATTAGTATTACAGCAACAAACAGTATTAGTTTTTCTTTTTACGTCCCTCTCAGATTTTTTTCACAGATGATAAAAGATTTAACTTTTAAAAAGTTAAAATTTCTTTTTCCACCTGGCAAACCTTTTTGTTCTAGAGGTTTCACAGATGGAAAAGAAAAAATAAGGACAGTTTTAGGTCAGATTTAGAAATTGGAGTTTTTTACAATTTAGACATCAAAAGTGAGGGTCACGTGTGCTGACATGAAACAGATTAGTTAATAATGGTGGCCAAACTGAGTGAGACTTTTTTGAGTTTTTTTTTTTGTTTTTTCTATGTCCACTGTGTGTTGAACCAAAACACCTGTCTGCTCTCTGTGTTCAGTTTTCAAAGAAATACGGAAACATCTTCAGTCTTCGGCTCTTCGGTGGAAGGCTTGTGGTCCTCAATGGCTACAAGCTTGTGAGGGAGGCTCTGGTCCAAAGAGGAGAGGACTATGTAGATCGGCCCTCCATTCCACTGTTTGAAGAAATGGTTGGGAATAGAGGTTGTGCTTTTTTGCTTTTTGTTGCTTGTTATCTGCAGGGTTGTAGCATCAGACTGACACTTTTAGAGGTATTAGCATTTAGCTAATTGTTAGTTATACCCATTTCCAGAAAATACTGTTTTGTGTTTCCAAAAGGTCTGGTGGCCTCTAATGGCAATCCCTGGAAGCAGCAGAGGAGATTTGCTCTTCATACTCTCAGAAACTTTGGTTTGGGCAAGAAGAGCCTGGAGCCATCCATCCAGCAGGAGTGTCAATATCTCACTGAGGCCTTTGCCCTTCAGCAAGGTACTAAACAAATCTTACCTTTCAACAATTGATAACTAGTCTCAATGTGGCATCCTTTGCATCTTATCTATTTTTTCTCTTTTTTTAGGCAAGCCTTTCAGTGCCCAGTCACTGATTAACAGTGCTGTGTCAAATGTCATCTGCTGCTTGGTGTTTGGGGAGCGCTTTGAGTACACTGATGAGCAGCACCAGGATATTCTTGAGACCTTCAATGAGATAATTTACTTACAGGGAAGTGTGTGGGTACAGGTGAGCATTCATTATCAACAAGATGCATTTTGTATTTTTTTTAATTGGGTTCAATCAGGTTCAATCCAGCTAGACCCAATAAGTCAGTGGTTTATTTTCATTTTGTAAAAGAACAACTGTCATGGTCCTGCCCTGTGCTATTGGTACCTCCCAGTGTTTCTCCCTCCCTGTGTTCCTTGTGATTCCTTGTTTGTCTCTCTCGTTGTGTCCTGTGTCTGGTTATTCTCATTCTACATTTGTGCATTTGTCTGTTTCTGGTTGTTATTTACACTTTTGTTTCACGTTTGTTTTATTTTGTATTTTTACTTCTCCTCACATGTCTGTCACTTAACTTCCTGCTCCTTGTGTGTTTCACACTGATCGTTCTGCTCTGATTGTTTTCACCTGTCCCCTGTTAGTCTCCTCACCTGTCTCCACTTCCCCATCACCCACACTATATATATTTTTGCCCCCCTCCCCCATTATTTTTCTTTGTCAGTGTGGCTGTGAGTCTGCCTCTGTGTATGGTACCTACATTTGTTACCTGTCAATCTTACCTATGAATCTTACCTTCATGTTCCTCCATGTGTCCGTCTACCAGGCTACCTACATGTCCCGTACCTGCCTGCCTGCCTGCTAGTCTATCTGCCTGATCTGTACCTGCCTGTTTTGACTACCAGTAAGCCTAAATTAAGTTGATCTGCATCTCCTCTGCCTGCGTGCTGTTTGCACATTTGGGTCCACCTTACTGCGCCACATAACAACAATACAATCAACATAGTATTGATGTACGTGAGGATCAGATGAAAGGACTAAACTTGGTAAACTTGGCCTGCTGAGGAGGTCCTTATCTAGATATACCACCTGAGGAAGGGATCCGTAGAGCCACTCCATCAACAGCAGATTTGGAGTCACAGGGTCTACATCTGCAATACTGGACAATACATAACTTAAGGGTTTGGAATTCAAAAGACCCTCCACCTCAATGAGAACCATCCTAAGTACCTCTTCAGCCTGTGCCTGAGCACCCACAGTAGTGGAGAGGGCCTGTTTGACTGAACGGATTTACCTCTCCCAGACTCCTCCGAAGTTTGGGGCCGCAGGTGGATTGAAGTGAAAGGCGATCTTTTCTTTGGCAAGACTCTGCTGCAACTCAGGGGACAGTGCTGCAAAAGCCTCTTGCAGCTCTTTTTCCCCTCCTCTGAAATTTGCCCCTTGATCTGAGAACAACTCAGCAGGAGTCCCTCTATGGGCCATGAACCTCCTCAAGGCCATCAGAAAGGAATCGGAGTCGAGGTTGGTGAGGAGGTCTAAGTGCACAGCCCACATGGTGAGACACTTGAAGATTATTCTCAAGTTCTTTTTCTCTTCTCAAGGCACCAACCCACCTTGACCTGAAATGGCCCTGAAAAGTCCATGCCTGTAGAGTAGAAGGCTGGCTTATGTAGGCGAATACGTGCAGCCGGTAGATCAGTCATCTTGGGGACTGCTGGTCTGGATTTCCATCTGTGGCACTCTTCGCAGATGTGTTGGTGGCAACGGATAGCCTCACGCCCTCTGAGAATCCATAACTTGCGCCACATTTCTGCAAACACTCGCTCTGGGCCATGGTGGCATAGGCGTCTTGTCATATTCCTGTATCAGAAGTTTGGTGGCAGGATGACTGGGATCTAGAATGATGGGATGCAGTGTGGTATGCTCCAGGTCTTCAGATCCCTGTAGTCTCCCACCAACTTGGATAATCTCGTCTGACTTATCGAACTCTGGGGCTAAGGTAAGTAGGCGGCTACTAGATAGGACAGGTTTACCAGCTCTCAAGAGACGCAGCTCATCTGGAAAGCTGTCCCTTTGGGAGCTCTGGAAGATGAGAGTCTCCACTTTCTGGTAGTCTGCAGGCATAGGGTTGCTAATTTGGTCTGCCGTCCCATGAATAGCCTGTGCTGTAACATCAATAAGCTCCCTCCATGTTTTACACTTATCAGCATCTGAAACTTGAGGTTCCACTGCTGTGGATGTGATTCTACAGAAAGGCGACTTCTGGAGTTTTGATACCTCTTCCATGGCTGTTGTGTTTGGTTTCGTTGGCCACTTTTCTGGGGCTTGAAGGAGGAATGGCGGGCCCTGACTTCATCTATTGGGCTCCACAAGATCTCTCAGGTCATGATGATGTCATCTGCAGGATTTCTCGCTGAATCCACGCAGCGCCATGCACGGAGGTCTGTCAGCTCTTGGATCTCAGCTACTCTTGTGGCAACAAAGACCTTGAAGTGACAAGACTCAGACTGTAACCACATCAACACAGTTGTCAACACAGAGTCTGTCCACAGGGTAGTGTAACTGATCTTCACACTGAGCTCCTGTTGTATCACTGTGGAGAGCTGGGCCTGAACATAACTCTAGTCTTGGCAATAGACAGGAGCCGTTTGGGTGCTACTCTGGATCTTGCCATAAGGAATTCCAGGTAGATCTTGCCCTGCTTGTCCTCTGTTCTCAAGTAGGCTACAGCCCTGTAGGCCCTTTCAGAGGCGTCGCAGAATATGTGGACCTTGCGTGTAACGGTGCTCTCGTCCACTTTCCCAGGGGTGTAGCACCTGGGCAGACCGATGGATGGTAGGACCTGTTGTTCCCCTACCCACTCCTTCCAGGCTTCCAGAAGGTCCTGTGGGAGGATTGTCACCTCTGGTTTCTCTGGTTTTGCCCCAGAGGTGCTGGACTAGAATCTTTGCTCTGGTTGCGATAGGGACTGTGTGAGGACATCTTGGCTGCTCCCTTCAGTGGCTGATACTCATCCTCTTCCCGCCCATGTTCGTACTGTACAGTGCTTGAGGAATGTGTGGCTCGTGGTCGACAGCTTGGGTAGTCCACCGCATAGTCATCCAGATGAGGTGGTGGATGTCTATCCTTCTTCAGACAGGTTCCACTACTATACTGTTGCATCTTTGTCCTGAAGTAAAGCTTAGGATCTGACTTGAAGGATCTCAGTGTACATGAGGATCAGATAAAAGGACTGTGAACTTGGTTCTGTTTCCTTACTTTGCTCCAGGTGTGTCAATTAAAACACAGACGCAGATGGAGACTCACCTTTGTAACTTTAATTTGTAACAGTACGAACATGGGTGTTCTTGGCATGTGTATGTGGTTCTGCATGGAGAGTGAATAACATATTTCAAACTATAATACATGTAAACAGAAATTAACATCCATTGTCTCTTTATAGATACCACATGTTACACCCACCATTAATTAGCCTACTTTAGCACTATTAATGCAAAGCAACTACTGGCAATAAACAATACACTTAAGAATACACTGCTGTGATAATATACACAGAGCAAAGACCACATGCATTTAGCTAGCAGGGCTAATAAAGGCTAATTAAGTATGCTAATAATTCTAAGCCAAATCACCAGCCAGATACATTATGGTAAAAATATACATAAATCAACACAACAATGAATGCAAATGAACTGAAAATACAAACATCAAACTTACAGGTCTCAAGGACGCATGCACATGCCATGACAGATCAATAATCTCCGAACAGCAGTCACCTCTCTTCTCCCTCTTGGTGTCTCTGCTCTCTGCTCTCTACTCTCACAGATGTTCAGCACGCACCCACTCTAGCTGCAGCAAACGACCTTTTGTACAATTGAATAAAAGAAAAAAGTAACTGATGAGATAAAAATGAGTAACTTTGAGTGGTTTATCCCTGGTACTATCATCTGTAGAGTTTCGCTTAGTATGCACAAATGCAGATTTGTCTTTCTATGCAAGAAACATAAGGGGTTGTTGTTATTAAACCACCTGGGGAAAAAGATGTGAACAAGGTTCGGGAGTTTGTTCAGCTGATTGCTTACTGCTCATGCAGAGCCACTGGAGAAAGACTTGGGGCATATTGTGAATCCAGCTTTTTGTACACACTTCTTGTACTTAGATTTTAGTAAGAAACAGATCTTTGTATGTAGCTCAAAGTATCAGAGATACTTTGCCAGCTTAACACAAGTGCACCCCCTTCTGAACTGTCCAATAAATTAGCTCAACTAATTTGGCCTCCACCTGTCTGTGTTGTGAATTATTGCCTGATTCTGGTAAGTGTCTTTATCCTCTGTAGATTTATAACACATTTCCCTGGCTGATGAAGTGGCTGCCTGGACCTCACCAGAGGATATTTACTCTGGTACAGAAGATAATTGACTTCATGGAAAGCAAGATTAAAGAACACAGAGAAAGCCTGGACCCTTCCTCACCAAGAGACTACATCGACTGCTTCCTCAAAGAAATGGGAGAGGTGTGTTTTCATGTACAGTTTGTTTATTTTTTTTATTTTTTTATCAGTGTATGTTTTCTAATAAAATATGTCATCTGAAATGGGAAATTTTCTTTTCTTTTTTACTGACAGAAAGAGGACATCGATTCAGGTTTTGATTCTAAGAATTTGTGTTTTTGCGTTCTGGACCTGTTTGTTGCTGGAACTGAAACCACCACCACTACTTTACACTGGGGACTGCTATACATGATCTACCACCCCCAGATACAAGGTGTGTGTGTGTGTATGTGTGTGTGTGTGTGTGTGAGAGCAATATCTGTCTTGCCTCATTGCTGCATGGTTTGTAACCATCTTGACATGACTACATAGTATCTGGGGTTTCTCACAGGTCAGTCCTTTATTTAGAGAGTATGTGTGGGTTGGGCACCTTTTTCTACTCAGTCACAGTACACAGACTTAAATTGTTTACTGTTTTCACTGTGCAGAGAGAGTCCAGGCTGAGATAGATGCAGTTGTGGGTTCATCCAGAACACCCTCTACGACTGACAGAGAAAACATGCCCTATACTGATGCAGTCATCCATGAAATACAGAGAATGGCAAACATTGTTCCCCTCAATGTGGTCCACATGACAAGCAAGGACACCAACCTTGACAAGTACACAATCCCAAAGGTACAAGATTCAAGAATTGTTTTATGTGAGCATTTTGTTTGTAGTTTGTTTATGTGCCAGGGTAGTTTTTGAATGCCATGCTTTTTAGCTACCTCCTTGAAAACATAATTTTCCACTTGCCTTGGATGAATCAACAATGGTTTTCCAACCAGTCGCTTGAACTTAAAGGTATAACAAGTACAAGTTTCATAAAACACAATGTGTAGGCTCATACAAAAATAACCCCTCCCAGTCATCACTTATAACCACTTGAAGTGTGTGGCGGTGTCTGTATCTGCAGTGACCCTGCCCTCTTTCATGGTCATCACCTCTGTGGAGCTCCCAGCCAATAACAGCGTGCAGGGTGTGACGTCCATTTAGCAGGCCTTCTGGAGCTTTTAAAAGCAGTTGTCCTGCAGCTGTAGATGACCATATTTCCTATTTCTTCTGCACCACTTGAAGAATTTCTAGTCCATGTTAGTTTGATTATTGAGAGTCAACATTTATTCCTCAACCTAATCAACTGCTGTTTTAGCTCAACTTTCTAATTTGTTAAATTTGTTTTTTTAAAACAAACTAATCTGAAAAAAATTTGTTGACTTTACCATTTTCATTAATGGCATTTCCTCAGGGCACCATTGTCATGCCCACACTGAACTCAGTTTTACACGATGAGTCGATGTGGGAAACTCCACACTCCTTCAACCCTCAACATTTTCTGGACCACGATGGCGGCAAATTTAGGAAGAGGGAGGCCTTCCTTCCTTTTTCAGCAGGTAAGGCAGTATTTACAGTTTGGTTGTTTGGCTCTTTTAGTTTCTGACTCTAAAGACAACTCATCAAGTGTGTTGTGTGTTCTCAGGTAAGCGTGTGTGTCTCGGGGAGCAGCTGGCCAGGATGGAGTTGTTCCTCTTCTTTACCTCCCTCCTTCAGAGGTTTTCTTTCTCAGTCCCTGCTGGAGGAGAGCAGCCCAGTCTGGAGTTTAATTTAGGAGTCATTCGCTCTCCCAAACCATACCGCCTCTGTGCCGTACCACGTTAAAACCACCAACCAGCTGATACTGAACCATCTGTTTCATCTGTTTAGTGACTTAACTGTGTTCCACTACATTTATCTTCTCATATACCAAGAATATCTACTATATTATCTTTTTTCTATAGTGTGAATAAAATGTGATTGAAATTTGTTTTCTTCTTCTCAGCCAAGAGGCCTTTTCAAAAAGCTTTTTACGTTAAAAATGTATTCAAATATACATGAAATCCTTTCATACTTTCAAATCCTTAAAACAGCTTTTTTTAATCAAAAGGAGCTACACTTCTACTTTCCTTTCCACTGCACTTTTGCTAGAAGTTTTTTTATGTAAATAAATTAATCTGAGATTAAGTTGATGCTTCTTATTCAGACTATGATGTGTTCATGTTCATGTTCAGCCCCAGTGCTATTTATCGTCTCTAGCTTGCATGATACCTGTTGTTAATATTAGGATTTTTTTAGGTAATCATATTGACACATTGTTTTTGATGTATTGGAGAACCAGTTTCTCAGAGCACCTCATAAGGATGGAGATGAGTGCACAAAGGTGAGTGTCCAAAAGAAGGCAGGAACACCTGTCTATCCAATTATCTCCTGACTGAAAGGCAGGGTTTGGGTTTGTATAGATTGGATATACTGAATATTATTATAATTTAAGTAAATATTTGAATACATGACATTTACTTGTAACAGGGTATTTCAACACTCTGTTACTTTTGCATAAATACAATGCCGCCCGTCTAATCTCAGTATATGTAGAGTCTAAGTCCTTTATCCCAATTAACTTTGATAAGATAATTCTTATAAAACCAAAAAAAGTAAAAGATAGAATATTATTTAAAAATAATTCCTAGTTATTACCTAAATAAATATATTAAAATAATATATTGTAATATATTGCCTGTACCTTTACCCTGAGTTTCATCATCACTATCAAAACACACACCAATGAGCGCTCTATAATACACTGGCAAAATACTTAACAAATCATATGACCAGATACACCTCTCGCCCAATTACATAATCCTGATCAAAGTTCACTCATGACAAATGCTGCAATATGCTACTTTCTGTGGTGCAATGTGCTCACTTTAAAGGAGCAAATAAAATCTGAGCTTATTTTCAATGCCAGATGCTCAAGCAAGACCTGACCTAAGATCACCCTGATCCGACGAGGCTCCGCACGAAAGCCCTGAGAAATAAAAACGAACCTGTATCTATACAGCATGGAGGCCGTATACAAAGTGCTGGGCTTGGAGTGGATGGACAGCTGGAGTATTTTCATATTTCTGTGTGTTTTTCTGTTGTTGGTTGATGTTTTAAAGAACAGAGTGCCAAATAACTTTCCTCCTGGACCGTGGGCTCTTCCTTTTATTGGAGACCTTCATCGCATCGACCATACCAGAATCCACCTGCAGTTCACAAAGGTATTTATATCAGTATACTGACAGTCAAATATTATGTTAAGAGCCTTTTAAATGAAAGAAAACATCCCAAGAACTACCACTGTAGTCAGTGATTTGTTTGTACGTTTTTCAAAATGCTCATTATTTTTTCTAATGGAAGGAGACATTGTATATGACTTCATTTATTTATTTCACAATGTAAAAATTATAATCTGGACATAGAAAGCAAAAACAGTCAATCATTATCTCAAGTACAAGGCAACAGTGAGAATGGACAAAGCAAACTCAACCACAGTGTTTAACCAATAACACAGAACAAATATACCCTGTGTTATTTAATCAGCTCCAGGTCCTCTGTGAGGTAGCAAATTGGTAGGCCTGAGGAGTCACAAGTGGATTTTTAAAAACAGGATTTTATTGAGCCTACCCAAAAGTGAATCAAACACACAAAATGTGAAATTAAGTTGTGGGGCCATAAAAAATAAGCTATGCTAACTTAACATACATTGACCTAATGAAATGAACACAAAGGGAATCATATACAGTGGGGAAAATAAGTATTTGATACACCACCAATTTTCAAGTTTTCGCACTTACAAAGAATGGAGAGGTGTGTAGTTTTCATCGTAGGTACACTTCAACTGTGAGAGACAGAATCTAAAAAAAAATCCAGAAAATCACAATGTATGATTTTTAAATAATTAATTTGTATTTTATTGCATGAAATAAGTATTTGATCACCTACCAACCAGCAAGAATTCTGGCTCTCACAGACCTGTTAGTTCGTCTTTAAGAAGCCCTCCTATCCTCTACTCGTTACCTGTATTAACTGCTACCTCGTTTGAACTCGTTACCTGAATAAAAAGACACCTGTCCGCACACTCAATTAATCAGACTCCAACCTCTCGACCATGGGCAAGACCAAAGAGCTGTCTAAGGACACCAGGGACAAAACTGTAGACCTGCACAAGGCTGGGATGGGCTACAGGACAATAGGCAAGCAGCTTGGTGAGAAGGCAACAACTGTTGGCGCAATTATTAGAAAATGGAAGAAACTCAAGATGACTGTCAATCTCCCTCGGACTGGGGCTCCATGCAAGATCTCGACTCGTGGAGTATCAATGATCATGAGAAAAGTGAGGGATCAGCCCAGAACTACACGGGAGGACCTGGTCAATGACCTGCAAGAGAGCTGGGACCACAGTCTCAAAGGTTACCATTAGTAACACACATTACGCCATCATGGATTAAAATCCTGCAGCACGCAAGGTCCCCCTGCTCAAGCCAGCACATGTCCAGGCCCAACTGAAGTTTGCCAGTGACCATCTGGATGATCCAGAGGAGGCATGGGAGAAGGTCATGTGGTCAGATTAGACCAAAATAGAACTTTTTGGTATAAACTCCACTCGCCGTGTGTTTGGAGGAAGAAGAAGGATGATTACCATCACAAGAACACCATCCCAACTGTGAAACATGAAGCATGGGGGTGGAAACATCATGCTTTGGGGCTGCTTTTTCTGCAAAGGGGACAGGACGACTGCACCATATGTCCATGTGTCGCGATGTACATGTATCATCGAGATTTTGGGCAACAACCTCCTTCCCTCAGTAAGGGCATTGAAGATGGGTCGTGGCTGGGGGACTTCCAGCATGACAATGACCTGAAACACACAGCCAGGGCAACTAAGGAGTGGCTCCGTAAGAAGCATTTCAATGTCCTTGGAGTGGCCTAGCCAGTCTCCAGACCTGAACCTAATAGAAAATCTTTGGAGGGAGCTGAAACCCTGTGTTGCCCAGCAACAGCCCCGAGACCTGAAAGATCTATCTTTCTCTACAGATCTAAGATCTGTGTGGAGGAGAGGGCCAAAATCCCTGTTGCAGTGTGTGCAAACCTGGTCAAGAACTACTAAGAAGAAACGTCACATGCCATGATTGTCCAAATTACTTGTTATTTGTAAAAGATATATGTAAAGAACACAAATTTCCATAAATTTAACAGAGGTAACATAGATGTGACTGGAGAGGGTACACATCAGCCCAGAACTACACGGGAGGACCTGGTCAATGACCTGCAGAGAGAGCTGGGACCACAGTCTCAAAGGTTACCATTAGTAACACATTACATTACGCCATCATGGATTAAAATCCTGCAGCGCGCAAGGTCCCCCTGCTCAAGCCAGCACATGTCCAGGCCCAACTGAAGTTTGCCAGTGACCATCTGGATGATCCAGAGGAGGCATGGGAGAAGGTCATGTGGTCAGATGAGACCAAAATAGAACTTTTTGGTATAAACTCCACTCGCCGTGTTTGGAGGAAGAAGAAGGATGAGTACCATCACAAGAACACCATCCCAACTGTGAAGCATGGGGGTGGAAACATCATGCTTTGGGGTGCTTTTCTGCAAAGGGGACAGGACGACTGCTGCACCATATGTCCATGTGTCGCGATGATGTACATGTATCGAGATTTTGGGCAACAACCTCCTTCCCTCAGTAAGAGCATTGAAGATGGGTCGTGGCTGGGACCTCCAGCATGACAATGACCCGAAACACACAGCCAGGGCAACTAAGGAGTGGCTCCATGTAAGAAGCATTTCAATGTCCTGGAGTGGCCTAGCCAGTCTCCAGACCTGAACCCAATAGAAAATCTTTGGAGGGAGCTGAAACCCTGTGTTGCCCAGCAACAGCCCCGAGACCTGAAAGATCTATCTTTCTCTACAGATCTAAGATCTGTGTGGAGGAGAGGGCCAAAATCCCTGTTGCAGTGTGTGCAAACCTGGTCAAGAACTACTAAGAAGAAACGTCACATGCCATGATTGTCCAAATTACTTGTTATTTGTAAAAGATATATGTAAAGAACACAAATTTCCATAAATTTAACAGAGGTAACATAGATGTGACTGGAGAGGGTACACATCAGCCCAGAACTACACGGGAGGACCTGGTCAATGACCTGCAAGAGAGCTGGGACCACAGTCTCAAAGGTTACCATTAGTAACACACTTACGCCATCATGGATTAAAATCCTGCAGCGCGCCAAGGTCCCCCTGCTCAAGCCAGCACATGTCCAGGCCCAACTGAAGTTTGCCAGTGACCATCTGGATGATCCAGAGGAGGCATGGGAGAAGGTCATGTGGTCAGATTGAGACCAAAATAGAACTTTTTGGTATAAACTCCACTCGCCGTGTTTGGAGGAAGAAGAAGGATGAGTACCATCACAAGAACACCATCCCAACTGTGAAGCATGGGGGTGGAAACATCATGCTTTGGGGGTGCTTTTTACTGCAAAGGGGACAGGACGACTGCACCATATGTCCATGTGTCGCGATGTACATGTATCGAGATTTTGGGCAACAACCTCCTTCCCTCAGTAGGGCATTGAAGATGGGTCGTGGCTGGGACTTCCAGCATGACAATGACCCGAAACACACAGCCAGGGCAACTAAGGAGTGGCTCCAGTAAGAAGCATTTCAATGTCCTGGAGTGGCCTAGCCAGTCTCCAGACCTGAACCCAATAGAAAATCTTTGGAGGGAGCTGAAACCCTGTGTTGCCCAGCAACAGCCCCGAGACCTGAAAGATCTATCTTTCTCTACAGATCTAAGATCTGTGTGGAGGAGGAGGGGCCAAAATCCCTGTTGCAGTGTGTGCAAACCTGGTCAAGAACTACTAAGAAGAAACGTCACATGCCATGATTGTCCAAATTACTTGTTATTTGTAAAAGATATATGTAAAGAACACAAATTTCCATAAATTTAACAGAGGTAACATAGATGTGACTGGAGAGGGTACACATCTTCTACATTCTTCTGCTTATAGCCTGTGAGCATGATGTGTAAACAAAATCATATAAATCATTTATCAGTTTGTTGATGTATATGCAGCTTTGTTGCAGCAGGTGCAGCCATCACACCCCCATTCACAAAAAAGCATGTCTACTCAGTTTTGGACCAAAACACCTGTCTGCTTTCTTTGTTCAGTTTGCAGAGAAATACGGAAACATCTTCAGTCTTCGGCTCTTCGGTGGAAGGATTGTGGTCCTCAATGGCTACAAGCTTGTGAGGGAGGCCCTGGTCCAAAGAGGAGAGGACTATGTAGATCGGCCCTCCGTTCCACTGTTTAACGACATAGTTGGGAATAGAGGTTGTGTGTGTTGCTTTTTGTTGCTTGTTATCTGCAGTGTAGTAGCATCAGACTGACTATATTAGGCATGTTAGCATTTAGCTAATAATTGTGCTAATTATAACCATTTTCAGTTTATTCTAGTCTAATGTTGTTTTGTATTTCCAAAAGGTCTGGTGTTATCTAATGGCAATCCATGGAAGCAGCAGAGGAGATTTGCTCTTCATACTCTCAGAAACTTTGGTTTGGGCAAGAAGAGCCTGGAGCCATCCATCCAGCAGGAGTGTCAATATCTCACTGAGGCCATTGCCCTTCAGCAAGGTACTAAACAAATCTTACTTTTCAACCATTGATAACTAATCTCTTTTTTTACCATGACAAATTGTTTATACTTGCTCTCCCTTCAACTTTGTTCCAGCTTTGCAAATCAGTAGCAGACAGTATTGGACCATGCACCTTACAGTGTGTGCATCTGTCTCTTTTTCCCTGCTTCATTATCTCAAGAACCACACCTGTTTCTTCATGTTGACAGTAGCTGGCACTCTATGGCATTGTTTGAGTCTTATCTATATATTATATCTGTATCTATATTTTCTCTTTTTTAGGCAAGCCTTTCAGTGCCCAATCATTGATTAACAGTGCTGTGTCAAATGTCATCTGCTGCCTGGTGTTTGGGGAGCGCTTTGAGTACACTGACAAGCAGCACCGGGATATTCTTCAGACCTTTAATGAGATGGTGTCCTTACAAGGAAGCGTGTGGGTACAGGTGAGCCTTCATTAAGTTAATCTCCTTAAATTAATCTGCATATGCTCTGCCTGTGTGTTGTCTGCATTTGGGTCCGCCTTACTGCGCCACATAACAGTATGAACTGGCCAAAACCTGGACCTAGTAGACAAAGACTGCTCCATGGAGGAAACGGAGGAGGCATTGGAAGTGATTTCAGGTCTTCTAGGAAATGTACAATGTTAAGACTTCACATACAGGAGGTCAGCACTAACCTTGGAGTTGAAAAAATTCCATCTATGTCCTGGGCTATCGAGGTGGCCATCCAGCGATCCAGTGGTCTCAATAGGTGGGAACTCACTTGAGGAAACTCACTTGATCATCTTCACAGGGTCCGGGAAAACCACAGAGGGAAACATCGCTCCTAATGTCAGCTAAAACCTCTGCTGTCCAGAGCCCCAGTCTGGTGTCAGTGTCCCATCTGGTTCCTCTCCTTTTGTCTGATTCTCCTTTGGCTGTCTCTGCAGACGCCCAGCCTGAACTCTTTGGGTTTTGGCGACTGTCTCCGCGGACGGCCTGCCTGAAATGTCTGGTCCCCCTGTCGGCTGTCTCTGCTGACACCCAGCCTAAACTCTGTAGCTCTCTGTCAGTTGTCCTTGCCGATGCCCCTTCTGAACACTGCCGCTGGCCTCCCAAAGGGTTCAGTCTCCGTTGCATTTGGGTCCACGCTACTGCGCCACATAACAACAACTCGATCTGCATAGTGTTGAATAAAAAAAAAAACTAAATAAATGAGATTAAAATGTGCCCAAACAGTCAGAAAGGCCATTTAATAGAAGGAAGATGAAGGAATACAGGACCTCTATGCCATCGATGTGTGGTAGTCAGATCTTTGAGTTGTTTACCCCTGGTACTATCATCTGTAGAGTTTCGCTTTGTGTGCAATACACAGATTTGTCCTTTTAAGCAAGAAACATAAGGGGTTGTTGTTATTAAACCACCTGGGGAAACAGGTGAACCAGATTAGGAAGTTTGTTCTTCTAATCAGCCTATGCGCGTTGCAGGTCGCAAGTGTATATCGGCTTATCCCATTGTTTACTGTTCACCCAGAGCCATTGGAGAAAAACATTGGCTCTGGTGGTGAACAGGAAAACATATCCTCAGGTCATATTGTGAATCCAGCTTTTTGTACAAACTTCTATGTAGCTCAAGGTATCAGAGATACTTTGCCAGCTTAGCACAAGTGCAGCCTCTTCAAGATCTGTCCAGTAAATTAGCTCAACTAATTTGGCCTCCACCTGTCTGTGTTGTGAATTATTGCCTGATTCTCATAACTGTCTTTATCCTTTGTAGAGTTATAACAACACATTTCCCTGGCTGGTGAAATGGCTGCCTGGACCTCACCAGAGGATATTAACTCTGGTACAGAAGGTAATTGACTTAGTGGAAAGCAAGATTAAAGAACACAGAGAAAGCCTGGACCCTTCCTCACCAAGAGACTACATCGACTGCTTCCTCAAAGAAATGGGAGAGGTGAGTGTTTTCATGTACAGTTTGTTTATTTATTTATTTATTTTTTATCAGTGTATGTTGTCTAATAATATATGTCATCTGAAATGGGAATTTTTTTTCTCTTACTGACAGAAAGAGGACATCGATTCAGGTTTTGATTCCAAGAATTTGTCTATTTGCGTTGTGGACCTGTTTGGTGCAGGAACTGAAACCACCACCACTACTTTACACTGGGGACTGCTATACATGATCTACCACCCTGACATACAAGGTGTGTGTGTGTGTGTGTGTGTGTGTATGAGCAATATCTGTCCTGCCTCATTGCTGCATGGTTTGTAACCATCTTGACATGACTACATAGTATCTGGGGTCTCTCACAGGTCAGTCCTCTATTTAGAGAGTAAGTGTGTGTTAGACACCATTTTCTGTTCAGTCGCAGCACCCAGACTTAAATTGTTTTAATAATATATGTTTTTACTGTGCAGAGAGAGTCCAGGCTGAGATAGATGCAGTTGTGGGTTCATCCAGAACACCCTCTACGACTGACAGAGAAAACATGCCCTATACTGATGCAGTCGTCCATGAAATACAGAGAATGGCAAACATTGTCCCCCTCAATGTGGTCCGCATGACAAGCAAGGACACCACCCTTGACAAGTACACAATCCCAAAGGTACAAGATGCAATTGTTTTATGTGAGCATTTTGTTTGCATCTTTTTCCCACAAACAACTGGATAAGTCCCTTCGAACTTGAACTTAAAGGTGTAAGAAGTTTAATAAAACACAATGTGTAGTCTCACACAGAAATAACCCCTCTCAATCATCAATGATAACCCACTTCTTGAGACTTGGCCTTCTTCCTGTATTTTATTTAGCTGTCTCTGGGATGTTCCTGTTGATGTTATCACCTTTGTGAAGCCCTCAGCCACTAACAGCATGGAGAGTGTGACTTCCATTAAATCAATTTAGCAGGCCTTCGGGAGTGTTTAAAAGCAGTTGTCCTGCATTTTTAGTATTATTATTTTAAATTATGATTATTTCATCAACTGTTGTTGTAGCTCAACTTGTAATTAGTTCATTTTCAGCTATTTAAGTTTTGTTTGTTAAAACAAATTAATTAATTATTCATGTCATTTCCTCAGGGCACCCTTGTCATGCCCACACTGAACTCAGTTTTACATGATGAGTCGATGTGGGAAACTCCACACTCCTTCAACCCTCAACATTTTCTGGACCAGGATGGCAAATTTAGGAAGAGGGAGGCCTTCATTCCTTTTTCAGCAGGTAAGGCAGCATTTACAGTTTGGTTGTTTGGCTCTTTTAGTTTCTGACTCTAAAGACAACTCATCAGGTGTGTGTTTGTTCTCAGGTAAGCGTGTGTGTCTCGGGGAGCAGCTGGCCAGGATGGAGTTGTTCCTCTTCTTTACCTCCCTCCTTCAGAGGTTTTCTTTCTCAGCCCCCGCTGGAGAGCAGCCCAGTCTGGAGTTTAAGTTAGGAGGCACTCGCTGTCCAAAACCATACCGCCTCTGTGCCGTACCACGTTAAAACCACCAACTAGCTGATACTGAACCATCTGTTTCAAAACACAGTGACTGACTGTGTTCCACTACATTTATCTTCCAATACACCAAGAATATCTACTATATTATTCTCTATTCTAAATGTATTCAAATATGCAATGAAATCTTTAAAATCTTCAATTTTTAAACTAAAATCAGATGAAACTATACTTGTTTATGTCAGATTTTTCTGAGATTTAATTCATGCTTCTTATTCAGATGGCAATGTGTTCATGTTCGCACTGTGGTTTCAGTCTAAGGTTTTGCAGGTGAGGACAATACTTCAGTTTACAGGCTAGGCTAGGCTAAGACCCCAGAAAGCAGATGCAAGAAACAGGATTGGTGCAGGCAGGACTGAGGAGGGGGGGGTGGCAGGCCAGGAGGAAGATGAGGGGAACCAGGCAGGCAGATACAGTGAAACCAGGAGTCTGAGAAACAAAGACAGGCAAGGTTAGACGTGAGGCAAAAAGCATGTTTGTTATCCCAATTAATTTTGATGAGGTGACGGATCAATTTATCATTATTAATCTTGAGTCACCGTAAATACTTTTTTACCTTACAGATAACCAGACCTTATGAGACCACAGTACAGCAAATAATTCAGTGCACTCACCCTTTAACACAATATGTGAACATCACCCTCTAATGTATGTAAGCCATATGTCCTTTAACCTCTGATAAATAAATACATCCAGACTCTGTTTTAAAATAAAAGTAGTAATTTCTCATAATTGTAAGGCAAAAACACAAATAAAAATATAAATTGAAGTCTTAAGTCTGTTCTGTCTTTCGGTTTACATCACACTTTCATTATGAAATCCCAAAATAGATCAATACTTTTTTTAAAATACCTCATTATAAACTAAATAAATTTATTGCTTGTACCTTTACCAAGAGTTATATCAGTATCAAAAGACACACTGTCCACACATCAATAAGCACTGTATAATAAACTGGCAAAATAATTAACAACCCATGTGACTAGATACACCTCTTGCCCAGTTACATAGGTTTTATGTGCCTGACTGATTATTGTTCACTTGTAACAAACACCTCAATGGAGGCTGTATTCAAAGTGCTGGGCTTGGAGTGGGTGGACGGCTGGAGTATTTTGATATTTCTGCGCTATTATTGTTTACTTGTAACAGAGGATTTCAGCAGTGTGATACTTTAACAGGAACAAAACAAAAAAAAAAAAAAACAGAAATCTGAGCACGCTTGTTTCCGTGCTTTTATTTTGAAGGCCAGGCACGCATGCAGGACATGTGAGCTGAGGTCCCGGGGCCCTCCGGGAAAGTGAAATAAACATGAAGCTGTATTTACACAGCATGGAGACTGTATTCAAAGTGCTGGGCTTGGAGTGGATGGACGGCTGGAGTATTTTAATATTTCTGTGTGTTTTCCTGTTGTTGGCTGATGTCTTAAAGAACAGAGTGCCAAATAACTTTCCTCCTGGACCGTCGGCTCTTCCTTTTATTGGGGACCTTCATCGCATCGACCCCACCAGACTCCACCTGCAGTTCACAGAGGTATTTATCAGTATACTGACAGTCTAATATAATGTAAGGAGCGATTTAAAAAAATATACCCCAAGGATTAACGCTGTAGTCAGTGATTTCTTTTTACACTTCCAAATGGTCATTACTTTTTTCTAATGGAAGGTGACATTGTATATGACTTTTTGCATTATGAGGTAAACAAATAAATTATAATCTGGATATAGAAGGAAAAAAAAATAGAAATGAAAAACATCTTTTCAGTTTCAGACATGTTCCTTTGGGATGTAGGAAATTAATCATTAACTCAAATATCAGGTGGGAGGTCAGTGAGAATGGACTTGAACATGAACAAAGCAATTTAAACCATAGTGTTTGACTTATAACACAGAACAAATCTACCCTCTGTTATTTCTAACAGACAAACTATTAACTAACATAAAACTTTTTATGGGCTTATCAGCTCTTTAGAAACAACCAGCCTGATGTAAAAACATAACACATCACACCACTGGTGGCCAGTGGTCCACACAATGTTAGGCATCCTATTGTCAAACACTTTATAAACATATCATGTACTAACATTCAGCAACACCAAATACCATGGTAGGTGTGGCCAGCACAGTCAGCATTTATAAAAATCATAAATCATCTATCAGTTTCTTGATGTATATGCAGCTTTGTTGCAGTAGGTGCAGCCATCACAGCCCCCATTCACAAAAAAGCATGTCGACTCTGTGTTGAACCAAAACACCTGTCTGCTCTCTTTGTTCAGTTTGCAGAGAAATATGGAAACGTCTTCAGTCTTCGGCTCTTCGGTGGAAGGATTGTGGTCATCAATGGCTACAAGCTTGTGAGGGAAGCCCTGGTCCAAAGAGGAGAGGACTACGTAGATCGACCCTCCATTCCACTGTTTGATTCAATATTTAAGAATAGAGGTTGTGTGTGTATCTTTATGTTGCTTTTTATTAGCAGGGTGGTATCATGAGACTGATACTGTTAGATATATTAGCATTTAGCTAATTGTTAGTTATACCCATTTCCAGTTAATTACAGTCTCATGCTGTTTTGTGTTTCCAAAAGGTCTTGTGTTCTCTAATGGCAATCCCTGGAAGCAGCAGAGGAGATTTGCTCTTCATACTCTCAGAAACTTTGGTTTGGGCAAGAAGAGTCTGGAGCCATCCATCCAGCAGGAGTGTCAATATCTCACTGAGGCCATTGCCCTTCAGCAAGGTACTAAACAAATCCTCCTGTTTAACAATTGATAACTAATCTCTTTTTTACCATGACAAATTTTTTATACTTGCTCTCCCTTCAACTTGTTTTAGGCAAGCCTTTCAGTGTCCAATCATTGATTAACTGTGCTGTGTCAAATGTCATCTGCTGCCTGGTGTTTGGGGAGCGATTTGAGTACACTGACCAGCAGCACCAGGATATTCTGCAGATCTTCAAGGAGGTAGTGTACTTGGAGGGAAGTGTGTGGATACAGGTGAGGCTTCATTGTCAACAAGGTACAGTGTGCAGCAATCTTTCTTTAATCAGTGTCAATCCAGCTAGACCCATTAAGTCAATGGTGTATTGTAATTTTTGTAAGAAGGTTCCAGAACAATATGATCAACACAGTACTAAATAAAACAAACTTAAAAGGACATAAATGAGATAAAAATGTGCAATGGCTAACAAGGCCATTGAACAGAAGCAGGGTGAAGGAATGCAGGAACTCTGCGGTAGGACCTCTTTGAGTGCTTTATTCCTGGTAATATTTTCTGCAGAGTTTTTGTCTTGTTTTCACATACACAGATCTGTCCTTTTTTTAACCATATCGTCTTACAGAAGCATCACAAAAAATGTGCAGATGTCTGTCCTTTTCTTTGCAAGACACATAAGGTGCTGTTGTTAAACCACCTGGGGTAAAGGATGTGAACCAGGTTCAGGAGTTCGTTCTTCTAATCAGCCCGTGATCATTGCAGGTCGCAAGTGTGTATCATCTGATCCCATTGTTTACTGTTCAGCCAGAGCCATTGGAGAAAGACCTTGGCTCTAGTGGTGAACAGGATGACAAATCCTTGGGTCTTATTGTGAATCCAGCCTTTTGTACACACTTCTCATGGTTAGTTTTTGGTAAGAAACAGATCTTTGTGTGTAGCTCAAGGTATCATAGATACTTTGCCAGCTTAGCACAAGTGCAGCTTCTTCAAGATCTGTCCAGTAAATTAGCTCAACTAATTTGGCCTCCACCTGTCTGTGTTGTGAATTATTGCCTGATTCTCATAACTGTCTTTATCCTCTGTAGATTTATAACACATTTCCCTGGCTGGTGAAATGGCTGCCTGGACCTCACCAGAGGATATTAACTCTGGTACAGAAGGTAATTGATATCACAGAAAGCAAGATTAAAGAACACAGAGAAAGCCTGGACCCTTCCTCACCAAGAGACTACATCGACTGCTTCCTCAAAGAAATGGGAGAGGTGAGTGTTTTCATGTACAGTTTGTTTATTTATTTTTTTTATTAGTGTATATTGTCTAATTATATATGTCATCTGAAATGGGATTTTTTTTTCTTTTACTGACAGAAAGAGGACATCGATTCAGGTTTTGATTCCAAGAATTTGTGTTTTTGTGTTGTGGACCTGTTTGTTGCTGGAACTGAAACCACCACCACTACTTTACACTGGGGACTGCTATACATGATGTACTACCCTCACATACAAGGTGTGTGTGTGTGTGTGAGAGAGAGAGCAGTACGTGTGTTAAACACCTTTTTCTGCTCAGTCACAGTACACAGGCTTAAATTGTTTACTGTTTTCACTGTGCAGAGAGAGTCCAGGCTGAGATAGATGCAGTTGTGGGTTCATCCAGAACACCCTCTACGACTGACAGAGAAAACATGCCCTATACTGATGCAGTCATCCATGAAATACAGAGAATGGCAAACATCATTCCCCTCAATGAGGCCCACATGACAAGCAAGGACACCACGCTCGACAAGTACACAATCCCAAAGGTACAAGATGCAAGAACTGTTTTGTGTGAGCATTATGTTTACATCGTTTTCCCACAAACACCTGGATGAGCCCCATCCAACTTCAGGATGTTCATGGTCATCAACCTTTGTTGAGCTCCCAGCCAATAACAGTGTGCAGGGTGTGATGTCCATTTAGTCCATTTAGCAGGCCTTCTGCAGCTTTTAAAAGCAGTTGGTTTAGATGACCAAAATTCCTATTTTGTCTGGACCACTTGAAAAGTTTCTGGTCAATGTTAGTTTCATTATTGAGATTTAAAGTTTATTGCTGAACTCAGAACCAGCAAGTCTGTTATATGATGATGATTGCATTATTTTAATTTTGTTTAGTTTTTGTTTGTTAAAACAAATTCATTTGAAAAAACACTATAAAAAGGTGTCTGTTTGCTTTACCTTTTCATTAATGGCATTTCCTCAGGGCACCCTTGTCATGCCCACACTGAACTCAGTTCTACACGATGAGTCGATGTGGGAAACTCCACACTCCTTCAACCCTCAACATTTTCTGGACCAGGATGGCAAATTTAGGAAGAGGGAGGCTTTCCTTCCTTTTTCAGCAGGTAAGGCAGCATTTACAGTTTGGTTGTTTGGCTCTTTTAGTCTCTGACTCAGACAACTCATCAGGTGTGTGTGTGTTCTCAGGTAAGCGTGTGTGTCTCGGGGAGCAGCTGGCCAGGATGGAGTTGTTCCTCTTCTTTACCTCCCTCCTTCAGAGGTTTTCTTTCTCAGTCCCTGCTGGAGAGCAGCCCAGTCTGGAGTTTAATTTAGGAGGCACTTCGCTCTCCCAAACCATACCGCCTCTGTGCCGTACCACGTTAAAACCACCAACTAGCTGATACTGAACCATCTGTTTCACAACACACTGTGTTTCACTACATTTATCTTCTAATACACCAAGAACATCTACTATATTATTTTTTTTCCTACAATGTGCATAAAACGTGATTTGAATGTGTTTTGAATGTGTTGATTCTGAAATATAGTTGTGGTTTCAGTCTGAGCTTTAGTAGGTGAGAAAAACACTCATATAAGAGAATACCATTCAGTCAGCCTCAGTGCTATTTATCAATTTGAGCTTGTATGATGCTTGTTATTAATATTAGGATTTTTTTAGATAGACATACACAAGCACAGTGGTGCAATGTGAGTAAATCCATTTAATGTTATACTTCTTCTTCTGCTGCATTTTGGAAGCAAATGTACATTTCACTCCACTATATTTGATTAATTAATTTAATTAATTTAATTAATCAACACATTATGATGTATTATTATAGATTACTGTAAGATAGCCAACAGTATCTAAAGTACTTACAATTACTTCTCATGCCAATTTGTAATTTTGCAGAAGGGTTTCTATTGCCTCTGTAAAGGTTGGCATAAACATGGCATGGGAACTGTTGAGGTGTGAGATGAAATGTGCTTTATGATGCAAATTTCCTACCTGCCCACCACCTCCACTGAATCAAGGATCAGCTCCTTGGCTTTGCTAATGCTGGATAGATGTTGTTTTCTGTGCACCACTCTGCAATATTTTCAGTTTCCTCCTGATATGAATTCTACTTGTTGTTTGAAATCTGGCCGATGGTGATGGTGTCACACAGAGAGGGAATTGCAGTCATGGGTGTACCAGGTGAACAGGTGAGGGCTTAGCATACAGCCCTGGGGATCTCCACTGTCAGATTGTGACAACGTCCAATATCCAGTTACAGATGGGGTACTCAATCCCAAAGTGCTAAATTTGTCAGTCACTGGGAAGCTGGCTGGGATGTTGATGTTGATGTAAACACAAATAAAAATATTAACTGAAGTCTTAAGTTCGTTCTCTCTTTCAGTTTACATCACACTTTCATTATGAACCCCAAAAATAGATTATTACTTTTTTTTAATCATACCTGGTTATAAACTAAATTGAATTTATTGCCTGTACCTTTACCCTGACTTTTGACACATAATGTCCACACATCAATAATAAACTGGCAAAATAATTAACAACCCATGACCCGTGACTAGATACACCTCTTGCCTAGTTACATCAGGTTTTATTTGCCTGACTGAATGTTCACTTGTGACAAACGCTGCAATGGAGGCTGTATTCAAAGTGCTGGGCTTGGAGTGGATGGACAGGCTGGAGTATTTTGATATTTCTGTGTATTTTTCTGTTGTTGGCTGATGTCTTAAAGAACAGAGTGCCAAATAACTTTCCTCCTGGACCATGGTCTCTTCCTTTTATTGGGGACCTTCATCGCATCGACCCCACCAGAATCCACCTGCAGTTCACAGAGGTATTTATCAGTATACTGTCAGTCAAATATTATCTAAGGAGCTATTATAAAAAGAACACTCCTAAAGCTACCTCTGCAAGCACTGATTTGTTTTTACACTTGTCCCAATGGAAGGTATATATGGAAGGTGTATATGACGTGCATTGTGAAATAAATAATAATCTGGATACAGAGGGGAAAAATAGAACTAAAAAACACCTTTTCAGGCATGTTCCTTCAGGATGTAGGAAATCAATCATTAACTCGAATTCAAGGGACAGCCAGAATGGACTTGACTAATGAACAAAGCAAATTCAACCTTAGCATTTGATCTGTAACACAGAACCAATCTACCCTGTATTATTTCATCAGCTCCAGCTCTCTGTGAGGTAGCAAGTTGGTAGGCATGAGGAGTCACAGGTGGATTTTCAAAAACAGGATTTTATTTCGGGAATGATATATAATGTCTGATCAGATCATTTTTAAATGAAGGGGCAACAGATAAAAACATACTACCAAGTATACCACAAATACAACTAAACGGAATAGTTAGTCTAATAGTATGAATGTTTAGCAATTAACCAAGACAAAAGCAGCAACAAACTTAAATACTCGGATAGTCTTATCCATAGTCAGTGTCTTACCAGCAGTATATGGCAGGCTGAAGTGACATCCAGGTTGCACCTAACCCACAGAACTACCTGACTTATAACATATTTAAATGTTTTAGTATAAATTTATACTTTAACAGTGTTATGGAGTACTTTTATATGCAACCTGACAGTTATGGTTGTATGATAAGCAATATAAAGTTAAGTAGAATTAGGATGTCTGCAAGGATGTCCAAGACAGGGTCAGGAAGTAGGGGGAACCAGGAAAAGGATGTCAGCATGGTTCTACAAAGTGGCCCAAAGAGTTACAGGAAAGGGACAGGGAATTGACTGGTTAGCTGCAACAAAACAGGCCCAAAACCCAATGCTAACTGGTCACTTGGCAAGTCAAGGTGCAGGCTGGGAGTTAGCAGACTGGATGCTTGTGAACAGGGAGACACTATGAGTATGATATACATCATACTCATACACTATGAGTATGATGTATGAACAAAATTATATACATAAATCATTTATCTGTTTGTTTATGTATCTGCAGCTGTGTTGCAGCAGGTGCAGCCACCACAGAACATGTCCATTGTGTGTTGAACCAAAACACCTGTCTGCTTTCTTTGTTCAGTTTTCAAAGAAATACGGAAATATCTTCAGTCTTCGGCTCTTTGGAGGAAGGATTGTGGTCATCAATGGCTACAAGCTTGTGAGGGAGGCTCTGGTCCAAAGAGGAGAGGACTACATGTAGATCGGCCCTCCATTCCACTGTTTGATGCAATATTTAGGAATAAAGGTTGTGTGTGTTTCTTTTTGTTGCTTGTTATTAGCAGGGTGGTATCATCAGACTGACACTATGCATATGCTAGTTGTTAACCATTTCCAGATATTTCTGTCTGACACTGTTTTGTATTTCCAAAAGGTCTGGTGTTCTCTAATGGCAATCCCTGGAAGCAGCAGAGGAGATTTGCTCTTCATACTCTCAGAAACTTTGGTTTGGGCAAGAAGAGCCTGGAGCCATCCATCCAGCAGGAGTGTCAATATCTCACTGAGGCCATTGCCCTTCAGCAAGGTACTAAACAAATCTTCCTTTTCAACAAACAATGACTCATCAATGAATGTCTCTTATGTAGTTACAGGGCAGTACGCTTTTTGACTAATACACATTGTTTAAGCTTGCTTTCCCTTCAACTTTGTTTCAGTGTTGCAAATCAGAAGCATGCAGCAACATTATGCAGCATTGGGCCATGCACCTTACAGCGTGTGCATGTATCTTTATTTCCTTGCTTCATTATCTCACCTGTTTTCTTCATGTTAGTGGTAGCTGATACTCTGGCATTCTTTGTGTTTTAACTATATCTTCTCTTTATTTTTTTAGGCAAGCCTTTCAATGCCCAGTCACTGATTAACAGTGCTGTGTCAAATGTCATCTGCTGCCTGGTGTTTGGGGAGCGCTTTGAGCACACTGACAAGCAGCACGAGCATATTCTTCAGAACTTCAATGAGATAGTTCACTTACAGGGAAGTGGGTGGGTACAGGTGAGCCTTCGTCATCGATAAGATGCAGTGTGCAGCAATTTTTCTTTAATCAGTGTCAATCTACCTAGACCCAGTAAGTCAAAGGTTTATTTTGATAACTATTTTGTAAAAAGATTCAAGAACAACATAACCAAACAACACTAAATAAAACAAACATAAAATGCAATGAAAGAAAAAAAAGTGTAATAGCCGGACAGGCCATTGATTAGAAGGAAGGTGAAGGGATGCAGGACATCTATGCCTTCAATGTGTGGTTAGATCTTTGAGTGGTTTATCTCTGGTAATATCATGTACAGAGTTTTGCCTTTTTTTATTTTGTTAAGAAACAGATCTTTGCATGTAGTCCAAGGTATCAGAGACACAGTGCCAACTTAGAGTGCACCCTCTACAGTATCTGTCCAGTAAATTAGTTAAACTAATTAGATTTGGTCTGTGTTTGGAATTATTGCCTGATTCTGGTCACTGTCTTTATCCTCTGTAGAGTTATAACACATTTCCCTGGCTGGTGAAATGGCTGCCTGGACCTCACCAGAGGATATTTACTCTGGTACAGAAGGTAGTTGACTTTGTAGAAAGCAAGATTAA
>JAKKUS010000138.1:0-15000 GCA_023238725.1 Scortum barcoo
TTCTGGAGCAGCAGTTGAGATTTGCTTGTATGTTTCAAAGCTTGCTGTTACAGACGACAACCTCCACAGAAGTAATGCTGAAACAGCAGGATGCAAAATGTCTTGTTATTGACGTGAAATCAAGGCTGACCTTTGTGGCTTCTCCAGAGGCAGAGCAGCATCACCGAGAGCAGCGAGAGGCAAACGACCACCACAGGAAGTATAATGTTTACGAGGGCGGCTTTAGGCGGCTCAGGATGCCCTGCTTCGAAACAGAAAGACCGCATGTTGGCCTGAATGCAAACAAAGATATGTCTACACGGTGGGCTGTTTTTGTGAGCAACATGTTGGAATATTGTTGTAAAGAGTTTTTCTTTCTAATGATGTGACCAAATTCAGTGGTTGGACCACGTTAATCTGTCGTCCATCTTTCTTTCTGAAAAGGGATCTTCATCTTAAAAAGACACTCCAGATAAAAAACTAATCAGACTGAAGTAGTTTAAGAACACAAAGAGATGTGGGAAGGCCCGCTCACATTTCATGGTTAATTCAGTTCAATGAAATCACCACAGTGAATACTTGGATTATGACTGGGGCCTAAAATCAAAGAAGCTGTTACAGTTTTCAGTAAAAACTCACTGGTCTTCCCTCTGACAGTCAGCCGGCTGTCTGGTGATTCAGCTCCAGAGACGTTGCACTTGTAGACTCCTTCGTCAGATTTAGAAACCCCGACAATGGTGATGTTTCCCGTCGAGCTGCTCCCGATGAGAAGTCCGTCTTTATAGAAATCAGTGGAGGAGGTCTCGCTGCTGTTGCAGCGCAGAGTCACGTCGTCCCCCTCCATCACAGGAAGAGCTGGACTGTCCAGGATCACTGAACCATCTGAGGAACGAGACAAGACAAGAAGATAGTTTAGGTCTCATGTAGCTTCAGGATGAAAGGTCAAAGGGCCTCTTCAGACTGAGAAGAACCATCGTCTTTTTGTTCGTGTTCGACCTTAGTTCAATAACTTGTTTGTTTTTACGTAACTCCCAACTTATCACAATCTTTGATGAGGTCTGAGGTCCAACCCTGTTTGATAAAGGTTCAATCCAACTTTAGTTTGAGGAACCAGGAAGTATTGGTTGTTGTTTTGTTGGTGCTGTGGCCTGTTGAAGCTATTCTGAGTTTAAACAAGTTAAAGTGATCTCTGGTTTTTGTATTTCTGATAGAAGCATCAGTTGTGCCCAATTTCTTTAGTTTGAGATGTAATGTGCATGTTTTGTTGTGTTTTCTTCGGTGGTGTAGGCGCATCACTGTTTGTTTGAGCCGTGCATCCCCTTTGTGGGCTGATGTGGTCGACAGGACACCAATCAGTCTGCTTTGACTTGACTTTTGCGGCCTCATGACATCATTTCATCACCTTTTGTTTTTTGAGGATCTGATTCACCACAGGAAGTTGCTCGTCAGGAAACCATCAAAATTGCCTGTTAGAAACATTTGAGCGACTAATGCTGCTGTTTTTCTGCTGTCTTAAACTAGATGTCCTCCATGTGAACGACATAATGAGCTCAGTGTTTCTTGCCTGTTTGTTTGAACCTACCGGTCACAGTGATGCTGACAGCTGGGCTTTTCTCTCCTGCTGCAGATTCACACCAGTACGCTGCAGTGTCTGATGGGTAAAGGTCCTCGATCAAGCAGTGGGATCCATTTCTTTTATCCCACGATGTTGAACACTTTTCATTTATGTCTGACTGTGTGTTTCTCTTTACTGTCCACACTGAAGAGTTTCCCTGCAGCTCACAGCTCAGAGAAACAGACTCATGACGGAAGAACTGGGCTCTGTTGGGAAGGACTCTCAGAACAGCTGCAACAAACCAACACATGATGAGATGTTTAGTGGAGCTCAGTGGAGCACGGAGGTGAAGATGCAGAAAGACTTTGCAGATGTGTGGACGCTCAGCGAGCTTCTCTACATTTGGTTGTTTCTGTGTTTCACAGCGGATGTTGTTCAGAACAACAAGCGACCTCTGCTTCTCTGCATCAAAACTCAACAGCAACACATCCTTCAGCCGGATTCATCACTGTGACGCTGTGAGGTGATTTTCTTCATATTTACCTTTTACAACAAATGAGCACACTGCAGCGTTATAAAGGTGAAACCAAAGAAACAAGCGTCTGCAGCTGCAGGGCGACAGAACAGTACAGAACTTACAGTTCAGGAATCACGTCGCCCACAGTCAAAGAGCAGACCTCTAAAAGTGTCTGCTGTCAGTGTGAAGCCACAATAAGAGAAACTCAGACTTTAAAGATGAAGCTGCTCGCTGGTTGATGTAAAAGATGAATATCTGCCTGCTAAAAAGGAAATCGATCCTTTCTGTGTTGATCTGATGAGTTTTTCTTACAGTTTTGTCTGTTTTCTAATTATTTAATTATTTCCCTTTATGGTGACAGTATTTAGAATTTACTTGATTATTATTATTGAGGAGAACAAAGAAGTCATGTAGAGTTAAGAGAAGACTGAACTGTGTGCAGCAATAAAGGTATGAGTATAAAATATCACAGATGAATTAAAAAAGCACAAATATATTAAAAAGGTTAAGATGATGGAGCAGAAGTTTCTTCTTCATATAAATCTGTGTGAGAAAAATGGTCAGTGTTAATATATCTGCTTTGGCTGCATGAGATCATTTCTGGTCATTTCTTACTTTATCAAGTCCTGAGAAATAGTTCATTTCAGGTTTTATTCATTAAAAGTCTGTTTGACATCCAGATCTGACTTTAATCTGTGCGCAGAGAAGATTCACCAGCTTTCTGTCGGAGGTTGATTCTAACAGTGAAGTTCCTCAGAAACGAGGACGTATTGAAGGTTTTCGAGCTAAAAGACGTTCAGTACTCACCGACGACAGCGCAGAGTGTTGTTATCGCCATGCTGCTCTGCTGACTGAGTGTATCACACCTCAGTTTGGAGAGTCATCAAGGCCACAGCTTCCTGCTTTAATGTGGCTCTTTAACACCTCCAATGGCAAAACCCTGATTTCACCTTTTTACTTAATCTTCAGTCATTATTGTTATTTGGTTGAAACTGCACAATTTGCAGTTTGTGTTTCATGACCAGAATTTGGCCTCCAATCATGAAGAAATGGACCCTTTTTATATCATATGTACAAAGTCTTAATCCCTCCTTCATCAGAGAAATAAAAACATGAATATTTATGTACTTTAAAGAGCATCACATATGCACACATACATATATAATTAATTGTCATTTATTAATGAAAGAAAATATGTTTTAACATAATGTCTGTTATGTGATGTTTGCTGCTTTTTGCTGTTTTTCATTGCTGTTAAAATAATGATGAAAGATGTGACTTTGGGATTTACTTCATCTCATTTAATTCTTCAACCTTTACTTACATTTGGTTTAAATTTAATATCTGTTCTACACCTGGAGACAATATGATGATGAAAATATGTATTTATTATAAAACTAGAGCCGTCTGTGATTCTGGGGTCTGGAGGTTTCTGCAGAGCTGCTGCCTGTTTGAACCAGTGTGGAAGTGAAGTGAAGAGAAGGGATCTTTAGGGGGCGCTGTTTCCTCCAACAGAGGACATGAAACGTGGGTGAGATATATGACTGGACAGAATTTAGAAATGAAATAGCTGATTTAGTTTACTAAAGAAGAATATTCTAGATTTTATCCTGTTTTTACTGAACATGCTGAATCACACACAACACAGTAATAATTATATCATGATGATTTTTTTAAGTGATCATGTGAAGAGCCTCCAGAAAAATAGAGAAACAAAGAGAAAACAAAGAGAAACATTGCGTTTTAACAAACATATGCATTACATCATATACAGTAATAAAATATATCATACAATGAATGAGAGAAAATCACAAGTTTAAGGAGTTGGACCCTTTTTGTCAATGTGAAGAGACGAGGAGGGAGTTTTAGGGGGCGCTGTTTCCCCCAATACTGCCTTTTATAAATGGGGACACCCCAAAAAAAAAAAAAAAAAAAAAAAAAATCAGTGATCTAAAGCCTGTTTCTCACTTTTGGTTTATTTTTAAATTTGACAGCTTTGTGACTTCTGGGAAGTCAATAAACCGAAATGTGGTGTGAAAATTAAAGTTATATGACTATGACACTTTACCAGGATTTTATTCATGTAAATTTTGTTGATATTACTTTAATCAAGAAGAATATTCCAGATTTTATCCCGTTTATCCTAAACTTGCTGAGTCACAAAGATACTGACTCACACATTACAACACTAAATAATTATATAATGATTTTTTTTAAGTGATCAAGTGAAGAGAAGCTTCCAGAAAAATATAGAAACACAAAGTCTTTAGAAAACATCAAAGAGCTAAATAATATATGAATGAATAAATCATGGTTTATTACCAGGTAAATTTTTTATTCATGAATTAATAGAATTTGTCCATTATAATAAAAATATTAATGATGTATTTGTAATATTTGTAATAAGTGTTTTTCTGTGTATAATTTCTAAAGATACCAATATTTTAATATTTTCATAAATAAATAAAAAAAACTGTTTATGTTTATGTTTATGTTTACATCCCCACAGACATTACAGTTCAAATCAATGTCTCTCTTTAATTTTATTTTTAACACAGTTTTTAGCTGGATAGAATTTGATTGATTATTGATTTGGTTGAAGTCTTCCTCAGACATGAAGTGATCATGATTATCAGTATCTGCTGGAATAAAAAAAAAACACATTTAGCGTGTTTGTGTTGGAAATACCAAGGAGATGAATCAACAAATGAAACTGGTGGAAACTTTGACCATGATGTCACCCTTCATGACGTCATGTGTGGGCGTGGCCTCTCGGGTATACAAACCCTCTCCCGACAGAAAGAAGCAGTTTGAACACGGAAACAGTCAGACAGACAGTCAGTGTGTCTGTCTGAGAGTCAGTGTGTCTGTCTGAGAGTCAGGCAGTGTGTCTGTCTGAGAGTCAGTGTGTCTGTCTGAGAGTCAGTGTGTCTGTCAGCTCCTGTGGACTCTCTCAGACTCTCTCTGTGTCTCTGAGTTTGTCTCTCGGATCTTTTTCATGCTGCTGTCCTCTCTGCTCGGCTGGACTCTCTCCTCATGGACTCTCTGTGTGATGCTGTGGACTCCTGCTGGAGGTAAAGCTTCACTATAATATGACAAGACATGTAGAATAACATGTGACAGCTCAAAGAAAGGGAATACTTTCGTGTTTGTTTAAAGGAAATAACATTAATATGAGTAATAATTCAGATTAACAGTAATAATAAACTTAGTAATAAGTAATAGTAATAAACTTTATTCCTGATGTTTTAATTCCTCACATTCAATCAGGTTTAATTTACAGACACAGTTCAGCTGTTGTTAATGATGATGAAGATGGTGATGACAAACTTCCCTCATTTTTTACAGGGGAATCTGTGGTGACTCACTGAGGTGATTCATTGGGAAAACCAAACTCTCTGAAGCCTTGATGAGTATCTCTAATCTCTAATTTTCAGGATAGAAAGATTTCATTTTCACTAATCCTAAATACAACATTCAGTCACCCCAACATGTAGATGTAAAATCATCTATAAATAATCTGAAAAGAAAAGTAATGGTAAATATTCTGTGGGTGCTTTTTGCTTATTATTAAAAAGTGGATTTATTTCATTTGAATATCTTCCACTGTGGACAACGTTTATTCTGTGAAACTCAAACCTCAAATGTTCTTTTCATTTAAAAAAAAATCAACAGCCATCAGTCACCTACCAACCACAGACAGTTCCTGCTTTTCTTTGTGTTGGTTAACAAATAGATGTTCGGATATGACACACAGGACAGTTGGCTCTCTTTCTCAGATATTTTGCCCGTATTTTGCTCACAAACTTTTTTATTTTGTTTACTTCAACAAACTAACAGACAGAGATGAAACAGTGAGCAGGTGGATTCTTTAATCAATAAAATAATTGAAAATAATTAGAGAGAGAGATTTAGTGGTTCAAATTTGGTGGTGAAAGTAAGTGGATTATTTAGAGGTTAACTTTTTTCCAGCATAAATGCCAAACTTTTCTTCCTTCCAGCTTATTGATCAGTTTATCAATCAAACAACACTTCCTCTCTGTTTTCCAGGTGAGACTCAGGTGATCGGGTCACTCGGGCCAATCATTGCTGCTCCAGGTGATGATGTCATCCTGCCGTGCCACCTGGAGCCACATTTCAACGTGGAGGGTCTGACGGTGGAGTGGTCCAAGCCCGACCTCAAGCCTGACCCCTCAGATCGTCTGAGCCGGGTCGACTACGTGCACCTTTACAGGAACCGACGCGAAGACCCGGACATGAAGCTCCGGTCGTACTTCGGCAGGACGTTGCTGTTCACAGACGAGCTGAAACGTGGAAACATCTCGCTGAAGATCATGAACGTGACGCTGGCAGACGAAGGGAGATACAAATGTTTGATCCCAAAGCTGAAGAGCACAGTGAAGGAGTCGATCGTTAAACTTGTCGTTGGTGAGTCTGTTGATGTTTAAACATAAAGGAGCACTTTGTTCTGGTCTGAAGGTCCAAATAAAGCCTCTTCTAGGATCATGTTGTCAACACATCATGTGACCTGTAATTGTTGGTTGTTTTTAATACTGTGTTGATAATCATGATTGTGTTTTTTCAGATCCAAACTATGTGAAAACTGTGACCACAGAGACGCCGCTGCATCCCAGAAATCTGCAAACTCCAAATCCGAATAATGAGACAAATGATTGAAGGTGAGAAAACACTGATTCTGAGGAGGAGGGATAAAAGTCTCTGAATGAAGAATTGTTTTGTTTTACTTGTTGTAACAAGACTCTGATTTGTGCTCATATTTGTGTCTCTGTCTTGCTTTTTAGTCACATCACGTGATCAGATCATTCAGAGCGTTTCAATCCCAGCTGTGGTTCTCCTTGTCGTTCTAATCCTGGCTGGTGTTGGAGTCGGATATTTACTGAAACACAAGTCATCAAAAACTGATGTAAGTCAGAAATAAACAGAACATATTGTTGCTTCTTGTTGTTGGAATCCCAATCAGACATTTTTAATGATTAAACTTGTCTTAATTGTTCAACAGCTTCCAAATGAAGACCCAGCCAAACTACTTCCTGTCTAGGTGCCTTGCTCAAGAGGACGTTGGTCGATGATGTTAAAGGAGATGAGAGCGTCGTACACTTTCTCTCTTGGATCTTCTCATTAGATTCATCAAAATTACCTGCAGCCTGAAGAGGAGTCACCAGATCAACAGGACTGAGATCTTCATGGTGGACTCCATCAGAAAGACTGTAAGTCTGATTTAAACACCTCTTTGACCTCCTCCTTCATCAACTCATTTATTATTCAAAATCAATGATAATGATGTGATGAAATGAGTTGATCCATCACTCGAACAGACTTAAACCACGAGCAGGAAACTTTGTGAAACTTTTTTGAAAGAGTTTGTGTCTCTTCTACATTATTTTTCAGTCTGGTTGTCTGTTTGGAAATATTCAAAAATCTTTGAAACCACTTTAAATTTTTATGCATAAATTTGAATCTTCTGTAGATTCTGGTTTGATCTCCGTTTGAGTTGGAGGTGCAGTCAGATAAAACGTCTGATCCTGAATCAGCTTTTAGTTTTTTCTTTGTTCAGTTCAGTTTTATTACATGCCCAGTAGGAAGTGGTTATGTTAACCTGGAGGTCTTCTGTAGCCTCAACAACTAATGTTCTCTGTTTTCTTTATCCACAGCTCACCTGCAGATCTTATATGTGGCTGAATCAAACACTGGATGAATCTGTTCTTATTGGAAAAACTTCAGCGGCGACACCAATTAAAAGTTTTTTCTTCCTGAACTTGTTTCCAGCCTGCAGATGAACCGCGCCAGAACTGAAAATCCTCTCATGGACTCAACACGACCTGCAGAAGGATTCATTTATTTATTTTTTTTTTACAAAGAGAGAGACACCAAATTGCATGGCAGGACAACAGTTTTTAATTTAACACCCTGTCAGATATTTTCAACTCCAAAGATGACAGCTGGTTCACCTTTTATTTATTACCAAACTCCTTGCTCGTCCTCATACTTTCAGCGCAGGACAATTTTTATTGACCAGGTTTTTGTTGTCTTGTTTTTAAGTTGAACGTGAACGTAGTAGACCACATGTGAGGTAACTCAGACTCTCTCTCACATCATCCATCCATCCATCCAGTTTCGCTGGGACAGCAGGCTAAGCAAGGTAGTTCAGACGTCCCTCTTCCCAGCAACGAATTCCAGCTCATCTGAGGGGATCCTGAGGTGTTCCCAAACCAAATATGATATATATAATCCCTTCAGCATGTTCTGGGTCTGCCCCCGGGGCCTCTTACACATTGGACGTGCCCAAAAAGACCTCCAAAGGAAGGTGCCCAGGAGGATCCTGATCAGATGTTGAACCACCTCAGCTGGTTCCCTTCGATGCTCCGAGTTTTCTCCAGATGTCCGAGCTCTTCAATGTTTCTAATTCTGAGCCTGGCCGGCCAACACCCTTTTATCTGTGATCTCATTCTTTCGCTCGTCACTACCAAAGCTGGTGACCATATTTGATGGCTGGGACGTAGATCGACTGGTAAATGGAAAGCTTCACCTTCCAGCTCAGCTTTCTCTTCCACACAATGTTCCCATAGAACAGCTGCATCATACTAAAAGCAAAGTAAACATACTAAATGTTCACTTTGTGTTTTATCATGGCTAAATTAAAACAGGCTGCACCACACAAAGTAGAGATTAGTGCCTTTCTAAATATTTACCCACTAACATTTGACTAAATGAGTTAATAACATCCATTAGCTGAGCATGTAAGCACATATGTTCCTCTGCATGATGAGCTCTGAAGCACCTTGTATTCCTCCACGTATGCAGACATTAGTTAAACAAAATCAATGATTTGCACATATAAAGCATCTTTTTTTTGTAAATTGTGAACCTTTCTGAAAATGGTGCAACCAGATTTAGTGAATCGTGGTTTGATTCTGTCTCAGTACTTACCAAGAACTGACGAAGGACTTTATATTAAAGTTTCTAGTTTAAGAGCTGGTGTGACCCAGCGCAGAGCTCTTTTTTTGTTTTAAGGCAAACAGAGGAGACGTAAAGATGAAAACATAGCTGAGGTGATTCTCAGCTCTTTAGACTGATGCAATCACAGTTAATAGTGCTAAAACAGTGTGACTTAGAGCAGGACTCTGAGGGTTTTAGGGTATTGGCCCTTTTTTAGTTGTTTTTCATGACTGATTATGAGCCCACAGCGAGGTTGTGTCGGGGCATGTGTGCTCTGCTAAATCAGTTTTCTGGGACATCTGATTCAAATCTAAATGTACGTTTATAAAAACGAAAATGTTCAGTTGAAGTCGAAGCGCTCTCAACTTCAACAGCATCTACTTTGAATGTGCCTTTGAGCAGGACACGCTAGTTATTGTTTTTATATATGTTCATGTTATACAATATTAAATGTTTCAATAAGATGTGACCCTGTTTTCAAAAATACCTCTTGCATTATTTTGTGGGTTTTACTTCTTATGTGATGTTGGATTTAATTATAAAAACACTGAAGTTAAAAGTATTTCAGTTAAAAACATGAATGTATAACAATATTTAATAAATGTGTAGTACGATACTTGTACTAGCTTTTGCACTTTATTACTCCCAATGTTACCTGAATTATCATATTGGAAGATTGTTTATTTTTGGGTGAATAAATGAAGTAGATTTTTAAATGAATTGTGTTGACTTCTTTGTGCTGTGAATTTAATGAGTCTGCTTTCTCACATCACTTTCCAGATTCTTCTGTTTCGGTCATAAGTGATTAGTTTAATCCAACAAACTGGGGAGAACTTCTACTTTAATATCCAACCAAAGCTTTATATATTAGTTTGTGCTGCAGCAAATTTAAAACCTTACTTTCACTTGAAGATTTTCATTATTACTTTGACAGACGCTGACTCACACACCACAAAGTAATGATCATATAACAACGCCTATAGAGTGGGCAGTGGAGAGAAATGAGGAGAAATCACTTTAAAGTCTGTTTTGCTTTGTAAAAAAAATTTTACAGATACTCTTATATGAGAAATATCTCTGAGTTTACCTGTCAGTCACTCCAGATTATTACTACTTCTACTACTATTGCTAGTAATGATAATAATTAACTTTATGTGTACAGCACTTTTCTAAACACAGTCACAAAGTGTTTTACATGGCAGGACTGAGGAAAATGAAATCAGACACTTAAAGAAAACACAAAAATAAAAAAGGAATAAAATACCCAACAATAAAGAGAAGAACACCTCCAATAATAAAAACACAGATAAGACGTGAGAATTTAAATAGAGACGGTAGCTTTAATGAAGTCAAAGTTTTGAGAAGTGATTTAAAAGATGTCAGTGATTCTACAAACCTCAGAATAACTAAAGTATGAAAAGCTCAGTTTGAGATGTGCTGTGTCAAAGAAAACATGACAAAAGATCAAACCTACAGAAACAATATAGAAACATGAGGAGTTCATGAAGAAACAACACACTGAAAATAATATTAGATAAGTGTTGGATTAATTAGATTGTAATGATCTTTTAACCTTGATTATAAAAGTTTTCATTCACTTCAACGTGGTTTCTTTTTGAAAGCTCTTGTTAGATTTAGTTGATTCTTCCCAACAACCCTGTCTAACAATGGCACATTCAGCAGCAGTCAGCCTGAAATTAGGAATCAGTTTCCTACGACATAAAACAAGGTCGCCCAGTTTCACCATGTTTGCTCTCTCAACTTCTTACTCTGCACATTTTTCATAGTGTTTAGAGATTTCATCTTAGTGTTTAGAGGTTTCATCTTGGTGTTCAGAGATTTCATCTTAGTGTTTAGAGATTTCACTGTCTGCTAGACGTCAGATGGCTGGTGACACCACTCGAAATGAATTGGCGTTTTACAATTACTCACCGCTTAGTCACACCATCAGTTTCTCTGATACTGCAGTTTCCTTCATCTTCTTGTTCAGGAATGTACAAATGAGACTGTATCGTAGATAAAAGTCCTTCCTCTAAAACTCATTTTGTAAAAACAGAGAGAAAAATGCTTCACATTTCTTTTTTTAAGTTGTTCTCATACAGAGAAATGTTGGAGATGTTCATTGCAGTTTTTTTTTCTTTTAAATTGCAGACGAAGACTTAGAGAAAATGTGCCAACAAATATTTATTAACAACAAAAAAAACAGGCAGCCTGGACTCCTCTCTGTTGGTGTTGTGTTATAGGCGTCATTTAGGTCATAATCATATAACCATTCAGGGAAGCATGGCCAAAATAATTAAAAATAATCAACAAACAAAACTCTCTAGAAACAAACGTCTGGAAATGAAATCCACTAACTTACCTAATCATAATAAAAATAAAATACAGGCTATAAATTCATATCAGTATCTCATGACATACTTCCGCTATTTTTCTGCACCTGCCTCCCTAAAAGAGTGAGTCTCAGTTGAAAACCTAGATTTGTACCTCCTTTTTTGAAAGTGAAGGAGGGGAAGGACAAAGAAAACAAAAAAAGAAAACACCTCCCTCAGGCAGGGAGAGAACAACACACACTGAGGGTAAATAGTCTTGGAGGGGAATATGCAATAGCACACCATGGGTTATAAAAACAGAAGATACAGACACAGACACACTGAAACATAATCTTATGACCACGGGTCATAACAGTTGTGAGACTTTTCTCAGATCTCATTGTTATAACTTATTGTTCAGACTGAAAGTTTATTTAGTTGGTTCTCACAGTATCACAGACTGGCTTTTAACTTTAGTCAGATAGTCAGCCAATCAATGAGTCAGTCAGATAGTCAGCCAATGAGTCAGTCAGATAGTCAGTCAGTCAGTGTGTCTGTTAGCTCCTGAGGACTCTCTCAGACTCTCTCAGACTCCTTTTGTGTCTCTTAGTTTGTCTCTCAGGTCTTTTTCATGGTGGTGTCCTATCTGCTCGGCTGGACTCTCTGTGTCTGTGCGATGCTGTGGACGCCTGTTGGAGGTAAGCTCACAGATTCATGATGATCATCTTCTCATTCATTCAGTTGGTGCTCCCCTCACCTTAGCTTCAGTTAAGTGGAGACAGCACATGTTCTACTGATGGTGTGATCAAATGTTGAAATGATGTGTGTATTCATCAGTTCATTAACAACAGAAAACAAACAGGCATTTCACAAAAGAACAGATTATATCAATGATCATTTAGAATTTGGATTCAGATTGGTGAACTTCAGCTGGACAAGGACAGTTCCACTTAATTAACGGTGAAAATCCTGAAAAAACTCTGTGTGATGTTTCCTGCAATGAATCTGCTTATTACATAACTTTCTAAGCAAACCACATTTGTGACAGTAATTTATGAAGCACGTGTGACATGTGGAAGTAGACAGGAAGCCGCCATGCAGTGTTCCCAGGCTGCCATGTGATTAATGGTTAAAGATGATTAAAACCCTGAAACTGAATCTTTACTCTCCCGAGAAGGTTGGTACAGAACCTGCAAACTGTTTTTCTTTCAATCGGTCCTCAGAAATCTTTCAAAAGCCTCCAGCACACCACAGGATAGAGACACAGACTAAATGACAACATCTGATGACAGGTGAATTACCTGAAAAGTGCATCTTCCACTTTACTCAGAATACAGTAATATTTATCTCAGGGGGAAATTTGGTGTTCCAGTTGCTCTGATACAGAGAACACAATAGAAATCAAAAATACACTATGAAGAGAATATGTACAGAATATACACGATAAATAGAATAAAGATAAAAGATACATTATTTGGGGCTAAATTACAAAGAAGTTATGTTGGACATTCAGCTCTTTCTGTCCATAGGAGGAGAAAAAAGATACTGAGAGATAAAAGATTACAGATTTAAACAGATAAGGTTTGGATTAAACATATAAAACAATACATTTATAAATCACTAAAATGTTTTTGCTTAAACAGGGCAGTGTGTGTTAAAAATGTTTAAAAGTGGATTTGCAGGGCTTAATAGGGACGTTTACCCAAACTTTTTATGATACTTCTTTCATATTAATCTCATAGTTATGTGTGACAGCTTCTTTTAACAGATATCATCAGTTAATAATGGGGACTTCCAGATAAAATCACCCAACAGTGAGCTCCATTTCACATGAATGCACTTCCTTTGACTAACTTTGCCAAAGAAATGTACTGTCTATTCTTTAGAATCAGGACATGAACCTCCATCAGTTCACCACACCTTTGAAATATCAGTATCAGTTATCAACTGCTTAGTTTTACATTGAGTCATGCTGTCACTGAAAGCACTATTTTTTTTTCATTCAAATCTTTTGGTTCTCATCCAACATCCCAGATAAGATGACTGGTTGAACTGAAGTTACACCATAAACAGCAAGTGGTCATTGAGAAAGACACAACCAGACTACAAACTACAAGAAATAATCAACTATTCTGATAACCCAGCCTCTCAATTGTTCGATCTGCTGTGCTGCTTTTGTGAATTATCTGACTTTTTAATAAACTCAATACCTTCTGGGTTTTAGTCGTAAAAAACTGTCACAGTCCACCTTCGTGTCACCTCGTCCTGTCTAGCCATGTTTCTGGGTCATCATACCTTTTCTGGCCATTCTCCATCCATCCACCAGATGGCCCCACCTGCACCTCATTCCCTCATCAGCCACTCTCACTACATAAACCAGCCCAGATCCAGCACTCTTTTCTTTTTCCTTCATGCTTGTCTACCTACCAGAAAGACCCCATTAAAGTTTATTTTGGTCCTCTGGCTACACAAAGTGAATAATCATGAAGTAACTGAGGATTAATCAGTGATGGAGTTAGTTGTTGGTTTGCAGCTCTAGTTCTAAATTCTGCACACTGAGCTTCTTTATCAGCACAGCTGCTGTAAAATACAATCATCGCTGTTGGAAATTTGTGACATTTTGAAATTACTTTGATAATAAAATTAATAATAAAATAAAATTTTGACATAATATCTTTTCTACTGTTTTTCAAAATACAGAAAATCAGGCTGAAATGTTAACACTTCCTCTCTGTTTTCCAGGTGAGCCTCAGGTGATCGGGTCACTCGGGCCAATCATCGCTGCTCCAGGTGATGATGTCATCCTGCCATGCCACCTGGAGCCACATTTCAACGTGGAGGGTCTGACGGTGGAGTGGTCCAAGCCCGACCTCAAGCCCGACCCCTCAGATCGTCTGAGCCGGGTCGACTACGTGCACCTTTACAGGAACCGACGCGAAGACCCGGACATGAAGCTCCGGTCGTACTTCGGCAGGACGTTGCTGTTCACAGACGAGCTGAAACGTGGAAACATCTCGCTGAAGATCATGAACGTGACGCTGGCAGACGAAGGGAGATACAAATGTTTGATCCCAAAGCTGAAGAGCACAGTGAAGGAGTCGATCGTTAAACTTGTCGTTGGTGAGTCTGTTGATGTTTAAACATAAAGGAGCACTTTGTTCTGAAACCTCCGGATCGTGTCATCAACAGATGTAATCGTTGGTTCTTTCTTGTGTTTCTTCAGATCCAAACTATGTAAAAACTGTGACAACAGAAACGCCGCCTCCTCTCCAAACTCCAAAAGATGAGACGAATGTTGAAGGTGAGAAAACACTTTGACTCTGATAAGAGGAAAAAAGTCTTTGAATGAAGAATTGTTGCTGCTTTGCATTTAAAAAACTCTGATTTGTGTCTCTGTTTGCTTTCAGTCACATCAGGTGATCGGAGCATTTGGATCACAGCTGTGGTTCTCTTCGTCGTTCTGTGGGTGATGATAGGAGCTGGATATTTACTGAAACTCAAGTCATCCAAAAATTACGTAAGTTGGAGGTAAACAGAACATATCGTTGCTTCTTTAAGTCGTAACAGAAACTTCTAATGACAAAACGTGTGTTAATATTGTTCTACCAGCTTCTACAAGATGACCCAACCAAATTACTTCCAGTTGGGTGCCTTGCTCAAGAGCACGTTGGTCATTGATG
>JAKKUS010000140.1:0-44103 GCA_023238725.1 Scortum barcoo
ACCAGTCCACACTCATTTTCTCCAGGTCAACCAGAGGCTCTACGTGACACGGCAGGATGACGTCATCACCCAGAGCGGCGACGATTGTCTGAGTCGAACAGATCAGCTGAGGCCGACCTGGAACAAAGAGGGAACGTTCAAATTCAGAAAACAGGGAAAAGTCCTGAATCTGATCTGATTTCTGACATTATCTGAACTATTATTTAACCTCTAAATAATCCACTTACTTTCACCACCAAATTTCCAAGAACAATCTGACATCAGTGGTGATAATAAAGACGACTGTACGTTAAAAGTTGGGCTGCAGCTCACAACTGATTTCATCACTGATTATCTGCCAATTGTTTTATTGATTAATCAAACCAACAATCCAAAACCCAAAAGATTTTATTAAACAACACAAAGAGAAGCAGCAGATAGCACCATCAATACTAATGTGCACCCCCTGCACCTTTATAATATTTACACATCCACCGTCAGCAGTATTACCTGTGTTAGATTGTATATCTCTGTTTAGTTATACATTTTATTTTAGCTGTATCATTTAGATTTTACTTATTGTTTTATTTAAGACCTTTAAGTGATTATCAGAATAGTTGATTATTTGCAATGGATGGACTGATTGATTAATCGACTGATTGCTTCAGCTTTCAGCTGAAATCTCTGCTGCATCGTCGGACCTGCACTTTGTTGTTTTGGAGTCAGCCAACATGTCAGCTTAATGTAACGGTGCTCAGACCTGCAGCTGACAGAGAAATGCAGGCAGATAACAATGGGCCAAACTTAAACTGTCCTGTGTGTCGTGAAAGTAAAAAAAAAAAAAAAAATCTTTGTATGAGCTCAGTTCAACTTTATTATGAGTTATAAAGCAAAAAAAAACATGAAACAATAAAGAGCAAAAAAAAAGAGATTTTATTAACCAACACAAAGAAAAGCAGGAACTGAAAGTTAATTGTGAAAGACTTTAAAAAGCTCCTGAATTCCACATTTAACAGGAACATTAATAACAGTTAACAGGTGTTTGCTGTGTGAAGCTGTGGTGGAGTAATGATTCCTGATCTGAGATCTGAGGTTGTTCTTTGTTTTGAAGGCCAGAACAGCCGAATGTTCATGTGACTGCAGACGAGCCTGAACCACCTTTATGAAGAGAGCGACAGACGTGTAAAAAAAAAAAGACGTGGTGGAGAGCAGTTTAACACGTTCAGCTCCAATCAAGAATCAGCAGGTGTGAATGAGTTTGTTTGTCTGGAGACTCCTCCAGTCTTTTCCTCTCTCCTCTGTACAAATATGGACAAAGAGAGACGAATTACATTCATGGTCATTCATACATGGTGGAGCTCGACACCTCTGCGGCTCTCTGCTGCAGGTCGAGAAGTGAGAGTGAAATAAATCCACTTTTTAATCCCAAAGGTTTGGCTGATAAACAGCTCTGGGTGTCTGCCAACACAACATTCTGCAAAGCCCCACGATGTGAACAAATCAAAATCATCTGAAGAAGAGATATTTAGCCATTACTTTTCTTTTACAGATTATTTATAGATGATTTGGTTCTACTTTTAGCTTGTTTCATGTTGAGTTTGGTTGAATTGTGTCCATTTGTACCTTTGAAAAGCGCTCTCGTGTTAGACGTCTGCTGGTAAATCTGAAAATGTTGTATTTAGGATTAGGATGATTATCAAAATACATCATTATTAATGAGTCAATCGACCACAGTTGGACAGGACTGAGCATTTTTTCAGCTTTAGGCTTGCATCTGAAAATTAGAGATTAGAGATACCGGATTACACATCAACAGCATGACAAACATTATTTCAGTATATATTACCTCTGGAAGCTCTAACAGTATTGTTTTGTCTTTGGGCAGCTTTTGCAAGTTTTAAAATAGAACTGAATGAACAATCATCAAATCATGTGTTTACATCAAAGTATTAATGAACAGACAGTAGATCAGTGTACACTGGATCAAAGTATGACAATAAAGTTAAATGTGGAATAGCAACTTGCATTTCCAGGACAACATGTTGAACAGTCAGCTCTGTACCTCCAGCAGGTAAGATATCCAAACTGTAGACCTAAGCAGACAAGGTGGACTGATACTGTACATCTAAATGTTTGGAAGTTTGACTCATCAAGGCTTCAGAGAGTTTGGTTTTCCCAATGAATCACTTCACTGAGTCACCACTTATGTGAATATCAGCCCATCACCTATCTTCATCATCATTAACAACAGCTGAACTGTGTCTGTAAATTAAACCTGACTTGAATGTGAGAATTTTAAACATCCCCACATGACTCAGACTAGTCAGGAAACATGAAGACAGTCAGGAATAAAGTTTATTACTATTACTTATTACTAAGTTTATTATTACTGTTACTAACCCTCCAATCTGAATTATTACTCATATTAATGTTATTTCTTTAAACAAACACGAAAGTATTCCCTTTCTTTGAGCTGTCACATGTTATTCTACATGTCACACAGGAGGAAAAAAAGGATTTTATTAAGTTTTAGTGTGCAGTGTATTATAGTGAAGTTGAGTTTGGATTTTAGTGCATGGTTTGGTGTGGTTTTTATCTATTTTATTGCTTGTTGCATGTTTTTAAGTTGTGTGGAGCTTTTAATTTAAAAAAAACCGAAAAAACCCGGTGGAGGAGTTAGAGTTGGTTAAGCGGAGATGTTACGATGTATTAAAGTACAGTGACCGCTGTCTCCTCCTTCCTTCCTTCAGCAGTAAGACCCGAGTCCAGCGGAGAGCGAGCGGTGGTCCGGGACTCCCAGTGACCAGCAACTCATCGAGCTTCTCCACCGGCGGACCGAACCGCTTCAGCCGGCGCCTGGGCCTGCCTGATAAGACTCTCCTGCCTGTTTTAATCCCCCCTATCGGGTTTTAGCTTTTAGCTTTTGTTGGTAGGCCCCCCCCTTACCATTTTTAGATAAGACGCATGTTGCCTTTTAGAGGCCGGCACCACCATTTGTTGATTTTTACTTTTACTTGGTTTTTAATTGTATAAATAAATAATGGTTTAGCGAGCAGAGAGGACACCATTGCAGTTGGTGATTGTTTCTTGGTTTAGTACAGCTCTTTCTCCCGCCTGGTTTTTTTAAAACATATATTTATTTAACATTTGATCCTTATATTCTTTATTTTATTTAAAATAAATTGACACATAATTAGCCACCCACCTTGCCTCCTGGTACATACACGTTTCTTGGTTTAGACAGCTCTTTCTCCCGCCTGTTTTTTTTTAACTATATTTATTTAACATTTGATCTAACTTATATTCCTTTATTCTTATTTAAAATAAAAATTGTACACATAATTACCACCCACCTTACTCTCCTTACATACACGTCTTGTCATATTATAGTGAAGAAGAATCCTTTATTTATCCCACATGAATCCTTTATTTATCACATGGGATACCTCCATGTTATAAGCTTTACCTCCAGCAGGAGTCCACAGCATCACACAGAGAGAGAGGAGAGAGTCCAGCCGAGCAGAGAGGACAGCAGCATGAAAAAGATCCGAGAGACAAACTCAGAGACACAGAGAGAGTCTGAGAGAGTCCACAGGAGCTGACAGACACACTGACTCTCAGACAGACACACTGACTCTCAGACAGACACACTGACTCTCTGACTGACAGACAGACACACTGCCTGACTGCCTGACTGTCTGACTGTTTCCGTGTTCAAACTGCTTCTTTCTGTCGGGAGAGGGTTTGTATACCCGAGAGGCCACGCCCACACATGACGTCATGGAGGGTGACATCATGGTCAGAAGTTTCCACGTGTAGTTTCATTTGTTGATTGATCTCCTTGGTATTTCCAACACAAACCACGCTAAATGTGTTTTTTTTTTATTCCAGCAGATACTGATCAATCATGATCACTTCAAATCAATAATTCAATCAAATTCTATCCAGCTAAAAACTGTGTTAAAAATAAAATTAAAAGAGAGACATTGATTTGAACTGTAATGTCTGTGGGGATGTTCATAAACTGTTTTTCATTTATTTATGAAAATATTAAAATATTGGTCTCTTTGGAAATTATACACAGAAAAACACTTATTACAAATATTACAAATACATCATTAATATTTTTATTATAATGGACAAATTCTATTAATTCACGAATAAAAATTTACCGGTAATAAACCATGATTTATTCATTCATATATTATTTAGCTCTTTGATGTTTTCTAAAGACTTTGTGTTTCTATATTTTTCTGGAAGCTTCTCTTCACTTGATCACTTAAAAAAAATCATTATATAATTATTTAGTGTTGTAATGTGTGAGTCAGTATCTTTGAGACTCAGCAAGTTTAGGATAAACGGGATAAAATCTGGAATATTCTTCTTGATTAAAGTAATATCAACAAAGTTTACATGAATAAAATCCTGGTAAAGTGTCATAGTCATATAACTTTAATCTTCACTTACAAAAAGCACCTTCACACCACATTTCGGTTTATTGACTTCCCCAGAAGTCTCTAAAAGTCACAAAGCTGTCAAATTTAAAAAATAAACCAAAAGTGAGAAACAGGCTTTAGATCACTGATTTTTTTTTTTTTTTTTTTGGGGGTGTCCCCATTTATTAAAAGGCAGTATTGGGGGAAACAGCGCCCCCTAAAACTCCCTCCTCGTCTCTTCACATTGACAAAAAGGGTCCAACTCCTTAAACTTGTGATTTTCTCTCATTCATTGTATGATATATTTTATTACTTATATATGATGTAATGCATACATATGTTTGTTAAAACACAAAGGACTTTGTTTCTCTATTTTTCTGGAGGCTTCTCTTCACATGATCACTTAAAAAAATCATCATGATATAATTATTACTGTGTTGTGTGTGATTCAGCATCTTTGTGACTCAGCAAGTTTAGAAAACAGGGATAAAATCTAGGAATATTCTATCTAAGTATAGTGAATATATAAATCAGCTATAAATAAGTCCTTTCATAAATTCATGTCCAGTCATGTATCTCACCCATCATGGTAAAGTCTAAAGTCATGTCCTGTCATGTCCTCTGTTGGAGGAAACAGCGCCCCCTAAAGATCCCTTCTCTTCTTCACTTCACTTCCACACTGGTTCAAACAGGCAGCAGCTCTGCAGAAACCTCCAGACCCCAGAATCACAGACGGCTCTAGTTTTATAATAAATACATATTTTCATCATCATATTGTCTCCAGGTGTAGAACAGATATTAAATTTAAACCAAATGTAAGTAAAGCTTGAAGAATTAAATGAGATGAAGTAAATCCCAAAGTCACATCTTTCATCATTATTTTAACAGCAATGAAAAACAGCAAAAAGCAGCAAACATCACATAACAGACATTATGTTAAAACATATTTTCTTTCATTAATAAATGACAATTAATTATATACGTGTGTGTGTGTGCATGATGTGATGCTCTTTAAAGTACATAAATATTCATGTTTTTTATTTCCCTGATGAAGGATAGGTGGAGTGTTTTTAAATATATATATGTTATCTTCAGTGTTTGAAGGGACAATGAAGAAGCAGAACTCTCTTTATTCACATGTTGGTGTTTGTATCAGCTAACAAATTCTGATTTTTTTGGGCAAATAAACTTGAAGATACTTCAGTTATAAGAGTAAAGACAACTGATCATGTTCACTGACTTTAGTCTGCAGGTGTGGTGAAGTTATCAGGGTGAGATAATCTCACTTCTTTGTCTTTCCACTGAAGTCCCTGAAGTTTGGTATGTGTGGTCTTTAGTGTGTCGCAGTCTTGGTTGAACAGGATTTCACTTTCTCTGCAGTGTCTTCTGACTCATACTTTGCTCATTTGGAGTCAGGCCAACATGCTGATATAAGGTTGCTCCGACTTACTGCTGACAGAAAAATACAGGCAAGAGTAAACAAGTAGTGCACCCTGGGTAATGTAGTTAATTTGGGACCATAATAAATCAGATATGGAGAGGACAGACCCTTGATTTAGACAGAGGAAAAACTCAAACAGAGACAATGACAGGAAACGGTTTTGTCTTTATTCATCAGCATTCATAAAGTTTAGGCTGATGCACATTTCAGAGAGCTGTGATCAAAGAAACTGATGACCACAGATGATAAGAAGCTTTTCATTCACACGACTTCTTTGCTTTGTCGTCCAAAAGCTTCTCACAGCAAAAACACTTTCTGCAGTGTGCTCCAGGTTTTCATCAATATTCACCTGAAACATGTGGATTTAAATGTTTAAACATCGGGCGTTGTGTTGCAGGTAATGTCAACCACGACTTTGGAAACAGGACGGATCAAAGTGTGTTTTCCTCATCATCAAGAAATAAAGTCTTACTGGATGAAGGAAACTCTCCACAGCCCCCCCAATAACTTATGGACTTGAATGAAACTGACCTGACATGATCGAGAAAATAAATATTAATAAAATCAGACACTGTGTGCACCTCATCTGTCTGCACTCATAGTAAAACTTTGTTGAAAAAAAACTGTCAAAATAAAGTTAAGTCAAGAAATATTTAATCTAAGTCAATAAGAATATAAAGTTTTTAGTGGATACTTTCATATTTTGAGGACTGAGGTTCAGTACTGAGACTGAGGCTTCAGCTGAACAAGCTTACTGTTAAAATAAAATTAGATTTATCAGTTATTAACAGATTGCTCTCATGAGGAGGATGAAGTCTTAGTGAATGAAACTGCAGACTCAGGTGTTACCTACATCACTACGACTGATACATCTCACAAACATGTTTATAGCATCATGGGAGCAGTTTACATCACATGATCTGTCTGCTAATTATTTATAATCATTATCTTCATGGGAAGGTCTTTGGCATGACATCAGGAATGTACCTTCCACACAAAATACATGTGTAGATACTATTTACAGCTAATGAAACAGGTACTTCCTGTTTTACTTCTTCTTTACTTCACTGGAGGTCAATGAATGAATGAATTTATTCTTAGTACAGTAAACACACCTGAACGTGGACGCTGACGACAGTAAACACTGAGTCACGTTTTGATGATTTATTGCTTTAAAGACGTATAAAAATCTAAATTTAAACTGGGCTGAATCATCTTTAAAGAGGAAGGTTATGACAATATTTCAGTTTACGCTGAGAAGCTGCAGCACAGTGAAATCTGCTCTTTAATGTGCTCTTTGTCTCAAGATAAATTCTGGGGAAATAACAGAAGCCTCATCTGTCTCATTAACACCTTGTGACGCCAGAACACTGCGTGGGTTCTCTCTGGGTACTCCAGCTTTCCTCCCACAATCCTAAAACATGCAGGTTAGGTTAATTGGCTGGCAACTCTAAATTGCCCCTAGGTATGACCCAGAATGTGAGTGTGAATGGTTGTATGTCCTTCAGTGTTAGCCCTGCAACTGACTGGCGTCCAGTCCAGGTCACCAGTGTACCACCACTGCCCTCTCAGCAACCAAAGATAAAAATTAGCTGGGACAGCTGCCAGAAATGAAGAAACCCTGAAAATGTGAAATGTATAAACTCAGGATAAGCACTAAAGTAAAACACTGGGTTTAGAAAACAAAACTGGAAATGGATGGATAACAGAAAAACCCACCTAAAACAAATAACCACTGCATCAAGAAACTCAAATTAACAAAAGGAAAGCAAGAAATCAAATGAGCAGATATAACTGAATCAAACAAATAAAAACAAAATACAAGTAATCCAAAAAGGGCGTTGTAACTCCACTCTTCATTCACTTTTAAAACAACTGGTGTCTGGATCAGACAGCAGCGGTCCAACTGAGATGATCAGTGTCACCTAATAAGAATATGTCAGTTACTACAGATCCCAGGGTGACCTGAAATAAACTGGAAATGATGCAGCTGCAAGCTACGTACCTCCTGACAGAAGCTGATACTCACGAGGGAGGAAGAGAGGGACCCAAGCAGCCATCAGTTACCTGCGACCACACCTGTGTTACCTACAGAACAGCACGTGGAAACACAGAGGAGAGGACGCCTTACCGGAACAATGACAGGGCCAAATAACACACACACACACAAACAGCTGCTGTAACAAAACACAGGCCTCAAGCACCACAAAGACACCAAACTACTTCAATGAATGAAGCAGCAGGCGGCCATACCTGCCGAGGACAGACACCTCCAACCCGGAAGTGACGTCAGTCAGGAGCGTAAGAGGTAGAGACAGGTGGAGGACGGAGACTCTTAAACCCTGCCTCCCCATCATACTCACAGCAGCACCACAAAACATAGAAAACAACATTTCTATGCTGCTACAAAGGACCTCCTCAGCCTGACCGTAAGGAGGAACCACGACACAGAATCAATTTAAGGCATGAGTGAGTTAAAGAAGAAGGCACAACTGTGTTCATTGAGTCGAAGCTTTTGAAACTATTATGTCTAATTTATCTAATTTATTTAATGGTGACATCTGCTGGTAAAGTTTAAGTATTACATTTGTATGGAAAGATTTCAAGACCTCATGAAAACAGTGAAAACCACAAATGAACTTTCAGATAAGATCTACGATTCTGTTAAAGGAGGAAATTAGAAATGATTAATAAAACTCTAAGAAGAAAATCAGACAACAGTGAGAACACAAGTGTGTGTATGTGTGTGTGTGTGTGTGTGTGTCCATGACACATAATGTGGTGGTAAATTTGCCAACACGCATCAGTTAAGATTCATAATAATCCCACTAGGTGGCGTAGAACAACATAAGATGGATATTAATGAAGCTGATCTCAGAGCTGCTCGCTAACATTAACAGTGAAAGTGCTTTAAACAGCTGCACATTTATAGATGCCTGAGAAAATGAGAAGTTTTAAACGATAAGTTTAATGGTCTGAAAGGAGAAAATACAAGTAAAGTCATGACTGATAATGCAGCTACGTCTCTGAAACATCACGTCAAATCACGAGAAAGTGAAGATTTCTCTCAGTAAAAACAAAAAGAGAAACTCTGATTGAAAGACTATTAAAAACAACAGAACCTAATCAGAGGGAACTAGAATGAGACAAAACATTCAAACTTCTCATTAACTGAACCATGAAAATATCACTTTCACATGAAGCTATGCTATGATCCATCCAGGCAGCTTTGTTATTAACCACAAGGTAAAAATTTTCCTCGTGCATCAGAAGACATTTCCTGTCTCCATCACTACCAAGCTAGACTGTTTCCATTGTTTAGTCACAGAGGAACTTGTGGGAAGTTTCACTACTTCCTTATTTAAACAGCAGTTGTATGGGAATGATTCTCTCTCAAACCTTATGCTCCATATCGTTGATCACTATAAGTCCTTTCCACTCTAACAAAAATAATAATAGACTTCATTTTTTAGGACCTTTTATATACAAAATCCAGATTGTGATGCTTTACAATAAAAAATGACATGTACAAAGTGATTCACAGGAAAACAGACAAAATGAACATGAAAAATAATAATAAACATAAGAATAAAGATGAAAATGAAATATGAAATATATGCATTGTGCATAAAAAATAAGATAAAAATAAGGATGAAAACAGAAGACATAGAATGTGTAATATAAGATAGAGAATAATTTTAATAAAGTAAAACCCACTGAAGAATAATAATAAAGCTAAAATATAGAAAACACTTTAAACGCAAACACATAAAATCTAATAAAATCTTTGAAGCAAAGGTAAAGAAAACACATTTCTTTACTTTCTCCATCCTTTTCAAGCAGTGAACCTTCTTTTCTTTGTTTGAAAAGGACTTTCATATCTCTGGTTATTTTAATATGCATTGAGAATATTGTTGATTTTCTTTCTTTTCTCTTTCAGTTAGTTTAGTTTGTTGGCGTCTGGAAAGATGCCTGTTTGATAAGATTTGTATCTATAATCTATAAACCTGCTTGAAAATGCTGTCGGTCAGACCAGGAGGTGGAGGATATAACACAGCACTGCTCCTCTTTTACTTCACTTCATGACTCCAGTAGGACGTGATTCGAAACGCTCCTCTTTGCATCAGCTCGAGCTGCAGGAAAACCAGAGCAGAGAAAGTCTGTAGCTTTGGGAGTTATTAACCATTAAGCCCACATAGGCTGCATTTGACAAAATAAAATAAGATCTTTTATTGATCCCACAGTGGGGAAATTTTCACCCATTAGAGCAGCTCTACAACTAATTTAAAAGAGACATTAAATAATAAAAACAATATAAACACACAAAAACACAAAAAACAGTATGTACAATAAATAGTAAATAGTAATAATAAGAGAAAAAGAAAGAAACAGTATTTACATACACAGCCTCAGCCCAGTTAGATGTGCAGTGGTGAGGCGTTATTGCACAGGTGAATATGGATATGAGTATTGCTGCACAGATGTTGATAACGGATATGAATTCCCCGTATAAGTAAATGAGTGGAATGAAAAAAGAGACCATAAAGTGCATAGCATAGCTGAGGACCTCAGTTAAACATCAGTGCATTGATGAACATCAGAAAACATCAGTCCTACTGTGATGTAGAAGTGCTGGTTACAATGACAGACTCATAGTGCAACATTATACAGGAACAACTTCTTTATATCGCTGCAGGAGTGTGACGCTGTTCTTTCATTTCCTGATTAACTTCAGTCTGGTAGCGTCACCTTATTCAGGCCTGCTGTCCAACAAACACTGCGCCACACACGCAGACCATTGATTGAAAAGACTATGCTAATGCTAAAAAAGCTAACAATGTTCCTGAGGTTTAGTGAACATCACTTTGATTTTGGAAACTAAGACTTGAAATCAAGATCACAAGTTCTGAAATGTTTTTTAATTTTAAAGATCCCCTCCTGACATATAAAGCTACTCTGCTGTGCTTGGTTTAGTTAAATGACCTCCCTATAAGACTCATTTCTGAGTAGAGGGACTTAAAGTTGACAAATCAAATTATGTTGAGGCAACAGAAAAGCTGAATTAACTAAACTGACTCTATGAGTGTGCTGTAGTGCTCCATCTTCCCTTCTTGCTTTTATCTATGTTATAATCAGTACCAACAGAAAGTCTGCCTTCTGCATGTTGGGTGGACGAACGTTTGTGAGGAAACGACAACACGTGACACGACCACACACATCAGCTCAGTCTGCTGCAGCAGCGGCTCAATGTTTCTCTGAAAGGTGTGAAAAGTATCAGGAAGTCTGATGAGCCTCTAAACTAAACCAGGTGATTTTTACTTAGTTGGTCCAGAAGCTGATTAATCAAAAAGTAAAACACACCAACTATAACATCACACATATTATCAGTCACGCTGGATTTATTGGCTTGTTACACAATAGACAGACAAACTGGACTATCCACAGTTTGCTTCTGATGAAAATATACGAAAATGCATTTTGAATGTCTTCTTAGACAACTTCTGTCATGATATATTGTTATAAACACATAATAAAACACAAAAACTGACATTAAATGGTCACCATGACTTTACGAGCAGCTGATCCCAGAGCTGTGCAGAACTGATGGAATGAACAGTGTTTGTCAGACTGCCCATCCTTCCTTATTTTATAAAATATTTGCTAAAACACAATATCACACACTCCAACTATCAGTGTAGACAGAAACTTAAAACATAAAATAGCAGTGACCAAGAGGATAAATACACAGATACTCTATTTTATTAGGATGGTCTTACCTTTGGCCCACTTCCTGTACATGTACATACAGATGATGAGGATGATGGTGTACAGGATGAAGAGCAAGATGGTGGAAATCATGTTGGGCAGAGTCAGGAGAGGAGGAGGAGTGGTCGGCGGACAGTGAACTCTGTCTGTGAAGAGGAAAATCAAGAGTTTAAAAAGTTTAAAACATTTCATCAACAGCTCTGTTTTCACTCAGAACAAACATTTTCCAAAAGGTTTCCCATTAGTGCCACGTTAACACTCTCAACAGCTACGACAACACGAAGGAAGAGAGAGTCACATCCAAATAACCACTTTTCAAAGTAAGGTGGCATTTTAGTCATTTGAATGGACAAATGTGTCCTTTCTGTGCACACACTTCCAATTATCGTTAATGTAAAAGTCATTTAAAAGCATAAATTAGATGTTTGTTCACAACAGAATTAGACTGGGGCTGAGATACTGTGACCAAATCCCCTCCAACATTCATATTTCATTTATTCAGTTGACTGTTTTTCTGTGAATCTTCCTGCCTAAAATTAAAGTCTAAATGCTGTTTCAAAGCTTTGCTGAAGATAATACTTAATTGTTGTCTTATTCAAATTTATTGAGACAAAAACTACAGGGAGCAGCCTATAAATCTGAATGTATTGATGTGATTGATTCGAATATACAACTGTAAAGTTAAAATACACAGTTTAAAGACCCAACAAATCATGGACATGATCTCAGATTCCTCAGTGGCAGCTACACTTCCTGTTTGTAGGTACTCATCTTCTAAAACACGTTTATATCTTCTAATGTGATTATTTCAACTAAAACCGCCAATCACACAAGTTGTAAACACTTCACCTCTCACTGCCAGCCAGCTCTGCTCTGACTTTCCTTTACTGGGGTGTTCACACCTGTAGTGGCCCTTCATCAGACTTGGACACCGATTCGAGGATCATCTCTCCTTTAGCCACATTACCGATGAAAACGTCATCTTTGTAGAACACAGCAGTGAAATCTGATGTAGATTCATGTTCGTCTTCTTCCCTGTAGAGGCAGGGAAGTGTGACAGTATCTCCCTCTGTCACAGGAAGTGCAGGACTTCCCAGGATCACAACACCAGCTGGAATACAGAAGGATAAAGCTCAGAATAAAAGCCCAGACTTCATGACTTAGCAGAGTTTGCAAAGCCTTAAAAAGCCCTAAAAGCCTTTAATGACAAAAATGATTCCTATGCACATTTGGTATTACCTGTCACTTAAGATGTTGACGGTGTTGCTGCACCCTCCCTTCTTAGACTCACACCAGTACGCTCCAGTGTCTGATGGGTAGGCGGTCTCAATGATGCAGGAGGACTCACCTGGGATCGCCCAGCCATATGCGCATACCTGAGCCGTCTTATAGGAGGTGTTTCTCCACACACTCCAGCCGGTGGAGTTTCCCGGCGTCACACACTTCAGAGTGATGCGGTCGTACCGAAAGAACTGAGATAATTTGGGAGTGATGCTCAGTGTGGCTGCTGTGGGGGGTCAAGTCAGAGTCAGAATCAAAGATTTAGAAAAAGGTTTATGGCTAAGAAGGTTTACACATGAAAGAAATTTGCAAAAATAATAAATAAAAAAAATACCATAAAAATGAAAAAATATTACAAAAAAGAAATATACAGGATGCATGTTATTTAGATGCAGGAGACAAACATTTCCATACAGGGATCAGGGCTATCAAGGGAGGAAAATCACAGGGAATCCAGTTTTTCATTGCTCTCATGCAAAAATTTACAGTAATCTTCAATTTCTTAGTGTAAACTCAAATATTTGAAGTTAATATCTGGGCTTTCAGTGAGGTTTGCAGTTAAGTGCTGTCTAGCAGGAAAAGATGGCAACAACATCAACTGTAAAATCAAGTAAAATTAACTGAATAATGAGATTCAAGATACATACACAATACACAATGGCTGAGATCTGCATTTCCATCGAGTGATGTACTGAGCAGGTTTTACCAGCGTTCCACATGATGTTTAATGGGGGGTAGATATATAGTTGACTCCCATACTGAAGGAACAAAGGTTAAAACTGAATCAAGCTAACTTGTCATTGCACCAGCCAGAACTTCTTTCGTTCATGTTTGATGCAAATGGTTTCTTGTTCTCAAAAACGACAACTGTGTCATGCTGGCAATTGCAGGTAAATGTTGCTAAGTTAACAACCCAACCCAGATAGAAGAGTGATTACTGTTTACGGAGGAAGATGTTGAATAGACAGTAACTCAGCCCATGAGGAAGAGGTTTAGGGCTTCAAATTTGCCTTCCTCTAAGTGAGGTAAATGTTACTTGTGTTATCAGTTATCAGCATGCAGACGACTCTGAACGTGAGATTGTACTGATGTGAAACACATCCAGGAAATGATACAACAGACAGGAATGTCACCATTTAGTCTCTGAGACAGTGAAATCAGCTGAACTGTTGCTCACTGATAAACCATGGAACCATTTACCATTTTTTTTAATCTGATTTTAGGTGTAGCAAACACATATTAGAAAGGAGAAATCTGGGCAGGGATGCTTTGGTCTGCTTAGTTATGTGGTTCTATGGGGTAGGTTTAAAGAATGGGACAAGATTTTAGCCTGGTTTATTAGTTGAAAGGGTTCAAACATAATATATAATAATGTTATTCTCATTGTTATTCTGTCACTAATCCTGACAGTGATATTAAAAATGTTTTTTGATGGTTCGATGTACACTGAGGGAACGTAAGTAACTATCGGACCGGTCAGCACTGGGTCATGCATGTTTACCAAGGTCAAGATGGGCAGCTGGACAAAGGAGCAGAGAAATTCTTTAAAAGTTACAGGAAATTAAGACTTTCAATAGAGTAATGGGTCTGCCGGTCAGTAAACCCCCTCACGTCAGCTGACATCCTTCTCCTGTGTGGTGTGTTCGGCTTTTCTTTTCCTTGAAAAGTACATTTTTTCAGTGGGGCTGTATGTAATTATTTATATGTATGAATAATTTTTTACCTTTTTTTAAAAACATAATTAAAAAAATGAGATCTTCCACAACGTTCTCTGTTTACTTTGACACCCTGTAAACTGATTTCTATGTAAATAACTCAGGAACATCCCGAGTGTCTTTCTTCTCTTCAGCGCCACTACAGCACTAACAGTGAGCAACAGTGATTTATAAAGCTAGCTTACAAGCGATCCTGAACATTTAATGTAAAAGCAATCATGAAACCTGTATCGTAATCATTTATAATCATATCAATCATTCAATCAATGCATCCTCTCTATGTTACTGTTGACACCCTACAGACCCTTTAAAATTGTGCCATTAACTTTGAGGACAATGATCTGACAGATTTTTAAACATTTAAAAAACTTAAAAATGAAAAAAAAAAAAAAAAACTGAGCAAATCAAATATGTTTTTCTAGACCGAGTCAAAGTGACCTTAGAAAGCTTACACCTCACAGCTCTGTTCATTATCACCAATCAGACCAGTTGCAATGGTGGAGTTTAAAATTCTTCAAGGGTTTTTTTGACCTCTTATGTTAGATGCAGGAGAATACAAGTGTCCTCACAAAACCTACACAACATTTGGAAAAATCACAGGGAATACTGCTTGTTTCATTAACTTTGAATTACATTATAAAAACTCAGAAATCTGATCAAGGATTTTTAAACATTTAAAAAACTTAAAAATGATGTGAAAAAAAAAAAAAAACTGAAAATGTTTTTCTAGACCGAGTGCAAAGTGACCTTAAAAACACCTCAGGAGCTCTGTGTCAGAAAACGTTATGACCAATCAGACCAGTTTGTGGTGGATTTAACCAATAAGACCAGTTTTTTTGAGCAGAGGAAGAGAGCAAGAGGCATATTATTGTCCTCACAAAACCTACACAACATTTGTTGGATCAGGAGGTTACTTTAAGGGAGTTTTCAAGCAGAGTGATGTGATCTCCATCTTGTACAAACTTGTCAGTCTTCCTGTATGTCTGTAGGTTTTATCGTGTTTACCACATCCTGATATAGACATAAAGAATTTGACATTATAACATCTCAGGAAATCATCAAGTAGAATCCAGAACATATCACACACGTGATTGTTCTCGGGAAACAACCATTGATTTTAAAAAAAGGAGTCGCACATTCGTGTTGGTACGTTTGAAGTTTGTGGACATATTTTGAGCAGAGGAAGAGAGCAAGAGGCATATTATTGATAAAAAGTTAGGTTACTTACAAAGCATAAGCAGAGTCTAAAAGTGATCTCCATCTTGTATTGTCAGTCTTCCTGTAGATATGGACCCTTACAGCCTTTAACAAATGTCAGAGTTTTATTTAATTGTGAAAACGTGCTTTGCAAAGTGATGCTTTTATTCTGTATTACATCCTGCAGGTAAAGACAGATCTGAAATGTTTCATGTAGGTGAACACAGTATCACACACGACTTAAACAACCATTGGATCTGCATGTTTCACAGTGTTATTTTAAATTTACACACCATTGATCCAAACCTGATTTTGCTTTATCTTTTATTTTGCACTTGCTTGATCTAAAAGTCCCACTTTTTTTAATGATATGGACCCTTACAGCCTTTAACAAATGAAAGACAGAGTTTATTTAATTGTGAAAACACCTATATTTCACATGAGAATAGCTTATTTTTACAAAGTGATGCTTTTATTCTACAGAACCAAACCTGCCACAAGAGTCTTTCATTGTTTTATCACAGGATACATTTTACTACAAGAAAAACCCGCAGGACATAAACAGCAGAGTTGGTCAGAAAGACTGGAGTTTGCTGAACTGATCTTTTACTTATCAGTCCCACTTGGGGTACTGCTGATCCCAAGATCTCACCTAATATTTCACATGAGAATAGTTTAATTTTTACCATTACACCACAGTGGAAGTGTCCAAACCAGAAAAACCACATAAAAATACATTTGTGGGAATGCCAATACAGCTGGGAGTCTTTCATTGTTTTATCACTTTATGTGATCCTATCAAAACCCCTTTCAACTTATTTTGAAAAACCACATAAACAGCAGAGTTGGTGAGAAAGACTGGAAACTATTTGTAGGGTACCAACTCCCATCCAAATGAAACACCTAGACAGTCCTGTCCTCATGCATTACAGTGGAAGTAAAAATACATAATGAATACAGCTGGGAAACACTTTATGTCCTATCAAAACCCCTTTCAACTTATTTTGAAATGTGACTTACAGATATCCAACTTCAGAAACACCTTCCTGTCCCAGCTGTTTCCTCATCCTCACAGCCCTCATAAGAATGTAATGCCCGCACATAAGAAGTGTATTTCCCCAAATATTGAACAATTCCTTTTACCAAAAGTTTCAGTTTCCATTCTTAACTATGTTATTTCTATTTCATTATTTATTTACCCCTTCCAGATCATGCCAGTGTAATCAAATGATGACTGTTGTTCCAGGGCAGTGTGTCAAAGTGTGCAAAAATAACTGTAAGTTTATATAAGTTATAAGTAAGTTTATATAAGTAAACAATGAAAAAAATACCAAACAATGGTAAACATTTTTAAAGGCGAAACCAAACAAATAAACTTTTTTAAAGGCGATTCAACCAAACTAATTCACAAATGGACTAAAACAGCCCAAGACTCCTCAGGGTTAGATGTAATTTAAGCTTTTGCATATTCCTTCAATATCATCATTGTCTGTTTATCCAGTCAAATTATATGCCTATCACATCATTTAACTTCATCAGCCCAACACCATCAAACTTCATCAAAGAAGGAACACACTAACTGACAATGTGACAGATGATGTGACAGATGGAGCAGACCATCTTTTCATTTCTTGATTTCATTTTCATTTATTTAAGAGAATTAGGTTTGACGTCTACACTACATCAGACTGCTTTTTTCCCCTTATAAGTTTTCACCCTCTGCAGTGTAATTACAAAATTATTATCCTATGTAATTACTTGTACAATCAATCAATCAATCAATCAATAAACATAGCTTTAACAAGGATGAGAACCACAGAGGACATTACAAATGACAGAAACTTATTAAGATTGTTTACATGAGCACTTCTATCAGTAATTAGCTTAAATAAGCTTCTGTTTTCATATCAGTCAGGATGTAGGTAAAGACTGCCATCTACCGGTAAGTTGGAAGAACATCAACGTTTACGGGAAGTCAATCTCAATCAATCATAAACATAGAGAGAGTAAACAGTTACAGTAAGTAATAAGAACTATATTGAGAACGAAACAAAACACAACACAAAATATTTAATGAGAAAGAAAACCTTCCTGAATAATTTGGATTATAAAAATAATGTCAGGCAAAAACGAAGCTCAGGGATCAGTGGAAAACAAATAAGATAAGAACTTTATTTAAGAGAATTAGGTTTGACAAACTACACTACATGACTGCTTCCCTGACTCAGTAAAAGTAATGTAATTACAAAATATTATCCTAGAAATTAGAAAAATAAATAATCAATAAATCAAGAAACATAGCTTTAACAAGACATATGTGAGAACCACAGAGGACATGAGAAACTGATTCATGAGCACTTCTATCAGCTTAAATAAGCTTCTATCAGTCAGGATGTAGGTAAAGACTGCCATCTACCGGTAAGTTGGAAGAACATCAACGTTTACGGGAAGTCCTTGAGAGAGTAAACAGTTACAGTAAGTAATAAGAACTATATTGACGAAACAAAACACAACACAAAATATTTAATGAGAAAGAAAACCTTCCTGAATAATTTGGATTATAAAAATAATGTCAGGCAAAAACAAAGCTCAGGGATCAGTGGAGTGGAAAAATAAAGGTTTATGTTTTTTCACTCAGATAGATGTTGGATGAGTTTCAGAGACGTTCAGTTTTCAGTAGAAAACGAAGAACATACACTTAGTGTCCACTTTATTATGTAAACATGTACACCATAATGTCCAATAAAGCTCCGGGCCATAAAGAGTACTTTTAGTGTTTTTTTATCCAGATCTCAGTGACATCCCAAAGAGAGTGTGAAATGAACATCACATGGCATCTTAAAACAGCGTTTGACTGCACAGGTGTACCTTATAAAGTGGAAATTAAGTCCAAGTATGTCAGTATCTGTAATCTCAGTTTTTTTCATTTTTTTTCAAAATTTGTATGTGCATATTTGAAATTTCTGAATAACTGGTCCAAAAAAAAAAAACAGAGGTAAATGATGAGAGACAGCAAGTTTGATTCAGATAAAAAACGGGTGGTCCGTCAGTCCTGCAGGCTCCCAGAGGTGATGGATGAAAGGTTTACTGTACATAACAAAGTGTTGATGGAGGTCCACAGAGGCACAGAGGCCTCCATTATACATAAAGTACATGGTGTGTTTTCATTGTAATTACTTTGCAGAATTTTTTTCATTCCTGTTGTTAGCATCAACTCATTAATGAAATGTATTTTTTGGATTTGGTTTGTGACCTGACCTGATTCTAAAGGTTAACTGATAAAATGAAAATACTTTTTTCCTTCTAGTGCGTGCCTATTGCGTGCCCTGCCCCCCCTAAGGGGAGGGCTTACAAAAATGAAAGTATCCAAAATGAAAGTATCCACAGGAGCAGTCTTGTGTGGCCTTTCACTTCACACAACAAGATTTTTTGTTTTTTTAACATACATGAAGTGTAAAACAAACCTCAGCCTCTTCTTTGTGCAGCAAACAGGATGAAGTTTGAGCTTTTGGTGTTGCTGTTCTCTCTGGTGGACGCTCCGGGTTAGGTTTTTTTCTTACTTGTCTATGAACCAGTTTATGAGGAAACTGCAGTTCTCGAGTCTTAATTGAAGACTAAGCCCTTAATTTGGCCCCCGGTTATGTTAGAAATCACGTAAATTTAAACTAACTTGTAGCCTGAAAGAGTTTAGAAAGGAGTCAGTTTGAAACAACATGAATAGGAAAAACTAAAACATGTGTGTGTGTCTGAAGAGAGCTGATGTATCAACAAAGACATCAGTTTAAAATGTGCAGCTTCAGCACTTCATCACTGACTCAGTCTTATAATGTTAACTGCATCTTTTACTACATTTGAAAGTTAAACAAATCTCAAAATGGAGCAACAATTTCAAATATTTTGTCTTCAAATGTGACAGTTGTTTTTAAATGCTCCATGCGTGGGTGGGCATGAAAAATCTGCTCCACAAGAAACTGGCAAAAACAGTTTTTTTTTCCTTCTCCATTTAAAGTTATGATTGATTTTGCTCATCGAATAAAATGAATTACATTATAATCTGTAAAGCTTCTCTTTTTTATTTAAATGCCTCTTGTTGCTGTTGAAGCGGCTCCAGTTGGAGCTAGTTTGAACTACTTTATTAGATATTTAGTTAGATAGTTTTGGTCAGTGGTTCCCAACTTGGGGCTCAAGGCCTCCAAAAGGTCACTAGTAAATCTAAAGGTGGCTCATGAGGTTAATGTGACAGGAAAAAGGAAAAAAAACTAACTAAGTTGGAACTTGGCCACAGTTTCGGCTTTTGTACTTCGTAGTAGTGAAAACGTTTTAAAGAAAGGAAGGAAGTCTAAATAAAGTGTTTGTTTTCCCCGAAGACGTGATCGGCTCACACGAGCCAGTTCATGTACGAGTCGGTGATGACGCCATCCTGCCATGCCACCTGGAGCCTCCGTTCAATGTGAATAATCTGACAGTTGAATGGAAATGCAATGGAAAGTTTGTGCACATCCTTCGAAGTAGGGAGCCTGATTTAGTTAACCAGGACGAGAACTTCAAAGGTAGAACGTCTCTCTTCCCTGAGGAAATGGAGAAAGGAAATATTTCACTGAAAGTGACCAACGTTACCGAAGTTCACGCAGGAAATTACACCTGCTTTGTTCCCCAGCTGCACAGTCAGGTCAGGAGAGGAAAAGTGATTCTTATTGTTGGTGAGTACAGCTAATTGAAGTCACATTCAAATGAAATAAGAGAACTGTTCACAATTTACACATTTTCATATGATTTTTTTCAACAGATCCAGTGGAGAAAAGCAAGAATGGAAGTCAGATTGACAGTGGCAGTAAGCAAACATCTAGTAAACTGTTGGTATCTGTTAACTATCAGCTGCTCTCACCTTCAGTCAGAATGATCTCAAGTGTTTTAATATTTTATTTCAGATTCTTCCACAACTGCAGTCCCACACCCACCTGAAGGGTAAGTAAGAAAGCACTAATGGTCCTTATTGTACTCTTTAATGTCCACAGATGAAAATTCTCCTTTTATTTGTCCTTCATCATAAGAAGCTGAATCTTTAAGCTGTCAGGTGTCAGAGCATGTGGGTTCATTATATGTTATACTGGTGTCCTGCTACCACTTCAGAGACTCGAGCTATTTGGGCAGTTTGTGAATACTTTACTCTGACATGTTGTACTGGAACAGCTGAGGTCATCTGATCACACCACCATGATCAGAGTTAAATGAAGGATTGAATTAATAACTCCTCTCATTACTTAAAGACTTGTGGCTAACATACATTTGCTGTCCGGTCTTGGTGATCGGTCTCTCTCTGGAGGTCTGATCAGCATTTTAAATGTCATTACAAAACCTAGTTATTCCCATATCCACACTCCATATCTTATATTCCCATAACTGTCCGACCTGCTGAGCATCAAACAGCAGAAAGACTCAGTCGGAGAGCAGCTGGTGAACTTCTGGTGAAGAAGTGAAGAATTTAGCAGCTAAAGAGACAGATATTTCCCTCAAGAGCTGGTGGAGACCAAAAACTAAAAGAGAGACAATAATTGGACTGGCATTCATCAGGAGACACAAACTCGACTCCACATGAATAAAAATGCTGCTCTGTAACTGTTTGCCAAAAAGTTCAACAGATAAACTTTAATTAAGATGATAAGTCATTCTTGTTTTCAGAACACCAGTTATCACAGCTTTTATTTTTAATTGAAAAATGTTCTTTGCAGTTCAACTGAACAAAGTATTTGCTCATTTCAACAAGCTGACTCAGTATTTTTCTTATTATACAGTATGTTTTTAAAAACAGTAATGCAGGAGAAAAGGGATGTTGTCTTGGGAGCCCACAGTAAAGAACAAATCCTGATATCTTTCTTCTGTTCCTTCAGATGGTGGTATGAGCTCTGGTGCTATATTTGGCATTGTTTTTGGCTGTGTTGCTGTTCTCATTGCTGTTGTAGTTTTCACACTGTGGAAATGTGGAGTGATCGGTAAGTGATACGTTTCCTTTAACTTCATTCCCCACTCTCAAAAAAATCAGTTCTCAAGTCCTCAAATGATAGTCGGGGCCGATATGAACAAGGCAACAAGCTTTTGATTATTCATCCAATTAAAAGGTCTCTCACTAATGCACTCATAATGTAAAAGATGAGAAATCAACAGTCCTTAATTTGTACAAAACCTTTTATTTAAAACAGATATGAAACTGAGTAACACAGTTAGTTACCTTCCTCATCTTTAATATTTAGATACATAGACCAATGATACAGGAGCTGTGCTTGCTGCAATGATTTTTTAAATTACGTTATCTCAACATCACAAGTTAATTATGTCGTTATCTCTGAATATCAAAGCTGTTTTTCTGGTGATAACTGGATAATTGTGTTGAACTCCAAAATGAGTGTGTGGTTCATTTGAGCACAGCTGATTTCAACCTTCAAGATCACTGTGATGACTGTCAGGGAGGATCCATAACTGATCAATAATTAAGGCCTAAATGTGGAGTTTGCTTTGCTGCAGTTTCTTCATTGGAGCAGACAATCTGGTTTTATAGTCTCCAAAGATGAGAGGTTGACCCATCTCTCTGCTTCAGCCAGCAGCTGCTCAAATAAAGCCGTTATATATATTATATAGAAATAATGAAGACATTATTAAGCTCATCCACTGTACATAATGACCCCCACAGCATCTCCACAGAGCCTACAGACACCTGCTGATGGAAACTAACTGGAGATAAACACACAAACATCACAAGGAACAAGAGGAAACACACTCTGATTTCTAAAGATAACAGCTTCATTATCTCGGGAAAGCCTTTTTTCCATAAATAACAAGATAATAGATTTGGGATCTCGAGAGAGAATAAAAAATGCAAGTGCAGCCGTTCTCGGCTTCCGTACAGTGAAATAGTTAATAGTTGTATAAATGCATGTCAATCAATATTTTTATCAGGTTTTCTTTCATTTAAATACACACTTTAAAACATCCTCTATCCTTACACTTTCCACTGGGACAAGGAAACCTCTCCCCCCCAAATAAACCCATTAACAGTTAAAAAATGAGAAGAAACATCAGGAGGAGCAACAAAAGAGAGATCAGATAAAGACATGATTGACTATTTCAGCTAGCAGCTATGTCATCAACACCTAAAGAGGAGAATGTTTAACGACATATGAATGAATATATGAACAATGAGCAATCTATTAACCAATAACTAGGTTTATTAAATGATTAGCTATAACTATCTCTAGTAAGATCCTGTCTCTTTAACTACAAAGATACTTAATTATTTCAATACAAGTACTCTACTGTAATAGATTATTTTCAACAGTTTTAATCACAGTACATGAACCAGTTATCAAATAAAATGTTAAAAAAAGTAAATCTGTCTCTGAGGGGCCTCCCTGTTTAAACTGAGCACACTGAAATAACTGAATAAATGCATTTATATTTGTATTATATTAACACTTTTCTACCTGCTGAAGCTCACAGACAGTCCAGCCTGAGGTTAAAGGATGACAGACTTTACCTCCTGAGCCACAGTTTTACTCGTCTAAACTTGTTGATCAGAGTGCTGAAAGGACTCCTGAGCCATGTTGGAAAGCTCTGACTGATGACCTGTTTGTGTCTTGCAGGGAGGTGTGAAGGAGGAAACAATGAACGATCGTTCAGTCATGTTTCAAGGCGCATTTGATCTAGTACCACCAAAATAAAAAACTACATCAATTCAATTCAATTCAAACAAGATAAGGGACAGAACAATACAGATAATAAACTACACACATTTATTAATGTATTATAAAGAGGCAGCTGTGCCAATGTCTCCACAACTGGGATTGTTAGTGATTAGTGCTGAAACCACTGAAGAAATGAAGGAAAGGATGCAGATTTTTATTCCATTCAAATATTTCTCAGTAAAACATCCTGACAGATGGACAGCACCGGTACGAGGCTGTAAACTGTTTGTTTGATCATTGAATGTGTTTTTGTGTTATTGTGCTTCTCTGATTGTAGAAATAGTCTTTTTTATGTTTTTACCACAATGTGAGGAACTTAACAAACCACTGTTCATGAAATGTGTTAATATTATTATAGTAAAACCTCTTGATTTGGCTCATACTTCGCTGTGTGAGCTGCGAAACATCTGGACACTAAGAGGCTGAGATGTGTCAATAAAACTGTGAGTGTGGTTGTGAATATTTATGTATATATTTGAAACCTTTTGTTGTTTCTTTGACTTTCATATTATGAATTTCATATTATATATTATATTATTACTGTAGATCATTTCTGTTCAGATATTTGCGTTTTTCTAATTTTTTCCATTTAGTTTTTTGCACCTCCATATCAAGGTAAATAAACCTGATTCTGACTGTCTAACCAATACAAATATATTTCGTTATCTATATGCTATAGACATTTTAACATATGTACATATACACACTTTAGGATTTCATATATGTTACTAGGGTGGCACAGTGGTGTAGTGGTTAGCACTGTCACCTCACAGCAAGAGGGTTCTGGCATGTTCTGCCTGGTTCTGCCCAGGGCACGGGCCCTTCTGTGTGGAGTTTGCATGTTCTCCCTGTGCCTGTGTGGGTTCTCTCTCTGGGTACTCCAGCTTCCTCCCACAATCCAAAGACATGGAGGTTAATTGACAACTCTAAATTGCCCCTAGGTATTAACGTGTGAGTGAGTGGTTGTCTGTCTTTCTGTCATTGCCCCTTTTCCACTAGTAAAAGTAAAAGACCTCGGGTTTGTACGCTACGTTTCCATCACGTGTTAGTACCTGGTACCAGGTACTTTTCTAGTTCCTACTACTCGGCCGGTTCCAAGCGAGCTAATGCTGAGTCGAGCCGAAAATGTGACATCAGCAGACAGCAGGCCGCTGATTGGCCAGGGCCTGACGTCACTAGATGCGTCGTCGGGAGAGCGACTCGTTCATAAGAGTCAACCGCGCCATTTTTAAAACCCAATAACAACAACGAACACGACGATCAGAGATGGCTGCACAGAAATCAACCCCGTGGAGCAACGACGAGGTGCAGACATTTCTTTGTCTGGTGGCCTCCATTGCCATTGCCGTCCGTAGTCGTTCCCATTCGTGTTTGTGTCGCATGCAAACAAATGACGTCCGCTGGAGTTTCGGCCGCTAATGTTGCCATGCCACGCGTTAATTCCCCACCCACGCGCTGAGGTGGTACTCTGTTGTGATGGAAAACGACCGAAACTGAGGCCTGAGCCGGTTTAGTCGAGTCGAAATGAGTAGGTACTAGTGGAAAAGGGCCATAAGTCAGCCCTCATGCGACTGACTGGCGTCCAGTCCAGGATGTGTACCCTGCCTCTCGCCCAAAGATAGCTGGGACAGGCTCCAGCACCCCTGCGAACCCTGTGTGTGCTCAGGATAAGCAGGTTAGAAGATGGATGAAGATAATTCCAGCAGATAATCACAATCTGATAACGAGCGCCCCCTAAAACTCCTCCTCGTCTCTTCATGTTGACAAAAAGGGTCCAACTCCTTAAACTTGTGATTTTCTCTCATTCATTGTATGATATATTTTATTATTATATATGATGTAATGCATATGTTTGTTAAAACACAAGGACTTTTTTTCTCTATTTTTCTGGAGTCTTCTCTTCACAAATTCACTTAAAAAAATCATCATGATATAATTATTACTGTGTTGTATGTGATTCAGCATGTTCAGTAAAAACAGGATAAAATCTAGAATATTCTTCTTTAGTAAACTAAATCAGCTATTTCATTTCTAAATTCTCCAGTCCAATCCAGTCATGTAACATCTCACCCACATTTTTCATGTCCTGTCATGTCCTCTGTTGGAGGAAACAGCGCCCCCTAAAGATCCCTTCTCTTCACTTCACTTCCACACTGGTTCAAACAGGCAGCAGCTCTGCAGAAACCTCCAGACCCCAGAATCACAGACGGCTCTAGTTTTATAATAAATACATATTTTCATCATCATATTGTCTCCAGGTGTAGAACAGATATTAAATTTAAACCAAATGTAAGTAAAGGTTGAAGAATTAAATGAGATGAAGAAAATCCCAAAGTCACATCTTTCATCATTATTTTAACAGCAATGAAAAACAGCAAAAAGCAGCAAACATCACATAACAGACTATGTTAAGACATATTTCCCCTTCTTTACATGAGAGTTTGAACTTCACAGCAGTGCAGTGTAAACTCACCTCTGAGACTCTCTCTGACTACCAGCTCAGATTTGAGTCATCTCTTCCTTCCTGTGGTCAAACTGTTAGGTAACATCCCAAGCTGCCATGTGTTTGTTGTTTCTTCCTGGAAGCCATGGTTACAGTCATCTAAACAACTGACAGGAGATCTCAGCTCCACCCTGACAGATTACTCACTAACTTCTGACACTGACCGAGTTTCTATTTTTAACTCTGGAGTGAGTTAAATACTTTCTCAGGAACTCTCGCAGACAGAGAAATACAGTCAGGTGTGAACGGGCCAAACGTAAACTTTGTCCTGCTTTGTGTTATAAAAGTGACTTTACCAATCTAGTAAAGTAACACGAGATGTTGAGATCTATAGGAGGCCTACAGAAACAATATAGAAACACATTAAGTCTTTAGAGATTTAATAAACAACAAGGTGCAAAATAATGTACATCTTACAGTGAATAATTAATCAGGTGAATCAGAAAAAGTCACAAGTTTAATCAGAATCAGCTTTATTGGCCAGGTATGTGTGCACATACAAGGAATTTGACTCCGTTTTTTTGTAGTACCCTCTCATACTTAAAAGGTCAAAAAAAATAGAAATAAATAACATAACATAACATAACATAACATACACATAACATAACATAACATAACATAACATAAACATAACATAACATAACATAACATAAACATAACATAACATAACATAACATATACATAACATAACATAAACATAAACATGAACATAAATAACATAACATAACATAACATAACATAACATAACATAACATAACATAACATAACATAACATAACATAACATAACATAACATAACATAACATAACATAACATAACATAACATAACATAACATAACATAACATAACATAACATAACATAACATAACATAACATAACATACACATAACATAACATAAACATAACATAACATAACATAACATAAATAACATAACATAACATAACATAACATAACATAAACATAACATACACATAATAATATAACATAATATAACATAACATATAATATAATATACATACACATGATAACATAATATAACATAACATAACATATAACATAACATATAATATAACATATATATAACATAATATAAAATATAACATATAACATATACATAACATAACATATAACATAACATATAACATAACATAACATAACATAACATATAACATATAATATATAACATAACATAACATAACATAACATAACATAACATAACATAACATAAATAACATAACATAACATAACATAACATAACATAACATAACATAACATAACATAACATAACATAACATAACATAACATAACATAACATAACATAACATAACATAACATAACATAACATAACATAACATAACATAACATAACATAAAATAACATAACATAACATAACATAAAGTAACATAACAGTAATAACATAACATAACATAACATAAAGTGAACTATGGAGTGCACTGTGGAGTTTAATGAGTTCATCTTGAATTGTTGCTTTTAGGAGTTCAGCTCATCTTAGTTAAGTGTGATTGGTTCAATAAGGAAAAAAACAAAAAACAACAGCAGTGACGTCAGTGCTTTTGTGAGTGTGGTCAGGACCAGCACACAAACAAGCTGCTTGACAGTCAGTCAGTGTGTCTGTCAGCTCCTGTGGACTCTCTCAGACTCTCTCTGTGTCTCTGAGTTTGTCTCTCGGATCTTTTTCATGCTGCTGTCCTCTCTGCTCGGCTGGACTCTCTCCTCATGGACTCTCTGTGTGATGCTGTGGACTCCTGCTGGAGGTAAAGCTGCCGTGTCCTCACATGTTGTGCTGTCATGTCTTTAGATAACAGTGTTCACTCCTCTGTGCTTTGAGAATGACTTTATCAGCTGTTAAAGAAGAAGGAGCAGTTGCCTGCTCCAGTTGAAATGTTGTTTCCTTACTGTAGTATAAAAAGACACGTAGAATAAACCAAATCCAAAGTTCCCAGTTGTAAGTCGTTATTGGAAATCTGCCGAAAAAACTTAGACAGGATACACTGCTGAGTCAGTCATTCAGCTACATCACAACTTCCTTCCTTTATTACTGGAAATCACCCCCTAAAAACATAGAGGGGAGGGAAACCAGCAATTATTGTTCTCTCAAACATTCCTGCCCAAGCCACTGAGTCCAGTGGTTTTCGAAAATTCTTGGAAGCAGCAAAATAATATATATTATACTAAATAGAAAAAAAGTAGTTTTTATTTTTGATAGTTCAACTAATTAAAAGTTGTTGGTTCAATAAAGCAACAAAACAAACAAAACACACATTTTTTTTACAAACAAAATAACATTAAACAACAAAAACAAATTAAAATAAAACAAATCAAAATAGTTAAGTATATAATCTCTTAAACACTGGGGGCATAAAGACTATACTATATGGCTAAATAAAAACCTTGTGCTGCTGTATTTTCACAGTTTTTCTTTAGAGTGTTGAAATGAAAAAATGTGTTGCTGAACTCTTTGTTAAAAGTAATCTGTTTATTACCAATAAATTTACAGTCATGGATTAGAAATTTTCCATTAAAATAATAAGATCAGTCAGGTATATGTAAGAAACAAATAGTATTTCTTCCAAAGAAAGTTCATTTTCATACATAACAACAGTTAGGAATTTCTGGTCTTAGTAGTTTTTGATAAACACAGTTGGACTCCTACATTGTAGACTGAAAAAAGTAATCTGTTGTTTTTTCTTGGTCCATTTAATGTGCAGCATTTGTACACATTTAATAAAGAATAAAGACTTCCTGTGAGATTTTCAACCCAAATGTAGGATTCTGAAAATGAGGATGTTGATTCATTTATCTTTGCAATAGTGACATTTTTCAATGTACAATGCGGAAATACAAACCCATCATCATGTTGGAGCCTCGCTAATAAATCCCATGTCACTCAGCTACCACAAGACTTCCTTCCACTGTTGCTGGAAGGGAAGTCACCTCCTACACTAAAGCATGAATTAGGGGGAGACCAGCACTTGTTTTCTTGAACTATCTGCCCCCCAGCCATTGAGTCCAGTGGTTTTCCTGTATGTTGTTGTTTGTTTTTAGAAATGAAAAAGACATTTTTTTTTATTAAAGAAGACTATGCTACTACTTACTTGAATTCTAATTCTAGTTTGGGATTATTTCAAATTAAAATTATATTTGACATAATGTTGTACTGTTATTCAAGAAGTTGTCAAAATACAGAAAATCAGGCTGAAATGTAACACTTCCTCTCTGTTTTCCAGGTGAGCCTCAGGTGATCGGGTCACTCGGGCCAATCATCGCTGCTCCAGGTGATGATTGTCATCCTGCCGTGCCACCTGGAGCCACATTTCAACGTGGAGGGTCTGACGGTGGAGTGGTCCAAGCCCGACCTCAAGCCCACCTCACCCAACCTCTCAGATCGTCTGAGCCGGATCATACACCTTTACAGGAACCGACGCGAAGACCCGGACATGAAGCTCCGGTCGTACTTCGGCAGGACGTTGCTGTTCACAGACGAGCTGAAACGTGGAAACATCTCGCTGAAGATTATGAACGTGACGCTGGCAGACGAAGGGAGATACAAATGTTTGATCCCAAAGCTGAAGAGCACAGTGAAGGAGTCGATCGTTAAACTTGTCGTTGGTGAGTCTGTTGATGTTTAAACATAAAGGAGCACTTTGTTCTGGTCTGAAGGTCCAAATGAAGCCTCTTTAAAACTTCTAGGATCATGTTGTCAACACATCATGTGACCTGTAATTGTTAGGTTGTTTTTAATACTTGTGTTGATAATCATGATTGTGTTTTTTCAGATCCAAACTATGTGAAAACTGTGACCACAGAGACGCCGCTGCATCCCAGAAATCTGCAAACTCCAAATCCGAATGAATGAGACAAATGTTGAAGGTGAGAAAACACTGATTCTGAGGAGGAGAGAAAAAGTGTCTTTGAATGAAGAATTACTCCTGATTTGGATAAAACAAGACTCTGATTTGTGCTCATATTCGTGTCTCTGTTTGCTTTTTAGTCACATCACGTGATCAGATCATTCAGAGCGTTTCAATCTCAGCTGTGGTTCTCCTCGTCGTTCTAATCCTGGCTGGTGTTGGAGTCGGATATTTACTGAAACACAAGTCATCAAAAACTGATGTAAGTCAGAAATAAACAGAACATGTTGTTGCTTCTTGTTGTTGGAATCCCATCAGACATTTTTAATGATTAAACTTGTCTTAATTGTTCAACAGCTTCCAAATGAAGACCCAGCCAAACTACTTCCTGTCTAGGTGCCTTGCTCAAGAGGACGTTGGTCGATGATGTTAAAGGAGATGAGAGCGTCGTACACTTTCTCTCTTGGATCTTCTCATTAGATTCATCAAAATTACCTGCAGCCTGAAGAGGAGTCACCAGATCAGCAGGACTGAGATCTTCATGGTGGACTCCATCAGAAAGACTGTAAGTCTGATTTAAACACCTCTTTGACCTCCTCCTTCATCAACTCATTTATTATTCAAAATCAATGATAATGATGTGATGAAATGAGTTGATCCATCACTCGAACAGACTTAAACCACGAGCAGGAAACTTTGTGAAACTTTTTTGAAAGAGTTTGTGTCTCTTCTACATTATTTTTCAGTCTGGTTGTCTGTTTGGAAATATTCAAAAATCTTTGAAACCACTTTAAATTTTTATGCATAAATTTGAATCTTCTGTAGATTCTGGTTTGATCTCCGTTTGAGTTGGAGGTGCAGTCAAATGAAACATCTGATCCTGAAGCTTTTAGTTTTTTCTTTGTTCAGTTCAGTTTTATTACATGCCCAGTAGGAAGTGGTTATGTTAACCTGGAGGTCTTCTGTAGCCTCAACAACTAATGTTCTCTGTTTTCTTTATCCACAGCTCACCTGCAGATCTTAGATGTGGCTGAATCAAACACTGGATGAATCTGTTCTTATTGGAAAAACTTCAGCGGCGACACCAATTAAAAGTTTTTTCTTCCTGAACTTGTTTCCAGCCTGCAGATGAACCGCGCCAGAACTGAAAATCCTCTCATGGACTCAACACGACCTGCAGAAGGATTAATTAATTTATTTATTTTTTACAAAGAGAGAGACACCAAATTGCATGGCAGGACAACAGTTTTTAATTTAACACCCTGTCAGATATTTTCAACTCCAAAGATGACAGCTGGTTCACCTTTTATTTATTACCAAACTCCTGCTCGTCCTCATACTTTCAGCGGAGGACAATTTTTATTGACCAGGTTTTTGTTGTCTTGTTTTTAAGTTGAACGTGAACGTAGTAGACCACATGTGAGGTAACTCAGACTCTCTCTAACATCATCAATCCATCCATCCAGTTTCGCTGGGACAGCAGGCTAAGCAAGGTAGTTCAGACGTCCCTCTTCCCAGCAACGAATTCCAGCTCATCTGAGGGGATCCTGAGGTGTTCCCAAACCAAATATGATATATATAATCCCTTCAGCATGTTCTGGGTCTGCCCCCGGGGCCTCTAACACATTGGACGTGCCCAAAAAGACCTCCAAAGGAAGGTGCCCAGGAGGATCCTGATCAGATGTTGAACCACCTCAGCTGGTTCCCTTCGATGATCCGAGTTTTCTCCAGATGTCCGAGCTCTTCAATGTTTCTAATTCTGAGCCTGGCCGGCCAACACCCTTTTATCTGTGATCTCATTCTTTCGCTCGTCACTACCAAAGCTGGTGACCATATTTGATGGCTGGGACGTAGATCGACTGGTAAATGGAAAGCTTCACCTTCCAGCTCAGCTTTCTATTCCACACAATGTTCCCATAGAACAGCTGCATCATACTAAAAGCAAAGTAAACATACTAAATGTTCACTTTGTGTTTTATCATGGCTAAATTAAAACAGGCTGCACCACACAAAGTAGAGATTAGTGCTTTCTAAATATTTACCCACTAACATTTGACTAAATGAGTTAATAACATCCATTAGCTGAGCATGTAAACACATATGTTCCTCTGCATGATGAGCTCTGAAGCTCCTTGTATTCCTCCACGTATGCAGACATTAGTTAAACAAAATCTATGATTTGCACATATAAAGCATCTTTTTTTTGTAAATTGTGAACCTTTCTGAAAATGGTGCAACCAGATTTAGTGAATCGTGGTTTGATTCTGTCTCAGTACTTACCAAGAACTGACGAAGGACTTTATATTAAAGTTTCCAGTTTAAGAGCTGGTGTGACCCAGCGCAGAGCTCTTTTTTTGTGTATTAAGGCAACCAGAGGAGACGTAAAGATGAAAACATAGCTGAGGTGATTCACAGCTCTTTAGACTGATGCAATCACAGTTAATAGTGCTAAAACAGTGTGACTCAGAGCAGGACTCTGAGGGTTTTAGGGCATTGGCCCTTTTTTAGTTGTTTTTCATGACTGATTATGAGCCCACAGCGAGGTTGTGTCGGGGCATGTGTGCTCTGCTAAATCAGTTTTCTGGCACATCTGATTCAAATCTAAATGTACGTTTATAAAAACGAAAATGTTCCGTTGAAATCGAAGCGCTCTCAACTTCCTTAACATCTACTTTGAATGTGCCTTTGAGCAGGACACGCTAGTTATTGTTTTTATATATGTTCATGTTATACAATATTAAATGTTTCAATAAGATGTGACCCTGTTTTCAAAAATACCTCTCGCATTATTTTGTGGGTTTTACTTCTTATGTGATGTTGGATTTAATTATAAAAACACTGAAGTTAAAAGTATTTCAGTTAAAAACATGAATGTATAACAATATTTAATGAATGTGCAGTATGATACTTGTACTAGCTTTTGCACTTTATTACTCCCAATGTTACCTGAATTATCATATTGGAAGATTGTTTATTTTTGGGTGAATAAATGAAGTAGATTTTTAAATTAATTGTGTTGACTTCTTTGTGCTGTGAATTTAATGAGTCTGCTTTCTCACATCACTTTCCAGATTCTTCTGTTTCGGTCATAAATGAGGAGTTTAATCCAACAAATTGAGGAGAACTTCTCCTTTAATATCCAACCAAAGCAAGACCTGAAGCCCGACCCCTCAGATCATCTTGTTTAGAGATTTCATCTTGGTGTTCAGAGATTTCATCTTGGTGTTTAGAGATTTCACTCTCTGCTAGACGTCAGATGGCTGGTGACACCACTCGAAATGAATTTGCGTTTTACAATTACTCACGGCTTAGTCACACCATCAGTTTCTCTGATACTGCAGTTTCTTTCATCATCTTGTTCAGGAATGTACAAATGAGACTGTATCATAGATAAAAGTCTGGTCCTTCCTCTAAAACTCATTTTGTAAAAACAGAGAGAAAAATGCTTCACATTTCTTTTTAAGTTGTTCTCATACAGAGAAATGTTGGAGATCTTCATTGCCAACGTTTTTTTTTCTTTTAAAGGTTTGCTTTGATTTTTAGACGAAGACTTAGAGAAAATGTGCTGAATACCACATTCACAAACGTAAATTTAATATCTGTAAAACTCTTTAATGTCTTTATCAAATGTTGACGGAGGTAACAGGCAGCCTTCAGGACTCCTCTCTGAAGTTGGTGTTGTGTTACGTATGGCGTCATTTAGCTGTCATAATCATGAGAGCGCAAATACAAATTAAACGAGCACAGGATCAGGAACTGAGGGCGTAAAAACATAAAACTGAGAGGTGAAAATAATCTTGTGGCGAATAAAGTTTTTGTCTCGAACAGATGTGTGTAAATTGTAACAGAGCGCAGATATGAAAGCTAAATAACTGTAACAGAGCTCTGTTGGCAAACTTTTGTCTCGACTCTAAATTAGCGATATTGAAAGCTTTTCTCACAATTTTTCATTTTTCCGGAAATACGTGTCATGGGTGTAAGGCTCGACAAGACGATTGCCGATCGAAGTGGCCTGTGCAGAGAGCTGCTTTAACCCTCAGGCATCAGTTTAATTTACTGCCCTCTGAAGTCATTAAGGACATAAATGTCCACTTCCACAAAACTGCTATAAATTCATTCATTCAGATTCATATTTTTCTCCGCTTTTTTCTGCATAAATCTCTTAAACAACTTCAGCCTGGCTCAAAACTACCAAACATTCAATCATTTTGAGGATTTTAACCCCTTAAATGCCAGTTTGATTACATGATGTCACTGTTGTTATTTATGAAAAAAAAAAAAGTGGTATTTTCCATATAACTAAATTTGAGGGGGCCGGGGGATTTTCTTTTAAATCAGTCTTGGATATTGATGCATCATTAGTTTTTGTGTAGCATCAGATTTAAAATGTACTACCATCGTTAAGTCAGGAAGGACAAAAATGTCCACTTCCAAAAACTGCTAGAAAAATAGTACAGATGAATATTTTTTCTGCTTTTTTGAGTCAAGTCTTTTGATCAACTTCAGTCCTGATCAAACATCAAATATGTAATAATTATCATTATAATCATTATAAAAACATGAATGTGTTAAGTTTTTATAGCAGTTTTGTGGAAGTGGACATTTGTGTCCTTAATGACTTCAGAGGGTAGTAAATTAAACTGATGCCTGAGGTTAGTTAATGCAGCTCTCTGCACAGGCCACTTCGATCGGCAAACGTCTTGTCGAGCCTTACACACACATGACATATTTCCGGTTGTGGAAAATATTGAGAGCGAGGAAAAGTTTGAAGTGAGAGCGAGCAGCTTTAATATCTGCACTCTGTCACGATTTATACGATCGAGACAAAAACTTTATTCGCCACAAGATTATTTTTCACCTCTCAGTTTTATGTTTTTACGCCCTCAGTTCCTGATCCTGTGCTCGTTTAATTTGTATTTGCACTCTCATGATTATGACAGCTAAATACGGCCTCTGCCTAGGGGAATCTAAGGCACAACATAAAGGGTGTGACTCCCTCTCTCCCTGCTAAAAGGATGACCAGATACAGAAATTGCAGTCCAACAAATATTTATTATCAACAAAAAAACTGGGTTATAGGCCAAAATAATAAACAAAACTCTCTAGAAACAAACGAAATCCACTAACTTACCTCATCATAATAAAAATAAAATACAGGTATCTTACCTGCCTCCCTAAAAGAGGGAAGGAGGGGAAGGACAAAGAAAACAGCACCTCCCTCAGGCAGGGAGAGAACAACACACACTGAGGAAGATACAGACACAGACACACTGAACATAATCTTATGACCACGGGTCATAACAGTTGTGAGACTTTTCTCAGATCTCATTGTTATAATTATTGTTCAGACTGAAAGTTTATTTAGTTGGTTCTCACAGTATCACAGACTGGCTTTTAACTTTAGTCAGATAGTCAGCCAATGAGTCAGTCAGATAGTCAGCCAATGAGTCAGTCAGATAGTCAGTCAGTCAGTGTGTCTGTTAGCTCCTGAGGACTCTCTCAGACTCTCTCAGACTCCTTTTGTGGTCTCTTAGTTTGTCTCTCAGGTCTTTTTCATGTTGGTGTCCTCTCTGCTCGGCTGGACTCTCTGTGTCTGTGCGATGCTGTGGACGCCTGTTGGAGGTAAGCTCACAGATTCATGATGATCATCTTCTCATTCATTCAGTTGGTGCTCCCCTCACCTTAGCTTCAGTTAAGTGGAGACAGCACATGTTCTACTGATGGTGTGATCAAATGTTGAAATGATGTGTGTATTCATCAGTTCATTAACAACAGAAAACAAACAGGCATTTCACAAAAGAACAGATTATATCAATGATCATTTAGAATTTGGATTCAGATTGGTGAACTTCAGCTGGACAAGGACAGTTCCACTTAATTAACAGTGAAAATCCTGAAAAAAAACTTTCTAAGCAAACCACATTTGTGACAGTAATTTATGAAGCACATGTGACATGTGGAAGTAGACAGGAAGCCGCCATGCAGTGTTCCCAGGCTGCCATGTGATTAATGGTTAAAGATGATTAAAACCCTGAAACTGAATCTTTACTCTCCCGAGAAGGTTGGTACAGAACCTGCAAACTGTTTTTCTTTCAATCGGTCCTCAGAAATCTTTCAAAAGCCTCCAGCACACCACAGGACAGAGACACAGACTAAATGACAACATCTGATGACAGGTGAATTACTGAAAAGGCATTTCCACTTTACTCAGAATACTTTCTTTATCTCAGGGGGAAATTTGGTGTTCCAGTTGCTCTGATACAGAGAACACAATAGAAATGAAAAACACTATGAAGAGAATATGTACAGAATATACACGATAAATAGAATAAAGATAAAAGATAAATTATTTGGGGCTAAATTACAAAGAAGTTATGTTGGACATTCAGCTTTTTCTGGCCATAGGAGGAGAAAAGAGATACTGAGAGATACAAGATTACAGATTTAAACAGATAAGTTTGGATTAAACATATAAAACAATACATTTATAAATCACTAAAATGTTTTTGCTTAGACAGGGCAGTGTGTGTTAAAAATGTTTAAAAGTGGATTTGCAGGGCTTAATAGGGACGTTTACCCAAATTTTTTATGATACTTCTTTCATATTAATCTCATAGTTATGTGTGACAGCTTCTTTTAACAGATATCATCAGTTAATAATGGGGACTTCCAGATAAAATCACCCAACAGTGAGCTCCATTTCACATGAATGCACTTCCTTTGACTAACTTTGCCAAAGAAATGTACTGTCTATTCTTTAGAATGAGGATGTGAACCTCTATCAGTTCACAACACCTTTGAAATATCAGTATCAGTTATCATCTGTTAGTTTTACATTGAGTCATGCTGTCACTGAAAGCACTATTTTTTTTTCATTCAAATATTTTGGTTCTCATCCAACATCCCAGATAAGACAACTGGTTGAACTGAAGTTACGCCATAAACAGCAAGTGGTCATTGAGAAAGACACAACCAGACTACAAACTACAAGAAATAAATCTGATAACCCAGCCTCTCAATTGTTCGATCTGCAGTGCTGCTTTTCTGAAATATCTGACTTTTTAATAAACTCAATATCTTCTGGGTTTTAGTCGTAAAAAACTGTCACAGTCCACCTTCGTGTCGCCTCGTCCTGTCTAGCCATGTTTCTGGGTCATCATACCTTTTCTTGCCATTCTCCATCCATCCACCAGATGGCCCCACCTGCACCTCATTCCCTCATCAGCCACTCTCACTACATAAACCAGCCCAGATCCAGCACTCTTTTCTTTTTCCTTCATGCTTGTCTACCTGCCAGAAAGACCCCATTAAAGTTTATTTTGGTCCTCTGGCTACACAAAGTGAATAATCATGAAGTAACTGAGGATTAATCAGTGATGGAGTTAGTTGTTGGTTTGCAGCTCTAGTTCTAAATTCTGCACACGAGCTTCTTTATCAGCACAGCTACTGTAAAATACAATCATCGGAAATTTGTGACATTTTGAAATTACTTTGATAATAAAGTTAATAATAAAATAAAATTTTGACATAATATCTTTTCTACTGTTTTTCAAAATACAGAAAATCAGGCTGAAATGTAACACTTCCTCTCTGTTTTCCAGGTGAGCCTCAGGTGATCGGGTCACTCGGGCCAATCATCGCTGCTCCAGGTGATGATGTCATCCTGCCGTGCCACCTGGAGCCACATTTCAACGTGGAGGGTCTGACGGTGGAGTGGTCCAAGCCCGACCTCAAGCCCGACCCCTCAGATCGTCTGAGCCGGGTCGACTACACGTGCACCTTTACAGGAACCGACGCGAAGACCCGGACATGAAGCTCCGGTCGTACTTCTTGACGGCAGGACGTCGCTGTTCACAGACGAGCTGAAACGTGGAAACATCTCGCTGAAGATCATGAACGTGACGCTGGCAGACGAAGGGAGATACAAATGTTTGATCCCAAAGCTGAAGAGCACAGTGAAGGAGTCGATCGTTCAACTTGTCGTTGGTGAGTCTGTTGATGTTTAAACATAAAGGAGCACTTTGTTCTGAAACCTCCGGATCGTGTCATCAACAGATGGAATCGTTGGTTCTTTCTTGTGTTTCTTCAGATCCAAACTATGTAAAAACTGTGACAACAGAAACGCCGCCTCCTTTCCAAACTCCAAAAGATGAGACGAATGTTGAAGGTGAGAAAACACTTTGACTCTGATAAGAGAAAAAAGTCTTTGAATGAAGAATTGTTGCTGCTTTGCATTTAACAAACTCTGATTTGTGTCTCTGTTTGCTTTCAGTCACATCAGGTGATCGGAGCATTTGGATCACAGCTGTGGTTCTCTTCGTCGTTCTGTGGGTGATGATAGAGCTGGATATTTACTGAAACTCAAGTCATCCAAAAATTACGTAAGTTGGAGGTAAACAGAACATATCGTTGCTTCTTTAAGTCGTAACAGAAACTTCTAATGACAAAACGTGTGTTAATATTGTTCTACCAGCTTCTACAAGATGACCCAACCAAATTACTTCCAGTCTGGGTGCCTTGCTCAAGAGCACGTTGGTCATTGATGTTAAAGGAGATGAGAGCATCGTACACTTCCTCTCTTGAATCTTCTCATCAGATTCAAACCACCAAAAGCACCTCGAGAGGAATTACCGGATCAGCAGGACTAAAATCTTCATGACAGATAAAACCTTTGACCTCCTTCATTTTTTGAATAATAATGATATGATCAGTATGACTATGATAGTGAGAAGTGAAACCTTGTCAATCAACTGTTACTTTTCTTCTTTTCTGTCAGTGTAGTCAGCTTTGGTTCATCTTGAGTCATCAAAGATCTTCAGTTTGATCTTGAATCCACTTTTAGTTGTTTTAAAGTGTTTTTTTATATGTCATCTGATCAGCTGGGTTGCAGTTTATGAAGAGGTTGTATTCAGCTAAGCTTCTCCACTAATGTACTCTGCTCTGTTTTCTTTATTCCCAGGTCACTATTAAGTTGGAGGTGTAGTCAAATGAAAAGTCTGATTTAGTTTTTTATTTGTTCAGTTCAGTTTTATTACATGCCCAGTAAGAAGTGGTTATGTTAACCTGGAGGTCTTATGTAGCCTCAACAACTAATGTACTCTGTTTTTCTTTATTCCCAGCTCACCTGCAGATCTTAGATGTGGATGAATCTGGTCTTACTGGAGAAACCTCAACAGCGACACCGATCAAAAGGATTTTCTCCCTGAACATGTTTCCAGCCTGCAGATGACCCGCGCCAGAACCGTGAATCCTCTTCTGAACTCAGACTGACACATTAACCTGATGAATGCTGTTTCATAATTACGTCAATCTTGAAGGTTTTAAATTGCATTTAATAAAAATGACTAAAAAACCTTGTGATACAAAACATTATGTCAATAACATAAGACTAAATGAGTTAATAACGTCCATTAGCTTAGCATATACACACATATACTCCTCTCAATCTAAACTGTATGAATATTACTAGCTCCGAAACACACTGCATTTCCACATGTATGCATATTAAAATATAAAATGTAAATCTACAAAAATGTATTGTTTGTACACCTAAAACTGTCTTTTCTTTTGTAAATTTTGGACCTTTCTGAAGCTGTAATGGTGCAACCTGATCTTGTAAATTCTGGTTTGAATCTGTCTCAGTAGTTTAGTGTTGAAGATCTGGCAGATTTCTAAACTAGGTGAACATGAGTAACATTTATTTTGTGTTTTAAGGCTCAACATTACGACCAGAGGAGACGTAAAGATGGAAATGTGGCTAAAGAAAAATCTCTCAGTTCGTTAGACTGATACAAACAGCTCTCCACTCCCTTAACATAGACTGTGAACGTGCCTTTGAGCTTGGCAGCAATGGTTGTTTTTAGAAATCTTCATGTTTTGTTACATGAAATTTTGTTCAAATAAAAGTTGGCAAGGTTTTCTGGTCTTGAGCATTTGAGTATTTCTTGTATTTGAATTTTGTTCTTTAGAGATGTTATGATGCAGTCCAGTGTATTGAAGGTATTAAGAATACCACCTCTGGTAGTTTAGTTTGAGTACAGTGGGAGCAAGTTAACAAATAAATTTACATTTTCTAATAACTGCAGTGTGTTGACTTCATTGTGATGTGTGTTTTCTCTTTGCATTGAAAGAACTTTCACTGTAAAGTGAACATCACTGTGTTGTATCTGCTGGATTTATCTGTCATCACACAGATTTTATAAAATATATGTAATTTATATAATCCGTCCTCATCTTGATGGAATGAGATGAACAGAGGTTGGAGGATGTTGTCCTACAGATGTCAGCGCTCTGACCCCCTGTCTAATCATCATCGTGGTGATCAGGCCGATGACGGTCGTGTCGTCAAATCAGCAGATCTGATGATGGTGTTCGCCGGTGTTCAGAGTCAGGGTGGAGGATGTGGTGGGGTCTGCCCATCAAGAAGTTCAGGATCCAATCACACAGGTCAATGAGCTTGGTGACGAGCTTAGAGGGCACGATGGTGTTGAAAGCGAACACTTAGATGTAGTCAATGAACGACGATGATAATTTGGGTCTGTATTCAAACTGAGGCAAGTCCAGTGAATCAGGGAGGTCATGAAGGTTTGACTACATCCTCATTGTTAGGTATGTTTGTGTGCAGGAAACACAAAGTGACGTGAATGTGTGTAATGCACAGTATGGACTGAATGTCAGTGTTTATAAGGGAATAATATGCTTGTGACAAAATTAATGGTAGAAAAGGCTATTTTTATTTTCACATCTCGCTTTGTTTTTAGATTAAAGTACAAACAGCAACAGATATTTATAATACAATATAATACAATAAATATATATGATACAACAAACAACACTGACCACGTCTCCCCTTTGCAAGATAACACACTGTATGTACATTAGTTTAGACTGTTAGTGTCACTTTTACAACACTAGAGGGAGCCACACAACAAGACAAGTTTTCAAGTTTTAACCTTTAAAAAGTGCATATTCAAAGTTTTGACTGACAGTGATTGAAGATCTCAAACTTTTTGTCAGACTTGAAAAACACATTAACTCCTGACACTCTGTGAGAGGCATTGGTCAAAATACTGGACTGACATTTAAAATATTTGAGATGCCCCAAAAGTTTCTGAGCACCTTCAGAATAATCTGGATCTCCCTTCATCTGCCAGCGTCACCTTCAAGATCTCTCACCGGTTCACATGAAGGTGCAGGTAGTCGACACAGTTCAGCCAATCTGAGGGGTCGGGCTATCACCTGGAAAACAGAGGAAATGTTGTGTTTGATTGGGATTTAGTTTATTTTACAAACTTTTTGAAAATGAATAGTAATGACATCACTTTAAATTTTATTTTACTTATAAATATGAATAAGAATAATAAAAAATCACTAGTTAATCACTGGGTGTAGAACATGGTAAAGGCATCGTAGGCAATTAAATTCTTAAATCGCAGTCTCCTCCCTAAAACAATGCTAAAAAATATTAACAAGAACAACAACAAACAAAAAAATAGATTAAAGAAATAAAAATATGAAAATAAATAATGGTACTAGAGTAATAAAATAAATATAGACCTAAAATATAAATTATACAACTAAAATAAACATTTCACAGTAGTAAATATACAACTGAACAGATATAGAGAGATATAGAATAAAATATACAATAGAAAGTGGTGCTGTGAGTCTTATGGCCTGAGGGATGAAGCTTCCCTGAGCTGGATTAAAGATCACACTTCCACAGGTGAACAGAGATCAAACACTTTCATTTGATTGCACCTACATCTGAAAACTTCAAAACTCTTTCATAAACATTTTTCAAAGTTTAATCATATTATTCATCATTTCATCATATTATTATCATATAAAATATGAAGGAGGAGGTCGAAGTCGGTGTTCAAATCAGACTTACAGTCTTTCTGATGGAGTCCACCATGAAGATCTCAGTCCTGCTGATCTGGTGGCTCCTCTTCAGGCTGGAGGTAATTTTGATAAATTTGATGAGAAGATTCAAGAGAGAAAGTGTACGACGCTCTCATCTCCTTTAACATCATCGACCAATGTCCTCTTGAGCAAGGCACCTAGACAGGAAGTAGTTTGGCTGGGTCTTCATTTTGGAAGCTGTTGAACAATTAACACAAGTTTAATCATTAAAAATGTCTGATGGGATTCCAACAACAAGAAGCAACAACATGTTCTGTTTATTTCTGACTTACATCAGTTTTTGATGACTTGTGTTTCAGTAAATATCCGACTCCAACACCAGCCAGGATTAGAACGACGAGGAGAACCACAGCTGAGATTGAAACGCTCTGAATGATCTGATCATGTGATGTGACTAAAAAGCAAACAGAGACACGAATATGAGCACAAATCAGAGTCTTGTTAGAGCCAAATCAGCAGTAATTCTTCATTCAAAGACACTTTTTCTCTCCTCCTCAGAATCTCACTCGTTTTCTCACCTTCAACATTTGTCTCATTATTCAGATCTGGAGTTTGCAGATTTCTGGGATGCAGCGGCGTCTCTGTGGTCACAGTTTTCACATAGTTTCGATCTGAAAAAACACAATCATGATTATCAACACAATATTCAAAAGAATAGAAAGAAAAAAAAAACTATTACAGGATGACGGTCACATGATCTGTTGACAACAAGATTTAAAGAAGTTTCATTTGGACCTTTGATAAAACTACAGAGTCGACAGCTGAGCCACAGATTTAAAATTCAAACTAACAACAACAAAAAGGTCCTACATGTCTTGACAAGTTACGTTCAAAATAAAACCGAATGTGCAATGTGCTGCTGTTTTCATGCACAAAAGCACAAAAGTTATAAAAAGGTTCAAAAGGTTTTTCACCATATTCTCAATATAAAGGCAACTTTATGATTATATTTAATTATGACACATTTAAAAATATTTACTTTTTCCTTTTTATTTCCAAAGTAAGAGATGATCAGGTTATTGATCACGTGAACAGATCCATTAACCACGAATGAACAGAAGAACCATCAAGAGGAGCAATGAGGACTATGTGCTGTTTGACTAATTCTGCAGATTGATTTAAGCTCATTTTGTATTGATTATTGATTATTGATGACTGGGAGACCTGAATCTTCAGTTCTGATAATGTAAAGTTCATCTGTTGAAAACTGCACAGACCGTTAACATTAAATCCTGTAAACCTGCAGGTGATGTGACAGATTGTACGAGTGTGAACAAACTCACCAACAACGAGCTCGACGTCTGAATCGCTCGCCAGCTGGTGGACGACACATCGGTATCTGCCGCCATCAGAGAGCTTCACAGAGCTGATCCTGAGCGAAATGTTGCTGTGTTTCAGGTCACCTCTGATCAGCGCCGTCCTCCCAGAGTATGACGACATCTTCATGACCTCTGCATCCTGGTTGTCACGGTAACGGTGAACATACATGCCTCCAGCATCTCCGGGGTCAGGCGGGATGTCGGGCCTCCACCAGTCCACACTCATTTTCTCCAGGTCAACCAGAGGCTCTACGTGACACGGCAGGATGACGTCATCACCCAGAGCGGCGACGATTGTCTGAGTCGAACAGATCAGCTGAGGCCGACCTGGAACAAAGAGGGAACGTTCAAATTCAGAAAACAGGGAAAAGTCCTGAATCTGATCTGATCAGTTAACCTCTAAATAATCCACTTACTTTCACCACCAAATTTCCAAGAACAATCTGACATCAGTGGTGCTAATAAAGACGACTGTACGTTAAAAGTTGGGCTGCAGCTCACAACTGATTTCATCACTGATTATCTGCCAATTATTTTATTGATTAAAGATTTTATTAAACAACACAAAGAGAAGCAGCAGATAGCACCATCAATACTAATGTGCACCCCCTGCACCTTTATAATATTTACACATCCACCGTCAGCAGTATTACCTGTGTTAGATTGTATATCTCTGTTTAGTTATACATTTTATTTTAGCTGTATCATTTAGATTTTACTTATTGTTTTATTTAAGACCTTTAAGTGATTATCAGAATAGTTGATTATTTGCAATGGATGGACTGATTGATTAATCGACTGATTGCTTCAGCTTTCAGTTGAAATCTCTGCTGCATCGTTGGACCTGCACTTTGTTGTTTTGGAGTCAGCCAACATGTCAGCTTAATGTAACGGTGCTCAGACCTGCAGCTGACAGAGAAATGCAGGCAGATA
>JAKKUS010000146.1:0-10616 GCA_023238725.1 Scortum barcoo
AGCCAAATGCTGTGCACAATAAGCAACACGACACAGTGTACAGGCTTTTATAACAAAGACATGGTTGTATGGAAAATATTGTGTTTTTCTCTGCAAATTGCAGTTCTTATGGTTGGCCAAACTACAAAGTTGCATTCTTGGGGGGAAAAAATAGGGCTCCTGCAAAGAGACCATTGACGAGAAGAAACGTGCCTTCAGTTTCCCCCAGGAAAATGCATGATACGGCAGAACAAAAAAGCTCTGCAGAATTTTCAAGCCATGCTAGTTTAGTGGCTCAAGCGATAGTCAGTCTGAAACTTTGTTCAGATGTTCATGGTTCCCAGAGGATATGGCAAAATATGACTCAGGTGAAAAGTTCAATACATCTTTGATTTATCTATTAACAGCATCACAGCCTCGTGGAGCCGCTAGCGTAGCTGTAGACTCTTAGTCCTGTTGATCAAACAGCCGATTAAGGCTCATGGGGATGCCGTCGCGTGCATCTCATATTATCATGTGACAACCTGACACTTCTTTCACCTTTTCACATGACACTCGCTCCTCTGATTGGCTTTCTGATCTTGACACGGATTAAACAAAATACATGACAACTGACAAGACAAGTGATTTGCATCGTCCCCATTGAATTTCACAAAAGTCAATCGCTTCATTTGTTTCATGGTATCATAAACACATATGCACAGTTCTGTGTCCGCTATGACTCTTTGTCAAGTGTTTTTTTTTTTTTTTATAATTGCAGGCTAAATGTAATACTATAGTTGGGTTTTAGGGTCAAAGTCTATGGGGTGCTGATTGTGGACAGTGGCTGTAAAGGACTCATTGTGCAATTTGTATAGGCTTTTGTCTCAGGAGGATTTATTCATAGCAGAGGTGAGGATGCAGTATGTTATCATTATCTCTGTGTGTTTTGTGTGTGTGCTTCAGGCAGCAATGTAACATGTATTCATCTCTGACGCAGATATGGTAGTTAATGTGGTGTTTTTATGTGTGTGTGTGTGTGTACACCCTCCCACCCACGTGTGTCACTTTTAATGAGGCAGCATGCCTTCTTCATGACCCTCCCCAACTTGTCATCTCCTCTAAACCCTGACAAACATAAGGCTGACAGGTGGTGGCAAAACATGTCAAATCCAATGATTAATATTTTTCCTCCCCATCTTTCTCACTCTGTCCATCTAGCCTCTGAGCAGTTCATGTGCCAGACCGGTGTGTGTGTGTGTCTTTATTCATGTGCAGCATGCCTGTGGGTTTGAGTCATGTCACTTAACTACTCTGTAGGGGTCTTCAAAATGTCCATCGCTCAAAAGTGATTGGTGGGTCACAAGATGAAAAGCAAATTGACCCAGAGAGGGACTGTCTGTTTGCTTTTTAAAAAAAAGGGCACATGGAATCATTCAAATCTGATTCTCCTCCTTGCATTCAGCAAAGGAAAGACTGACATATAAATGTGTTAAATGGAGAATGGCCACTCGTTGGTGTCAATATTTTATTCAGTTTTGTTTCACCTGTTTCTGTTCCACAGGTAAAATAGCATGGGTAGGGTTACTGTGGTGAATTCAAAATGATTGACAATTTTGGTTATGCTAGCATTATCATATGCTGAAATATGACTGATATGAAATATCAAAAATATCCTGCAATGGATACATCTTAGTATTGTGTATTTCTTTTAGCACTTTTAGCAAAACAATCAAGTAATGTGTTAAAAGTGCTTTTCTTGAGGGAATTTAATGCAAAAATGCAAGCAGTTCATATAAAAGCTTTATGAAAAACGTAAGTGGTATTGCACACATGTTTTCCCAGTGTTTCCTTCATACCTTATTCTTTATTAACATATCTTTACCTTCACATTGTAGTCTCACAATATAAGCCAATGAGGCCAATGAGTTGCATGAGCAGTTGCCTAGCAACATTTATTTATTTATTTATTTTTTTTTCTTTTCAATTATTTTAATGCTTTAAGACATTTACCACTGTAACAGCGTCTCTGTGCTATGCTATAAAAAAAGCAAATCAGAGGACCTTAAAATGCCTTGGTATTATAGTGACTATTACAAATGGAGAAGCACGAGAGAAATTACTTGTCTTTCAATTCCTCTAACCAACGTCCTGAATTGCAGGCCTGCTTGTATTCTCTATAAAACAGTTCACAAGTCAACTCACAGTCTGAATGTCAGCTTCACATTTGAAGACATGCTAAAGAGCAACATAAAGACTGCAAAAGTGTTAAAACTTAACTAACTAAACTGAACTTAACTAAATATTTACTGTAAATCTGTATGATTTGTTTTCTGTATAGGTTTAATAAAGATTTACAGTTTAGAGAACATGAGAAGCTGAGAAAACATGCTTCTGACTCCTGAACCATCAGCACCAGTTCCCTTTAAGACTGTGTTCTTTCTCCCACTTTACACCAGCAGCAGCACCTCAGGTCATTAGTCCTTCAACCTCCTAAAGTTTGTGAACAACACCACCTTCTATGGGCTCACCTCAGATGTTGTTGAGTCTGCTTACAGGTGGGAGATTGACCAGTTTAGAAAGTGGAGATGATTGTGGCTTACAGGAGGAACCTGACCCCACCCATCCTCATCACACATCATATTAGGTTGTGTGAGCTCCAGTGATTAGGTGGTGATTAGCTTCAGTGTACCATCCCTCCAGGATGCTTAATTATAAAGGAAAGAATGTGGCTGATCCTTCCCAGCCCTGACGCAAACCTTTTGAGACACTCCTGTCAGTTTCTTTGTAACTGCAGCTAGTTTGAAACAAAAAAAAATCCTTCAGTGACTTGAATCACTAGACACAGCAGGTTTAATAACATTTAACCAAAGCCACAATCTTTCCTTATCTTTAATACCAGAATAACCACAGACGCAAGTCTGGATGAGAAACCCAGTTTCTGACGTCAAATTCCTGCACTTAGTATACGTATTCTTTAATGTGTAGTCATGTTTGTCAGTTCACATTTTTTCACTGAAAGGGAACATTTAAGCAGGTAGAGTACACAAACATTTTTCTTTCTATTATTACCTGCTGTTGAAGTCCTTGCACAAAACTGAATCACCTATGACTGTGTAAAACTGATTATAAAGGTGGTATTTGTTGCAAAATAGAGCGCATACCCAGTATACAGTAATATTCCTTGGAAAGAAAACAAGAATAAGCACTATGTTAAGACTTCAACAAGACTGTGCAAAAACTGCAAGAAAAAATATTGAACCATCAATCCGTCTTTTAGATAGCTCAGTGTGGGACCATTGTTGTTTTTTTTCTCTAGTGTGAGTGTGTGTGTTTATCGGCTTGTGTATGTCCGGTTGCCTCATGTTTTCAAGATGTGGTCAAGATCGGCTTGCAGACTGGCACATGTTCATTGACCAGTGTTATCGTAACAGCTTCTTTTGTGGGCTGTCGAGAGGAGCCACACTGCTTGTAGGTGAGCAGCAGTGCTCAGGCCGAATTGTCCTTGTTCGTGTCCACTCAAAGAAAGGGGTGGATGACACAGATATTTTTAGGCCCAAGCGTACAGTATTTTATTGTTAAAAATCTTTTTTTAGCACTAGAGCAGAAACATTGATTGCATAGCCACTTGTGTCCCAAAGAGGGTGTTTGTGGTTCACAGGTGAAACCATTCAGTTCAGTCAAGCTAATTACACTGTGGAGTTTTAATTCCAAAATTGGATATCCACCTACTAAAAAAGGAATTTATATCTGTGTAACACATTTTGATAGAGCTGAAACTAAAGCTGCAACTGATGATTATTTTCATTATCATGTCACAGCACATGTAGTACTGATAAAACTATTTGTTGTCAGGTCTAGAGGATTTAATTACCACTAAGCTTTATGACTGTACCAGTTACCGTTTATAGTTCTACACCTAGTGCCTTTGGTTTCCAACAACAAGACAGGGTGCAAGCCTTACCTAAAACCCTGGTGAGCTCAACTCGCTTTCCACATGTTGCCCACTGTGCTACCCAACCTCATCGTGTGGTAGGAGCTACAGGTCCTGTTCTAGACAGAAGACTAACCAAAATACTCCAGGAATGAGAGTGATACATTTTTGTCCGTCATGGTTCTCAACAAAAGAGTCACTATTATCTGCAGCACGTAAACTTTCTTCTTATCTTCTTCCTCTCTCTTCTTAGCATCTGACAGGTTCAGATAAGACTTGCCCTTTGAAGCCTGGCAACCAATCAAAGCACACCTGTCAACCAGTATCTGCTGCATTTACAAATTTACTGTCATTTCAAATCTGATACAGCTTCCCTGAGCTCAAACTGTTTGATGAAGACGACCTGATGTGTGAGCGACGGCCGCTGACACCCAAGAAATGCTCACCTCTTCCACTAACTTACCAGTGCTGCTATTTTCATCCCACCCACTGATCAGCCTAATCCACCGTTGGAGGATTTGCACGCCGTGGCACAGAGCAATTGTGCTGCAGCAAAATGAGTGTGGCTTAATTGGAGCAAAGACTTAATGAGGGTCCCTTGAGGATTATCATCTGTGGCTTAGAAATGGCCCAGGTAGCGGAAGACACGGTCAAAAGGATCAGTTCACAGCCTTCGAAATTGGAGTGACAGTGTGGAGCTGCGACTGTGCCAGTAGAATCTTAATTTTTATTATTATTAATGTTTTTATTAGATTTTTCTTCCCCTCATGCGGTCCCCAGAGAGAGGGGAACTAAAGTAAAAATCTCCAAGGAAAATGTGGCTGCAGGACCAACAGCGATGTGTTGCAGCAGGAGGAAAGTAATGGAGCAGTTCCTAGTTCATTTTGCCCCAATACCTACAATCCTACTGTGTTTGTGCTTACACTCATTGTCAATTAGGACTTTTTCTAGATTGTCTACTAAATATTATGTTGTTATAACCGAAATAAAAGTTATTTTGGCACATGAGCGATGAGATCCTCAGAGCCGCTTTTTCACAAAACCTTTACAACTATGATTACTTTCATCTTTTACTCTTTATGTTAAGAAGAAGAAGAAGAAGAACACCCTTTATTAGTCCCTCATGGAGAAATTTAAATTGTTCAAGATTTACTAATTAAAGGGGGTGTATGTAACAATTTTTTATGTATTAAGTGTTATTCGTGACAACCTGTGAACAGATTGTAGCATAACTTAACAACAGACACCTTTTATAATTATTTCATAATATTTCATCTTGTTCACTCCCTGTTTGCATATACATCCAGCTAATATATCTCTGCTGAGCCTCTTGTTGAAATCCTGACAATCAGCAATTGATAAAACTGGCTACCAAGCATCAATATCTTTTAAGTACCTTATTGAAAATGGCTTTCAATCAGGTTCAGTCGACCGATGCTGGCTCACACCTATGGAACTGGAGAAATGTCCATCACAGATTTTGCTTAGAAACTGTTTATTATGTTTAAAAAGCAGTATAAAACCTTAAAATACTATCATTTTCTGTCTTTCTATTCGAAAAAAATAAACTTTTTGAATAAATCCTTTTGCTTGAAAAATAGGAGACGACTAATTTACATTTAGATTAGTTGTAGTTTTTTTTTTTTGTTACTCAACTACACAATTAACTGATTGTTTTAACTCCAAAATATTTGATTATTGAAAAAAAACATCATTTCTGTGGAGAAACAAACACACATGACTGGTAAAGAGGTAAAATGGGCCCGACCACTCTAAGCAGTTTATTTCTCAGAGAGGTCTGTCTCCACTTGACAGCCACAGATCAGATATGACTGACCAAGATAAATGGTTGGGCTCTAAAGTCAGATCAATTCAATCTAGCAACTGTCCTCGCCAGGAACAAAAGGCCACACTGTCAACAAGGCTCAGCTCACTTCAATGCTTATTCACTGTCGTATTGTCCTTGTTACATAAATGTCCTGCTTTTTAAAGTTGAACAGGTAGCGTTTCCCAAGCTCTAAAGTAGTGCAGCTCATTTGTATCTCTGTGACAGGATTTTTTTTTGTTTGTTTTTTGTTGTTTTTTTTTTTTTATCCTTTCGGTTCAGCCCTGCAGGCAACAGAGTTTCTTGTGTGCAATAATAAAACCCTTTCAATCACGGGCTTGTTTCCGTAAGCCCGTGCAGTACATCATCATTTCACTGCTGGATTTACGGCCAGACTTTACATCCTCTATCATGAAGTATTTCACATTTCAATTCAGCGGGTTTCAAGGTCTGAAGTCAGACTCAAGATGGGGCTGGAGTCATCATCTTCAACAGTGTTACTCACGCACCCTGTACCTCGGGCAGTGATTTAATTATGTAGAAAGACATGAAGGGCAAGTCGAAGTTTGTGTATTCAGTTCAATTGATTTGAATTTCAATTGACTGAACTAAAAAGTCACGTATTAACACTGAAAATTCTTTGTAAATTGCATGCTTAGTGAATTTAAGACTTAATCCTGCTTTAGATTCTTACCAGATTTCAAGATCACAATAATCTGATTTCTGGAAAATTTCTATTACTCAGGGTAGATGTGGCTTACACACAGACGTGCAAAAATTGTATTTAACAAGGAAATGCAGCAACCTCCCTTGAAATTTTGCTTTTGGACTGAGTTACAGCTGATGTCAGCAGGGTGGAGATAAGAGTTGACCTGTCTTGAAAATTTGAACAAACCAACTTCAAGCTCCCTCTTCAGTTCTCTCTTTTTTAGCATGCTTTTCTTCACTGGCCTTCTTCTGTTTACTTGTGTTTGTTGTGTAAGCTGTGGTTGACAGGGGAAGGAAGGGCAGTTTACTCATTGCTTAACTGTTCAGTGGTTGTTCGTCCACCATGGTGTTTGCTCACTGAACATGCGACACTTAACGGTGTAATCACATATGCATGAGAAGAGCAGTGATTGACGCACTGTGAGATATTCCTCCTGGCTAAGATTGGTTGTTTGGATCAAGGTGGTGCAGTGGATTCTTGTCAAATGGCCTTACAGGCAGAGAGACAAAAGAGTTTTGATTTTATATATATATATATATATATATATATATATATATATATATATATTTTTTTTTTTTTTTAACAGATTATCTGTCTTATGTCTCACCTACTACAACTTTAGCGAGCAGTATGGTGACAAAATAAAATTACAGAATGTATTATTGATTTGATGAATATAATATCCATCCTGGTGCAGAGTCTGAAATATGGAGCTATTAAAGTGACTATTATGGTGAGAACTTGTAAGAGCTTTGGTACAGTGTTATGATTTATTTTGTGTTTTTGTCTGTGTCTACTTTATGTCATAACTGAGCATATCTGCCATCTAAAAGATGGGGACAGTAACACAATCTACTATCCAGACTGACAACGAGGGACATGAGTCTGACATATACTGCCTTAAAAGTGGCTTTTGGTAAATTACATTCCAATACATTGAATGTACAGCAGAATAAGATACCATTTTTAAATTCCTGGTAGAGTGGGTGATGGAAATGACAACATACTACATATTTTGACACTCGATTAGACAGTGTAACTCAGCTAAATGTGTATGTACACTGTAAAAAATGACCGTGAAATTTACATAAAAAACATGTAAAATCCCTACAGAAAAGTATTGTAAATTCCAAAACATATATTTTTTGTTTAAATCACAGTGAACCTTTGTAAACTAATAAACAGAATGTTTTTGTAATATTTACAACAACAATATATTCTTATAATCAAATTTATTTGTTAAAACTACAAATATTGTTAACAGAAACAAAGAAATAGTGTAATACTCATAACAAAACAATTTTGTTAATTTGACATGCAACTGTTGTAAAAACAATAGTTTTAGTCAGTTGTTTATGTTTTGGTTTGTTTTGTTTAATTTGTTTTGTTTGCATTAACAGTTTGCCATTCAGTTGTTTCATGCAGTGGATGCCATCATTACCTAGTGGGCTATTGCGATCACCTATATTTGCATGACAGATCCCTTTTAAAGTAATTCACATATATGGTTTTAAAAGAGTTTTGTAATAAAATTGTATTTTTAATTATTGAGCTCACATTTGCTGAGCTATTGGAATTACTTGTACTACCACCTATATACTTTCTCCTTAAGAAAAACTTCTGCTTGCCACAGATGCAATAAAAATGTTTTCACAAAAAATTTCATTGTGAATCTGAGAGGTTGCACCGAGTCCGACTAATTTTGAAGTTCAGAGTCTCTGATTGGATAGCGGGAGAAGCTGCTGACGTCATTAACGAGCGAGCCAGAGCGAGCAGTCTTCAGAGGGAGAGCACAGGAGCAACTTTTTAAAGTTTTTAGGACAAATCTGCGATTTTACACACGTTTTTGGAGGGTCTGTGGCTGTTCAATCGGAAAGTTTGTACGGTAAGTTTCAAATGTACTTTTTTTCGAGACCAAGCGAAAATGCGTGCTGATAGCACATGTTATAAGCTAGTACCAGCTGGTATTTAAGACCAGATCAATGTGTGATAACTTAGTTCAGCTGAAAAGCACAGGCAAACACTTAAAATCCTAAAAATGGTCACATGCGTCTTTTGTAAAAAGAAATTGGACACTTTAAGAGGTTATGTACTACATTGCAGAGTGCATAGGAATGAGCCTCGTTGTCTGTTCAAATGTGTTGGCGCCAACTGTACTCAAACATTTACCACTTACTCAGCTTTCAAGGGCCATTTTTATCGTGTGCACAATGCACCTGCACCTCAAGCTGCTCCTAAAGCTGTTGTTGCAGATTTAAAATGTGCAGTTTCATTATGTGCCCGCCATTTTCACACAGGTGAAAGAGCTAGTGTCTCACTTAAATGATCATATTGGAGAGGGCAGGTCTGTGTTATGTCCAGTCAGTGGTTGCAAGCATGTCTTTACTAAAAAGTCATCATTTACTTCTCACATGTGTAGGAAGCATAAAGCATGCTCCCCTGATGGTATTGATGACATGTACAGGGAAAACTCGCCCCCAGCCCTCAAATGTCATTGCCAGTACAGATGATTCAGAAAACACACATGAAGCCATGCCAACAGCTAGTGCAGCCAGTGATATGCCAGAGAATGATAGTCAGTCTTATCTCAGAAATGTGTGTCTTTTTTACCTTAAACTGCAAGGACAGCTGCTTATCCCTGCCTCTACTATACAAACTATTGTTGAGGAAATGCAAAATGTGCATGAGTTAGGTCAAGCCTACACAATAACTAAAGTAAGTTCTTTATTAAAAAATGATATGAACCTATCAGATGAAGCAGTCACTAAAATCTGTGACTGCATTAAAGATTCAGATTTGTTCTCTGCTTGTCATCAGGGACAATTAAGAACAACTTACTCCAGAAATCAGACATTCGCAAAAATTTTGAAATACACGGAACCCCAAAAAGTGGTGTTGGGAATGGATGAAAACATGACACAAAAATTTGCTTACTACATACCAGTGGCAGAAACTCTGAAGAACTTTTTACAATCACATTTATGGAGGAATACGCAGTCACAACAGTTTGGAGATCCTGATGTAGAGGTTTTTACGGATTTATATGATGGACAAAATTTCAAATGTCACCAGTTCTTTAATGAAAACCCTGAAAGCCTTAAACTGATTTTGTACCAAGATTCTTTTGAAATTGTGAATCCCCTGGGTTCTGCTAAAAAGACACACAAAGTTCTTGCAGTCTATCTTTCATTAGCAAATTTACCCATTCATTTGCGTTCAAATACTGATAATATGTTTTTAGTCTTGTTGTGTCTTGAGAATGACCTTAAGCGTTTTGGAATAGCCAAAGTTTTCTCAGAGTTGTTGGCAGATCTGAAATCCTTGGAGACAGATGGAATAAATGTAGATGGAGAAACAGTAAAAGGGGGTCTTTACTGCATTGCTGGGGATAACTTGGGCTCTCATTTCATAGGTGGGTTTACAGAGAACTTCAGCCGCTCTCAATATTTTTGCAGGTACTGTGAAATCACAAGAAGTGAGTTTGAGGCGGATCCGAATGCCTGTGGTCCTCCACGCACCACAGAGACGTATGACGCAGCTGTTGCTGATCTCCAGGCTGATAACATCCAAAACGTTAGAGGAATAAAGGTAAACTCTATCTTTAATACCCTTGAGTCTTTTCACGTATCCCAGCCTGGTCTCCCTCCTTGTTTAGGTCATGACCTCTTTGAAGGAGTCTTGTCATATGATCTAGCACTGTACCTGAAGAACTTTATAAAAAGAAAAAATGGTTCACATACTCACTCTTAAACAGGCGCATCAAGCAGTTTAAGTATAAAGGATCTGAAGCACTCACAAAGCCATGTGCTGTCAACCCTGATGGAGCCAAGTTATCAGGGCAAGCCATTCAAAACTGGAACCTTTTGAGATTGCTACCAGTTTTGATTGGTGACAAAGTGCAAAACCATGAGGATGAAGTATGGCAATTAGCTCTCCAGCTAAAAGACATTGTCGATCTTATTTGTGCTCAGAAGATTTCCTTGTCCCAGATAGCATATCTTGACATTTTAATCCAAGAATATTTGGAGTTGAGAAAGATGTTGTTTCCTGAAATTCAACTAAAACCCAAGCACCACTTTTTGCGCCATTATTCAGCACTGTTGTTGAAATTTGGTCCATTGATGAGGTTATGGACGCTTAGGTTTGAAAGTAAACACAGTTATTTTAAAAGATGTGCTAGACACTTGAAA
>JAKKUS010000147.1:0-23000 GCA_023238725.1 Scortum barcoo
AACTTCAAAAACATTTGTCAAACTTTGTCAGAGCGTCATCAGATGTATCAGGCATATCTTTTAGCTGGGCAAGAATGCAGTAAACTACTGCAAGTGAAGGACAGCTGTGCGTTTTATCCCAACCTCTACAGTGACACGATTAAACATACAGTTAAGGAGTTAGCCTTTTCAGAAAGGAATACAACAGTTACAACAGACATTCAGTACAAGGGCACTGCATATAAAAAAGGACAGTTTCTTGTGTACAGTAATGATGAGTATATGGAGTTTGGTGAACTTCTACTTATCTTGATTCAAAATGACACATCTGTGTATGTTCTGATGGATATTCACAAAGGCATCTTCCTCTCAGAATACCATCTGTATTCTGTGACAAAGGACAGTCTTGGGTTACAGTGTGTTAACATTAATGACTTGCCCGATTTCTATCCTTTGGTATCATACATTCTCGATGGATACCAAGTCATTCCACTGAAACACAGTATTGTGGCAAAATAAAGTCCAATTGAAGCTCACTTACTTCTCATTGTAAATAGTTCGACATTAAGTGTTACCTAATGCATATCCCTGCTCTGTTAAGTGTATGTACTGTATATTTTTTCTGTTTTGTTTGAAGGTGGCATTTCTTCATTGCAAATATGAGTGACTCAGAGCGAACCTTCCTAGATGTCGTCATCATGGAAGTCCTACCACAACTTCCAGCAGAAAACAAAAACATCCTGGAAGAGCACTTGCAGTCCATTGGAGTTGAGACGTACGATGATCTACGCTTTGTAACGGAGGCTGATTTGATGACAGCATTAAGACCTGTACAAGCTAGAAAGCTTCTTTCCGCTTGGAAACGGAAATGTAAGTAAAAACACCACACACTGTTTTTCAACATATAAAAATATGCAATCTATTCAAAATCAAAAGCAGACATGGACATTGTGTAATATTGTACAGTGTGAATCATAATATTTTTTGTCCTTTAAAGACCAAACTCCAGAGAACAGCTCACCATCATCTGTGGAAGCCTTACCTACCCAATCGCTGTCATCGCTCTCTGTTTCACCCCAAAGTTCATCGTCAACCTCTGCCAGCAGCCCAGGACTTGACACACAGTGGGACGACAACTTTGAAATTCCATGGAGTAAATTTCCTGAGGAAGTGACCCATGCTTTGGAGAGGGGAAAAAGGCCAGGCCCGAAACTGAGGAGGCAAATGGTCCGGATTGTTGTGACTGAGATGATGGAAAAATGCCCTCATGTAGGCAAAAAGCACTCAACTGATGTTGCAAGAAAAATGGTGGCAAAATATCCCAATTCTCTGCAAGATGTAATAGAGGGCGATATTGTTGGAACAGGCTACCATTCCCTTGTCAAACAGTTGCAAAACAGAATTGAAAATGTAAGGCGCACTTCAACATCCCAAAATAAGAAAAAGAAAACATCAGACTGATGACTCAGACCACACAGATGAGATCCCATTAGAAGAGAGAGCAGCAATGCAGGACACTTACGGATGCATTAAATGGAATGTAAAATTTCTGCCCTGTGAAGAAACTCAAGAGAGCCAGCAGCAAAAGATGGAAAAACTCAAAGTGATGTTCCAACACTCTGATGCCAATCCAGAGGAGGTACAATGTCTAATGAAGTCCACTTTTTACACACAGCGCCAACATGTCAACCAGGGAAAAAGTATCAAATGCCTTAGAGAGGAGTGGCCGTTTTGTTTTGATGAACTTGGCATGTCAGTCCACTTCAAGGAACTTACTGGGATTGACCTCAAAGAGACATTCATACGAAATTTGGATTTGAAGGGAAAAAGGCTTCTCAACTACATGACCACAGTTTGTGTCAACAAGAGCAAGAAGATCCTTCAGACTTATGCAAGGCTTCAGAGGATGCGGGGACAGCAGAGTGGCTGCTCAGATGATGTGAAAGAGATGATCCTGCTTCTGCTCAGCTACTTTGATGAGAAGGAGGAGTCCATGTTCTTCTATGTAGAAGATACATGTCTGGCAGAAGAGGTCCAACTGGAGCAAGTGCCTCTGACACCCACTATTATTGTCTGTGGTAAGTCTGTTTCATATCTCTCTTTTTTAATTGCACTGTTTATAGAATTTGTCATGTGAGTGCAGCTCTTATTAATACAACCTTTTAAATAATTTATTCATAGGACAGTCCTGCTATTCCTCAACAAGGTACATGCTGAGTCTGGATCGGAACCTTATCAACACAAACATCTCCTCTTTCATTTCTGCATTGTGCCTCATGTTCGGGAGCTACTACTGTTTCAACATCCACTATCCATCTGAGCTGGCTTCCACTCTTGAGTTTCTTCAAAGGTGAGTAAACATGGCTCATTTCTCAAACATCATTTCTTAGACCTGGACTCAGACCTGGGACCTGGAGTCTGGCTCTGAGTTCCCCGTCTTAATCCGGACGTTAACTAAGACTAGGACCCAGACCCAGACTAAGAGTGGGACTCAAGCCTGGTCTTAGTCTGGGTCTAACTCTCAGCCTTGACTCTGGGTCTGGTCTAAGTCTTGGTCTTGGTCTGGTTCTGAGTCTTGGCCAGGTTGGACTAAGACTGTTTTTAATATACAGTATCTCACAGAAGTGCGTACACCCCTCCCATTTTTGCAAATATTTTATTGTATCTCTTCATGGGATAAGGCTATGGACATGAAAATTTTCTATAACTGTGTGCAAGTGTACAGTTTGTAGAGTACTTTAGATTTATCGTGCATGAGCAAAAGGGTTAAGGCAGTTGCTAAATCAGAATGGTTGGCACACAAAATATTGACACTTTGGGCACAATTTGGACATGTTCATTATAGGGTATACTGACTTATGTTGCCAGCTGTTTAGATGTTAATGGCTGTGTTTTGAGTTATAATCAAAGGACGATAAATCTATAGTACTCTACAAACTATGCACTGACTACATTAAGTTATATTAAAGTTTCATGTTCATAGCGTTATCCCATGAAGAGATACAATAAAATATTAGCAAAAATGGGAGGGTATCTCACTTCTGTGAGACACTGTATATATATTTGTTTTTTCTTGTCTTTTATTTAACTGATCAGTTAAATAGCTTAATAAGCTTTTATTCTACAGGTGTTTTTTCTCAATAAACCCAGAAAAAGGAACCAAAGTAGAGAACAAAAACTTGAAGCGTCGTCTCAACGTGAACCCTCGAGTCCTCACCCTGATACAGGAACTCGCCGATCACGAGTGGCGTGAAGCCTAAACATGGACTTTTTCTGTGGACTTATGGTAATTACAGCACAATATGTAATTTTTGTTTTAAAGTCTTAAAGGTGCACAAAGTAACTTTTTTTTATATGATGGACAAAATTTCAAATGTCACCAGTTCTTTAATGAAAGCCTCAAACTGATTTAGTTAAATTCCAATGTGTATTATGGCAATTAAGGCACAATATGTAATTTTTGTTTAAAAGTGCACTATGTAACTTTCTGGTAGAGGGTCCGCCACCTACTTGTTTCATGAAGATGGTCTTCCTTTGCAGGAATGTTCCACAGTATGGTATAAAACTATCTTGCTTTTATTCAATTAGAAGTGAGGGGTCTCTCCACAGATCTGACCTCTAGCTTGGCCTGTTGGCATCACCTGATTGTCTCCATGGAGATAAGTTTTATGCAACACAAACTTTGAGAAACTTTGCTAAAGTGACAGAAAATTATTCAACTTTGCATGTTGTATATGTTGAAAAAAAATGCATCCACTTGTTAACAACTTTTGATGCTGCCTGTTAAATAAATTTCCCAAAAAGTGATATTTTCCCCTTTTCTTTTCTGAAGATGTATTTTTGCATGTTTTGGTGTAGGCGTAGTAGTAATCATTTTGCAGGTTTATAGGTAAATTTTACATTATAACTTGATTATTAAAACATAAAAATACAGCATATTATGAATAGATTTTATGTGTAATATACAGAACACCTCCATTAGAAATTCAGTTTAAATTAGTTTTTTGTTTGATATTTTCCTGTTAATTTTACCATTTATTGATGCATAATAAGCAATTATTACTTGTAAAAAATACAGGAAATGGGCTATTTATATACAACACCGTTATGCAAAATTAACAAATTTTTTTTGGTAGACCTTAACAGTTTTCTAATGTGATTCAGACGTGATTTCACTGTAAATCAATTTACATACTTCATCAGTAAAGTTATCTACTGTGCTGCTGTATTTTTTACAGGAATTCTCTGGTAACCACAGCTGCCAGCGTTTTCCTGTAAAAACAACAGTTTTTTTTTTTACAGTGTAGAGAAGCTGCCAGCCTCCAATGCATATTGCCTGGAGTACTTTTATGGAAAAGTATTAACAACCTCCCCCATCCTCCTTTTCATCTGTCTCTCTTCAAGGAGAATAAAACAGAATAGACGAAAAGCAAATTCAGCTCTCTTACTTTGTTACATACAAAGGGAAAAGGAATAAAATAGGCGGTATAGAAATAGAGATTTTCAGTTCAAAAGGTCATTGAAATGTCACAAAGAAATCACAATAACTTTTGGGTCCATGGTATGTCTTTCCAAACACATCTACACACGCAGGCAGCTTGGATGAAACACAAAGGGAAACAGAGTCGGGAAAGTCTCAGTCGTTTAAACATAAACAGACGGGGAAGAAAGGAAGAAGGCAAATCCACCTGCCAGACTACATTAGTGATAAAAAAAAAATAAAAACAACAAATAAATAATTTAACATTTGGGACAATACGTTTGGCCAGAAGACTCTGTAGGAGGCAGAAAAATATCAAAACCTTTGGAAAGGTTTAAAAAAGGCTGGAACAAGAATATATTTGTGCCTTTTGCCCCATGCTGAGAGCTCAGTGACCACCACAGTGTAATGCTCCATGAGTACATCCCTAAACAAAGCTGTAGTGCATCATTATCTGCAGCCTGAGTCAGACTCCTACAATGTCTCAACCCAGAGAAGTCAAGTTTGAAACTTGGACTCACATGGACGCACATTTATTGTCAATTTCACTACCTGCTGTCTAGAAAAATTTAAACACTTGCAACCAAATACACATGAAGATAAATAAGTCTGTTGTTTTTTGGTTGTTGGGCTTTGCACAGACTTAAGGCATTGATTATCAGTTGAATGAATGAATTCAAGTTTACTTTAGCTTTGTTTAGTCACATATAATCATAAGTGGGTAAAATCATATCAAAATGTATGGAGAATGGCACAAGTGAACTTACTTCCAAATCACTTGTAATCACTGAAACACAAATAAAGGTATGTCTTGTATTGTTGTAATCCTTAAACATATTAGCACAATGTGTTTTGTTACCTTCACTCAGTACCCTGGTGAATGTGATGGGCAGATAGGTATTGGCTGACAAGCCTCGGCAACAATGCAGAGGAGTGAGACAACATAGGCTCACTAAATTACTTATTGGAAAAGACTGTTAATGGTTATTCTACATGTAAAGTAGCAAGTATAGAGTTAACATAACCAATTAAAACAGTGCTTAGTACACAGAGCTATATTGGTAATTAAAATGATCTTTGATGTGAATATTCATTGGATTTTCTGTTGCTTTTAATCAAATAGTGAATGACAGATATGTAAATTTCTTTTGCCTCCACTGTTCTGTTATAACAAAGTGCCATGATATGCTTTCATATAGGAACTAATTGATGTGAGGAATAGAAAAATATTGTGTACTCTCTGTCTCTTTCTGTTTTATCGCATGCAGACATGCAACGTTTCATGCAGTACATTTAGCTGAGGGAAGTGATTTAAAACTGCTGGCCTAAAGCCCTCACACCCTGTCCCACAAGCACACAGATGACGTGAGACTCTGGGAACCTTGATGTGATAGCACATGCCACCAAATCCACAGTTAATTGGACACTTCCTTCACAATAGGCCTGTGGTAAACAGCGGCAAGAAAATAACAAGGCTAAGACAAGCCTCCAGAATGAACAAGAGGAAAAAGCCTAGATAACGAAACCAACAGCAGATGTGTTGTCTTCTGCAGTATATTGTGTTTAGAACAACAACTCGTCTTTGACTGTATAATCCTCAGCATTCTGCTAAACTGATTAGCCTTCCCATGCTTAACAGCTGGTATCTTAGCCCAATTTGTCCAGCTTGGAAATGTTACGCAGAATCATGTCTGCTGCTCTCTTCGTGCCAAATGGACATTTGTGTGTAGCAAAATGGTCAGCAGCCAGGTACTGAGAACGGATTGCACATGATCAAAAAGGATTTAATGGAAGCAAATTGAGAGACAGAAGAATTATGGAAATATAGCACTGCATTGTGCCGGATGTCTCAATTTTCATGAGCCAGTCCACATGTGGTTGTTTGACTGCTGAACGATGTGAGGGTTTAGAAAGCTATCCAGCTGACTGAGTCGGCGATGAAGAATGTCAAACATCTAAGCACGCCAAAGAGAGTTTTCCAAATGTGGTGGGCTGAAAAGCAAGTGAATATTTGAGATATTTAACTACAGTAGACTTAGTCTACTTTTCTTGAATTCTGAATTTCTGGCTCCTGTGATTGCCAAGACAGCAGCAAGCTTTAGATATGCATCCAAGTTTAAAAAATGCCCCTACAGAATGTTAAAGATGATAATGGACCTTTTTTCTGATTATGATGAAGCAATGTGGGAAGGAGTAACATAAATAACACCTTTTCACTTCATTTCATTTGCACACCTTGATATATTAGGCCACATTTTCTGAATTTCTGAGTGTAGCTCAGACAGAAGTTAGAATGAACTAATTCATCCCATAGAAAAACATTGTGCTCATACTTAAGTTATGGCTAAATGTCCACTACCATTACTATTACTATTGGATAATTATAAAATAAATACACAGGCAATTCTTTTGGTTTTGCTGTTTTAAACCAAAACTTTTATTGGCACATGATTGTAGATATTTATATTGTCTGTAATGCAGACTGATGTCAATCACTGTTGTTTTTTACTTATTGGGGAAGCATCTCAAGTCTTGACATTTAATGGCTGTTATCTCCATCTGAAAAATAGTTACAATGCTTAATCCACTTAAGATAAGACAAAACTTTCATATATTGTTTTGTCTACTTTAAAGCTGTATATGGAAGGTTTAATGAATGGAGTCAGTTTTGGATTCAGTGTCAGCAATCAGGCTCATATATTGGGCAAACAATGAAGAGCGAAGTAACCTGCCATGGTCTCATCAACACTAACAGCACCACTGACGTGTGACTTAGTATCAAATTAAAGGTTGGAGGATGTGAGGGTAGCAGTGTTTTGTCACTCGTCAAGGTATCTGTAAACGTTTCCACACCTGCCTCACAGTGACAGTGACGCACGGAGGCATACCTGCTGCCTGTCAGTACAACTCACTCCAGTCCTCACATCTGAAACGGAAAAGAGAACAGAAACATGCTGACAGAAGAAGGTGACATGAAACAAAGCGTGTTATACGACTGGAACCTTTGTAAAGGAAAGCAACCAGTTTCTCCTGAAATGTAAAGATATGCTAATCAGGAACCCATCTTGTTAGAGAGTCAGCCAAAGTCGTTGCAGTTAATCTATGTGAGACAATCAATCAATCAGTGAAACAATCAATATACAAGCTGTTTCTTGGAAAATAATAATACTGCTCAAAAGGGCTTTAAATGTGATTAAGTCAAATGCAAAATAGCTCTTACTCTCCAGTTCAGGGTGAAGCTTCAGCTGCTTTGTTTATGTGGCCAAAGATATTATTTGTTGCATGATGAGGTTCGATCCCTGTCATCAAGCAAAGGTTTAATAACTCAAAGAATTTAGAATTGATAAACTGTATGTCAATATTTGCTCACATGCTCACAGGCAGTCAGTGTACAGTCGAGTTTCTGCAGGAATTGGGGCTCAAATCTTGTTACCTATAAATCTGAAGAGTAAAAAAAAACATGCAGGACATTAGTTGCATCAAGAGCTACATCATCCTTGTCTTCATATTAAGGGTGAGGTCAGCGTAATGTGGTCCACATTGACTCAACTACCTCTGTAGATCATGCCGTTGTAAGTTGAATGGAATTATTGTGTAATATTAAATATTATGCACTTAAACAATGCATTGGCTCACCCCAAATAAAATATGACTGACCACTGTGAAAAAAAAAAAAATCTCTCTTTTTCTTTTTGTACCTGAAGCATTTTCTATCAACTCAGAGCTAGTCTTGTGAAAATTTAATTTCATGGGTGACGATGATGCAGATGGGATACTGGTTTCCGGACAATTAGAATTATGTTATTTCGAAAATAAATCTGTCTCTAAGTGACTCCCCGATTTGTCCCTTGGCACTGCGACAATCAACTAACAGCTTCTTTTTCATTTTTTTTATTTTATTTAAGTTTTTCTTTGCCCAAATAACAGTCAAACAAAAATTATGCACGGCATTTTGCATGTGTGCATGTGTCATTGTGAGCTCAGCGCTGTGATGAGTTATTCTTGATCTAAGTGCCCGAGCAAATGTCTGCTTCGACTCTGCCCATCTCTATGACCCATGAACAATTATACATATCTACTATTATCATATTTCATCTGTTTCATGCAAATCCCTACCATTTGTGCAGTGCTGTGCCCTCAGGAATCCGTTATTATTTTATTTTATTCGAGCTGCTGAATGTTTTTGTTATGCGATGGCATAAGTCTGACAAAATGACTCAGGCCTATGAATTAAGTATGTGTGCGTTTGCCTCGACAACAAATGAGACGAACAGTTTGAGTCACGCAATGAATTCCAGCTGCATCATGCAATAAACAATTATTAATGTTTCATTGTTTTCATCCCTCTTGATTAAAAAAGTACACTGTGTGCATATACAATTAAAATCAAAATCTACCTTAAAACAATATAAATAAATAGTGTTTTGCACATGAAAAAGTCAAATACGTTGCAAAAGTATAATGCTTTGTGCATATAACATGAAATATTGGAGTATTGTGTCTTACATTTCTATGAATATTAGTTAATAACAGAAACCTTTTTTTAATGTACAAGGTCATTATTCCATATGTTTTGTAATAGATATGAACATAAGTCAAAAATATACCTCCATATAATACAAAACATACACTTCATAAACTTAAATCTTGGAAACAATCTTTTCAGGAAACCATAAAAAACAGGAGCTAAATCAAAAACAATATTATTTACTAAAAAACAGGGCCTATTTAAGAAGTTTTTGTAACAATGAGACATAACTTCCTTCCTGCAACCCTGGTTGTCAAAGCGGACAGCAACGTAAAACTACCTCAGCTCAAGCGTTCATCTGAGAGATAAGAATCTCCTTGGTGTTAGCAGAAATGTCAGATGTTATCTGCATCCTTTTAATTGATTTCTTTCTGTCTTCCACCCAGACAGGTAATTCTTTGCTACACTCTCAGTCCTGCTTGTTACCGTCGATGGCAGCTGTCAGTGTACTCAGTCATGCACCTATAAGTCAACAAGATACAGAATGAGTCCATTGATTCACGTCTGTTAAATGCATTTAATGTATTTACTATTGTTGTCAGAGAGACAAGTTTGCATTTTTTTCAATTTACCTTTCCACCCAGGAGGAAATCAATTGGCTTATCACCACCAGCAACGTGGAGCGCTTTTGGATGATGTGATAAGATGACTGCGGAGTTGTGAGAAAAATTTTCACTTTCTTGTATTCTTTCAACATCACACAACTGAGTGTCTTTTACTTTCAAATCATGGTAGGCTGGAACAAATGCGACACGTTTCTTTCTCTCTTCTATTTTTGTGTCTAATGCAGAGCAGCTGGACATCTAACAGAAATGACAATTTTACAGAACTTGTGATTAAATAACCCAGCAGACAAGCTGCTGATTAAACAGATAGGAACAAGCTTTTCTTTAGTAAAGAGGCATCATTACAGTATGACCATAACAGTCCATTTGAGTATTATTTTAATATAAAAGTGGAAATAATACCAAACTATAGGAAAGGAGAAAGTGTTTGTAGTTAGTATTGTGTAGTGGCATGTCTGAATGTCAGATGTTCTGCATCATGTGCCTCTTGCCTAGTTGTTTTTTCTTTGAAGCATTAAAAATATATTATGTCGATTCCAGGAAGAGTAGCTAATGTTCTTACAGCAGTAAGGAGGTAGATCTAAATAAAGAAGCATACAAACAAACACATGATTAATTCATTAACTAAAATTAATATGCTAGGATAACCCAAGTACAGAATTCAAAGCAACTACACATATTGTTAGACACATTTGTGCTAAAGCCACAACATGTATATGTATGAATGGGATACCCAAATATAGTACTCAAAACATCTACCCTAACCCTGAAATATCTGTGGCTGTTATCATGTGTGACAGAATACCCAAATAGTACATATACTGTATATAATGATTTATTTATTTATTCATTGTATGAATATTGCAGCCATTCTCCACTTAAAATAAACCATTCAACGGCTCTTGTGTTAAATCTTACAGATGTTTTTTTCTTTTTTTCCTCCTGCTGAACTAATGCAAAGGATGTGAAATCACAAGGAGGCATTTCTAGCTCAGCGTATCAGTGTTTAAATGTCTATAGAACTATTTTCCACTATATCAACATACTTAAATCTATATTGCCTTATCATATTCAGGATGTAACATAGCTGTGCAAAGAAAAATGAGTTGAACTTACACCAGGACACGGTATATCATTTCATTTCCTCTCTCTGTCAGTCTTTGACAGTTAAACAGACTTTTCATAAATTCAAGAATAAATAACATTAAAAGAAGTTATAAGGCACAATGGTCCTCCTTGCATAAGTGTGTAAGCTCAGCTGGAATAAAGCAGGCTGTGATTGACTGGTTTGTTAAAGAAGCCACAAAATCAGGCAAGGTGACGGAGTGAAGAGGTTCACCTGCCAATTAGAGAAACTCAGCTCATATGATTGGATGTCAACTATTATTTCTTATTTCTTAAATTTTCTCATTTGTGACACAATGGTCGGTACATATAAACTGTCACTGCTGATGGTGACATTAACAGGACTATAACTGTAGTTGTGTCATTACTCAAACATGTAAACATCATGTTTGTTTGTTTTCTACACGTTGCACTTTTACACATATTTGTCAAACATTTCATTAATATTTGACAAAAAGTGTCTTGGGAACACTTTTTTATTCAAAAGCTTTTGTGCCAAAGGAAAGTGGGCCAGGAATAACCATTCAACACAGACAGACAATACTGAGAAATGACAAAGACTAAAATACAAAATATTCAAGCAGACAGAATAACACAACACGAAATCTATGTCAAGCCAAAAAAATAAAGTCTATTCAAGTCTTTCTCCATATAAAAAAAAAAGAATCAAAAAGCAAAAACAAACTCCTTGTATGTTGCTGTCATCTCCTCTTTTGAAACCTTCAACATTACTGGGCCAAACATTTGGGGAGCAGACAGCCTATACAGACATTTGCAGGTGCGGGAGACAACTCAAACGGACCGTACCATAATTAGACTGAAGGAGACAAAGACTATTGAACTGGCAAAAGAACACTGTTTATAGAAGATTTCTGTATAGATTATTTGTCTTAGTTGTGCTGTTGGGCTCCAATTAAGAACTGACACATGTGTTTGAGACTTTAATATAACCAAAAGCTGGGAGCAAAACATTGAGGGTCAAGCACACAGAGCCCTGCCAATAGGTGCCATAAAGGTCTTTGAGTCCACAGAAAACTCATGCTGCAGACAAATACTAAGCTAGGATGTTTGATTCAGGGGAAAAAAAAGATTTCAGGTTAAACAAACCTTTGACAGAACGTTTGCCTTCTACCCAGGAAAGTTTAGAAATCAACTTAGATCATTTCATAACCCAGGTCAGGGGAAGCACTGCTTTCCTATTGACACACAGAAAAAAAAACAATGGTGCCTTCCAGCAGCTGAATCCAGAGAAATGATGAAAACACTTCCATTTCATTCCACTCGATACTCCAGATACCAATGTACTCATATAACTGTGACTTTTATCGTAATCCAAGAGTCATGATTGTCTTTTCATACTTCAGTTCTCTTCCTTGCTTAGACTGCTGTTTGCTGGAGTTCTACTTAACTGTTGTTATCTCAACAAGCGCTCGGGCAAAGTTTTCTAAGATTTCAAAATCAACCTGTCACAGACTACAACCCCTCTGCGTGGCTGATTCATTAGTCTGAACAGTTAACTGTGACTCCTCATACGAAGGGCTGCTGACACCGGTGAAATGGCAGCTCGTGTTTACTGCTGTTGCTGACGCATTTCAACAATTTGTGGTGCCAGTTGGAAGACATCCCCCACCCCAACATATGCTACTTGCCATTACCGCTAGCAGGTTGACACGAATGGTTATTGTAGCTGGCAGTTCGTATTTACAGAACATCAGATAACACAGCATCAATAGGCTACTTGCCAGTAACACATGCTGGCATGTATACACGGGTGTCAGGCAACGGATAAATGGACACTGGTGGTAGGCAGGTCTCATTGAAGTGTGAGTGTTATTCTTTCGAGAAAAAAAAAAGTGCATTTAAATTCTTTAAATTTGCTATGCTATGGTAGAAAACGCTGTAAATATGTGAACAGGAGGATGCAGAATATGGGTGGGTCAGTGTTTGTAAGTAAAAATGCAGATCTTGGGTATTTTTGTACTGCTTCATGGGTGGTGAGTGTAATATTTGTGCAGATATGAGCAGCAACAGTCAGAGAGGACGGTAAAGGTGGCGTACAATCTCAAAGTTAGAGACAAAGACCCCAAGAAAATGTGGTGAACTTCTGGTGACTGGTTGCATAATGGAACTTAAAAGCATGGATTGTACAGTCAATCCATCCTTTGCACCTTTGCATATCTACTTTCTGCTCATTCTTCTTCCCTGTCTAATGTTGACGCTCCTGTCCGGTAAGAATCTGTTGTTCTGTCACCTTTACCTCCTTCCTTTCACATGTTTTTTTAAAATAAATACAATAAGTCTTTGTGCCTTATTTACTGAATAAATGTCTCTTCTGAAGTGCTTTCTAAAACAACACAGTCTTCAGACCTGCAACCTCCCCGATAAAAGGTATGCTTCGTTTAAGACAACTAAAACCTCTTTGCGAAGATTCAAAAGAAGATGGTCTTATGCAATATCCCTATATCCCAAACATCACTCGCATGAAGTAGCAGGCGCTTTGTAGCTTGTCATGAAGCTTCATTTCAATGGGTAATCTTTATGTGAAACTCTTATAATACAGTGGACTAAGAGCTTACAAGACTGCGATTTCCACTCCACTAGTGAAGTGGCGTAGTAAACAACTCCAAGTTTTGTTTTCGTGGGAACCGAAACGAGCACAATCGTCTCTCGTCTGGCCGTCACTCGCACTGCATCAGAGGACGTCCCTGTGGTGCCGCCGGATACCTTTTAAATCTTTGCAGTTCTGCGGGCGGTGCCTGGCTCAGGTCCAATGTACGGCACATAGAAGCAGCTTTTGAGTCTATGTGTGAACGGCCTGTGAAACTTTGCAAGCGGGGTAACAACGTGACGCGACTTCCGCAACCGTCCACACAATTGATGCTGCAGTTTTATTTATATTTGGTATATTAGTGACAGTACTTTCCCCTCCCATTCACCACAGCCACACACAGAGTAACGCCGGTCTTCCTCTCTCTCTGTCTGCCTCCCCTCTCTGTTTTGCTCACATTTATTCTTTGCCCTGGCAAGGCATTGCATCAGGAAGTGTTGTAGGCCTCCTTGACAAGAACTTGACACTTTGAGGATCAATAGGGGATTGAGTCTTCACTGCACCAAAAGTCAAGCTACCTCTTAAATCGATGACTGGCAACTGCTAACAGGGGACAAGCCCTGTTATTCTGCCTTTTGTGTTTCCTTGTTTTTTCTCTCCATTGTTTGTTTGTTTGTTTTGTCCTGTCTTTGGCTTGGCATTTACACTAACACTACTCATTTGCAACAGGAAACCAAATGACTCACATTCAAGTTAATGTCAGTGTGCGATTGAAACATCTTTTGTCCACATTTACAGTTTTTCCAAGCTTTGTTAATAATACATCTGTACAACTAAAAAATTTCTGCAACCATAAATATATAAGACCCCAAGTTCTCGAGCCCCCTTTCCTGAGTGTGCTCCTATCACGTATCACCTCTTCTTTTGGTCTTCTTTAAAGCACAAATATTATCATTCCACTCGGTTTATGTTGACAATAGGTTGCACTTTCTTATCAGATTTGGCTGTGATAAATGCTAATCTCTTAAGCTTGACCTTTTGTCGCAGTTTTTCTCGAGCTACTCTTGTGTGTTATCCGTCTGCTGAATGATACATGGGGGCTAAGTCCATCTAGATGAGGACCCTAATTTATTTCCTGATGTGCCTGTACACTACTCTTCCGGCTATCGGCTGCCATTTTGGCGGGGATGCTTTACAGACAAGAAGGCATTGACTGAGACGGCGGACGGCTCTAAGCCCAAGCAACCTTTGAATCCATCAGACACTTGCTAGAGAGAGAGAGAAAAAAAATATGTAGAGTACTATCTGTGGTGTTATATTACACATTGCTCCAGTTTTTTTGGTGGATAACAAATCCAATGCATTCATTGTGAAATTAAAAACAACAGCGCCCACAATATTGGAAATGGTCCATTTTCAATACAGTGCATAGACACTCTCGCTGACATCAAAACAAGATGAAATATGAGGAGGTACCTAAATATTTTAAAGGTGGGTGCTGCTCAGATATGTTGTGTCATCATTCAGGAAATCTTGGATGTGTTACAGGGGAGTAAACACATCCTGTATTACTTCAGCTGATTGTTTTTAAGAGTGACCTGCACACTTATCTTCGGGCCTCATTGAACAGTAAGGGGCTCTGCTTTGTAATGAATGTCAATGGTGGGGGCACAAAACAATCCAGCACACTGACACTTGTTCCAGTGCCCTAGCTTGTGACTTTTTTTGATACTGTTTGGCCTTTTGCCACGCTAGCCGTTAGACCTTTACACAAATCATTAGCCAGGGTGATGTGAAGAACAATGATGGAATCTATAATCTCTGTCCCTTTATCCGGCTGCTCAATTTAATGACTGGGCAGGTGTTAATGATGATGGAGACCAAGACTGGATCTGGCCAAAGAGCCATGAGCAGAGCGTAATGGGGTGAAAAGCCTGCTTTGGGACAAAAGTAAATTATGGCCCTCACAATCAATAGTAAGCATGACTGAAAGCCAATGGGGCTTTGCTCCAGTTCACATAATAACAGGGAGGAAATGCATTGATTCTTCCTCTTTATACAATGTTTGATTTCAGCTATTGACTTCATTGAGCACAGCATTTACCAAACAAATTCTATAGTAATAGCAAGAAGACACAACACCGAGGTGGTGCGTAGGTGGTAATGCAGATGGAGGGGCTGACTCAACACCCCAAAGTACCTCTCTGAAATCACAATTTATCTGATGTAATCAACTAACCGCAGTGAGTACCAGTACATTAACTGGCACATAAAATCTAACACTTGTATCAACAAAACTAGCCAAACTAGATTTTTGTTTTAATAATTAGGGGATATAAATCATGAAACTCAATGAACAAAAGACCAAACAAATACCCTATTTTAGTAATAATGAGAAAGAGACCAAAACAACCTTGTTTATCCTTTACTGCTGTGTGACAAGAGATCTTTATAGTTAACATACAGTTATAATTTTGAGCAATTAGTCATTTACATTACTAAATCATCTGTAGGGATAAGAAAGATTGAACCACTCAAATAATCAGATGCAGGATTTATTTTGTGGAAATATCATCCATGTTCCTCTAATTTCATGGAGGTCAGCAATGAGAATATCGATTGACAGCATGAATAATATCAGATCCAAACTGACAGAGTTATTATACATTAAAAAATATATTATTGGCCTCATTGGGAAAAGGTAAGCAAATCCATTTGTCTCCAGGAATTAGTCCACAGTATGTGTATTCTGCGTGCCATTAATGCACAGCTGAGTCTAAACTGATGATGTAGACACTTCAAATAACAGACATAATGCAATTTATCTATGAAATCAACTTTATGCAAAAGCTTAATGGCAAGTTATCTGGAAGTAAGTAAGTAAGATAGGGAAGTCATTGAAAAGCCAAAGGCATTAAGAGGAATAAGACGGCAGCCAGGCAGAGAGCACAAATATCAATGACAGAAGCAACATTAGTGCAGTATAAATGCATTTGTGGTTAATTCATTTGCAATAGCTTGTAGTTTTTTTGTTTACTGTATGTCAAAGCCAATTTTATTTCACTTACTTAGAAAACTGACTGTGTTTTAAAGACTTTACTAAATGTTTGTAATGACTTTTATGTAATGTTTTAAGCGTAATAAGTGAATTTCAAATTAAAAGATAAGTCTGATGGTCTCCTTGTCAACATATTCCATCAAAAGACCAACTCTAACAATGGATTATCCTCCTGTGACCAAATAATAATGGTGAATAATAATATGAATTTGAGTAATTAACAATCAGAAAATCAGAAAACATTCAGTATGAGTATCTGGGCAAACAACAAATAATATTTAGAGTCCCTTTTGTTGTTGTTGTTGATGTTATTTAAGGTTTTGGGTTGTGCTAACAGTATGTTTTCCTTTTCCATCTTGGAAACTGTGTCCCACAGTTTCCTGTATGTGAAGCTGTCAGATGAACTATTTTACTTCCTTGCGATTCATTTGGCATCTTGCTATGCCATTAAGGATTTTAACTCATTATCCAGCCAAGGAGCATAATTATTCTTGGCCATGCTCTTTTGTGGAGGTTGTTTGTCAGCTAAATTACCCATAATAATAATGACTAATGTTACAGCTTCAATGAGGGCCTGATTCTTTAGAAACCTTTAACAACTGAACTGAACATATATTAATAATTTAATTGTCAAAGGTTTTATGACCCTCGGAAAAAAAAATAGATCTGTTGAATTGCTTTAGGTAACTTGTGTGACAATTTACTGATCCAAATCAACCTTAATATTTAAGAAACATTGACCCAGACAGCTTCAATTGGGCAAAAGTCTGGAATCATAGAAAAAAATCGGTATCATACATTCATGACGCACATATAACTTTCTTTTTTTTACACCTTATAATTGCCAAGGCTGGTCTTTTCACATCCTGTGTTTTTTTTTTTTTTTTACTGCTCTCAGTAGACTACATTTGTCTCTCAATCTCTGCCTGCCTGTCATTCCCAAAGGCATGTATACAAATCATATCTCCAACATTTGCGCAAAAAAAAAAACAAAAAAAAACACACACTCTCTGCATTTCACTTGCAAGTTATCCACTAAGGGTTCGGCACAATTTTGAGAACAGCACAGTATGTTCTACCCTTAACCTGTTCATAACATAGTTAATTAAAGATTTTGGTGATTTGGCAATGAATGCTGTTACTGCAGCAAGTATGTTTTTATAATACAGTTCCCAGAGTCCCCTTGTAAAAGTGCATACTGCTACCGCTTACATGTTTAGCAGGCGCTCAGACCAAAAACAGCTCTGTGTCAAAAGTATGCATTTTGAACAGGCGACCTGTATTATTTAGTCGGACTGCTTTTCGTCACAATCTCACCAACACAGCCGAACTGTCCTTCCTCAAATGAATGAGGAGGCTGCATTTATTTCACAGATTACTTATGTTGGTTTTAACAGTACCCTAGGAACCCTGTTGCTTTTAGCTAAACGCCATGTTAAGATGCTGATGTTAAGAAGGTATCTGTTTGTAAAAGCAACACTCAATACTGACCTCCCTTTCGTGGCCCGCATGCTTATGATCCAGCAACTGGTCACTGCAATTTTACACAGTCCAACACTTCCCACCCTGCAGGCTGTTACTGGCTCTGGGGCTACACTCCACTGCCCAAAGGGTGATGCTCAAAAACGTCCCAAACACAGTAAATTAAGAAAATCCAGGCAGAAGGCAGACACAGACAGCACCACACACTTCTAGTGGATCAATAGTGATGATTGAGAGGGATTATTAATTTTTTTTTAGTAAAATCCTTCCTAAAATACTTCAAGGATTACAACATTATGTAACTTGAAACTCAAAAATTGGTGCGTTATATTATGTTCTTAGGACATCAGTACAATTTCTATTTTACTACAAGAAGACTTATACATTTCTAGAGACATATAGTACGTTTGCAGTGAATTTATAAATTGCCACAGAACCACTTACATGTCTGTATGCCAGTACATGTGTGACCTACATATGCAGGCAGGATAGAGTTGCTAAAAATCCACCCGTCAAAGGATTATTTGGATTTGGCTGGTTTTTGTTTGTTTCGCTGCCAAAAAATGAAATTCCAACAATACAAAACCTGTGGAGGTGAGCGCTGTCAACTCACCGCAAGACTTTCTTTTGTAACCTCAAAAAACACACTGCTGCACACAGTGTAGCCTCTGCTTTTATAAAAGCGCAAATAAATATGGCCTGTTTTAAGAAAGTGACTTCATTCTAATATTTTTTGCTATGAATGAAGCCACAGAGGTCTTTGCAATCAGCGCGGATATTCCCTGGTAGACCACTAAAGGAACAACAAACCCCTGGGTAAAAATGCTATTACTATACTAGCTCTTCCAACACACTGGCTTGATCTCAAGAATCTCAGGTTAGCCCACACAGGAGCAGATAAAAGCCTTTCAGTCTCACCTCTAAAGGAACATGCTCCTGTAGCCCTCTAAGTACAAAGTCGAGGAAAAAACAAATGTAAAGCATTTCTGCCTCCATTCTCTCATGGACACGCACACTCTCCGACAGGGAGAACTTTCAGAGGGACTTCTATGGTAATTCAGACGAACACGGAAACTCAAATGGCCAGGAGGCTGTTACTGCTGACACCGTAACCAGATGAGGCCCCGGATGCGTCATTGTAATTACCTGCTGTCCGCGTGACGTGCTCATTAATGTGCATATTACACCCCTCTCCCCCACCTTTCCCAATTCTGAGGAGGTAAACATCAACAAATTCGCAAGGTGTCAAGGGGTTAGCTCATTAGCTCAACCATAAATGACAGCAGACATCATAAACGTAGAGATCAAAGAGCTTTTTAGAGCTTCACAAATGCTAGGTTGGATAGGTGCATGGATAAAATGACTGCCTAGAGAATATTTCTTAAAGGACTGATAAATGCATGCATGGTTCCTCTATTTAAATGGAAAAGGAGTAGTTATAGGGACTTTTCAGCATCTTCTGCGACACTTTTGGCCTGTTGTTTTCCTTAATTTGGATTTGTGGAGAACAGGCGTCCTACTCACAGCTCCATTGCGTCTTAACAGCAGATGGATCCGCTTTGTTTACGGTTTACATCTGTCTCACCGTCCCTGTATGAGATTGTTTTTTTTATAAAAGCTAAGTAAATAAAGCCATTCCCTGACAGGATAAATTGAGAAGAGTGTGAACAAGGACTGTGGAACATGAAAATTTTAGGTGTGTTATCCATAATAACTTTTCTTCTATGTACTTTCAGGCAGTTGTCTGAGTAAACTGCCAAATAGAGAGCCCATTGTAGTTCAGGCTATCTACACCTTACAGGCAACTCATTTTTCTTTGTCTAAAAGAAGAAAGGGTGTGCAATTTCAGCAGGTAATTGCTGATGTTAATCACAGTCATATTTGAGAGAGGGAAGAACCTCTGACATTCTTTTAAGCAAGCAAGGCCAGTGGTCAGCTGCCCCTTAACCACTAAGAGCTTCACTGACTAATTACTGCAGTCCAGCTGCCTACACTCTCTGGAGCACTCTCCAGCCTCTCGAGCACTTCTTTTCTAGTCTCTTCTGTAATCACTGTCGGTCCTTATCCAGTTGGGTATGCTCTCCTGAGATTGTGCCTCTGCCAGATTGTCCCAGCGTGCTTATGAATGTAGTTGTTTTGTATTCAGTCCAATAAGAGTGACTGACCAGGTGGTAGCATATTTGCACCATCCTTGTTCGGGTTAACCTAACATCTGTGCCTCTGTTAAATTACCACTCAAATATAATAAATTAACTTAGAATACAAAAACCAATCAATGTAATGGGATATAAATAACTAAAATAATACATTTTGCACACCATAGAGGGATAAGCCATTCAGCTCGCAGAATTCATCTGACTTCATGTCGGAAAGCCCATTTAAATCACTTTATTTGTGGAGCGTGTACATGGCATACAATAAATAAAGGAGTACATTCGTCATGCCTCAACATGGTGCCTAATTCAAATGAACCTCTTTGATTAATAGCCTACAATCGTACCCACTATTTGATTAGTTTCAACAGAGACAGAGTTTCAATCAAAAAGTGGCCAAAGACAAATACACTAATAATCAGTGGAAACACCAGTAAAGGTCAAAAGATGAAATGCTGCTGATTTGAAGGGGGAGGGACAATCTGGCAGGACTTCGCTGCAGCTTTTGAGAGGAGGGCCAGCATCACATCATTTGTTCCCTGTTCCAGTGACTCTCCACAACTATCCATTCAAGCTCTCAATCCAATTCACTTCCCTGCATGGCCATGTTGCAGAGCAACAGTATTGATTCTTCTTTTGTTTCCATTTTTTAACTTCCCTTTATAGTGAACCATCTCTCTGCTGGTACCCAATATGCAGTTTTCTTCTTCCCCCCCCCCCTCTATTCGCAATACTACTTTCATCTGTGAGGACAAAGCCAACTTTTTTTGTCCACACATCTTCTTTAAGCCTACCCTGTATCATCGGGGACTTTCCTTGTGTAGAGTGAATCTCCTCCGTCACAGTTAAGTAGTACTATTTTGTCTGAGGGCCACCACTGATTCCTGAAGGTTTCAACCAGCAGATAGTTAAACTTCCCATTTAGTTTGTTAATGTATAGTATTTTTTTAGAATATGTAGCATGTTTTTTACATGTTGCTCCAAAAATTACAATCTGTGTCTGTCTCTTTTTTTTGTTTGTTTGTTTGTTTTTGTATCAATATCCCTCTCCTCCCAAAATCTTTCACTCGAGTACTTTTCGAAAGAACGGCCGCGGGTCCACTGTTGAGCTACGGCAGTCGGCTGTGTCCCAACATCCTGAAAGCAATCTATATAAGATCCACTCCCTCCAGGCACTTGGGAAGCTCACTTAAAGACATCAATACTGTGGGAAATGAGACACAGAGCAATGGCTTCAGAGACTGAGAAGTTAGACGGCTGACAGAGATGCCCTTACATCTTATTTAAGGCGCTGCAGCTCAATGCAGTAGAGTACATTGAGCGAATTGCTTTCTCTCTTGTTAAAACATCAAACCGCACAGGGTCTTAAGTCAAAAGGAAGCGAGAGAGGATGAGTAAGACAGGCGAACTGCTCTTGCTAAACTAAGTGAAGGTCCCAATTAACAACAACAATCGGAGCTCTTTAATCCATTTAAAAGAAAATATGTAGACATTTAGCTGTTAGCATTAACTACATTGTTTTAACATTGAGCTTTCTCACCGTAGACAGGGTATAACCTTTTTAGTTTGCCAAGTGTGTCTGTATTCAATTTGCCCAACAGTCATACAAAACTGAATCCTCAACAGTCTGTCAGCATCGCTGATAGATCCTCAACAATATGCTTCAATTAACTCAAACTTCCAAAATGATGTTCAGGAACATTTCCCCCCCCCATCCTCTCCGGAGCTGGAGATATTCAGGAGTACACGAGGAGAAGGACTAATCCTTAAGTTGAATATTCAGATATTCAGATACAGATCTGTTTCTGTCCGGGAACATTGCACTGTCAATCAAATGTCAGCCATTTTGTCCTTGCTGTCAAGCCGTCCTTATTGCCTCGGTAACATAAACTGCAAATGTACAGGGAATACAAATCAACTGGCATTAGAAAGACAGAGGAGGGACTTGGAGATAGCTGAGCGAGTCAGTGATAAAAGTATCACAGATTACTCGTGACAAATGGCCTACAATCTATCAATCTCCAATTCTAACTAAAACCGATGCGGTATAAAAACACTGGGATGCAAAGGTTGAGCTAGTCTGCCTCGATCTGATGAATAGATGTTACATTTTCTCGGATGAGCGATACGGTGATAACAGGCATACAGTCGAAATGTGTCTCGGTGGGTGATTTCAAAAGTTCCCACAAAGAATGCATCATCAGTGTCATCTGCAACTCTCCACAGTGATTGATGATGTTGTCACAACGCTGCAGTGTTGTCACAATGTGGCTCCACTCAGTTATCGCTTGAGCTCAAATGCACGCGTTGCTTGCTATCTACACAGTGACGTCTAACCCAATGGGTTAGAGAGTCCTGCTGCACTCCCTCAGCGGCACACAGAGACTAGCAGCTCTAACATCTGAGAGAAAACAACAGCGAGCATGAGTCGTAAATTTCACCGTGTCAGATCGATGAGGTCGATAATCACTTCTCTTGCACATTCACTCCCCAGTTACTGTTGAGAACAACTGTCAATGGCTCCAACTTGCTCTCAACAAGCTGCACTTTTGTGTGTTAAATCCAGTTTGGCAAACACTGATATCAGGTGGCTGATGAGGCACAAAACAATTGATAAACAGATCATCAAATCAAAAAGGCAAAGATTAATTTTTCCCTGCTGTATGTAAAGGCATCTGGGGAACTTTTTAAAGGCAAGGATTTTAACAGGGATATTCCTGAGCTTAGTATCTTTTGACATCTTTATTTCCTGGCTTCTGGGCCCTCTCTCTCCTGCGATCTCTCGTGCTGTATCTGCTGCTTACAGCAAGGTGGCCATGTATAGTCTCGCCCCATTCAGGTCCCCCGTTAATATTCACATGATCTAATGCATCCTGTCGTGCTCTGCCACCTTTTCACCCCATGGCATGATGCTACTGACTGTCAGTTCTCCAGAAGAGCCTCTGATTTGGCAACTTGTGCTCCACAGCTGCTGCTGAGGCCCTGGTGGGACTGAGGTTGGAAAGTGATGATGATGTGTAGAGAGAGAGAGAGAGAGAGAGAGAGAGAGAGAGAGAGAGGATCTACGCAGCACACAGGTTT
>JAKKUS010000149.1:0-31149 GCA_023238725.1 Scortum barcoo
GCAAATGAGCTGGCGGCTGTGTGTTTGGGACTATGTTTACATGTGCAGTGTTGAATGTGCGTCTGAATGTGTGTAATGTGAAGGGGAAGTCCCGTCTTAGTATACTGCAGATTACAGGGTGTAGTTGTGTTAGGACATACTGTGGAGATACTAGAAACAAGATGACTGGAATATGGGAGTTGGGGGTGGCTGCCGTGTTTCCCACTCGTGCCTCCCGAACCCCATGCCTGGCACAGCGGGTGGCTCCTGGATGGCACTGTCGCCCATATGGCCAATCACTCAAGCGGGGTTGAGGTGTTTTCAAAGGGACCCGGCAGCAACTTGAAGCGGGCCTGTCTCCACAGGGGTCAGCGGCCGTCTGGGCAGGAGAGGCCAATCTCTGCTGGCCTTTGAGAGACAGACATATCAACTCTTGAGTTGTAACCCCCACCCTCGCTCTACACCCACCGCCAACCCTCCCACACACCACCACCGTCAACTCTTTCCATGTATAGCACACAGGGCAGCCACAGTCTGCTAATGGGCCAGAGACCATGACCTTGAGAGCTGCACAAACAAACGGGGAGGGGGCTCGACACGAGACGAAGCTGACTAACCAGCCTCTTATTTACGACTTTGTTTTTACTTTTTGACTTTTTTAGACATTTAGTCGTAACATAAGTAAGTACAGTATCAAACTGGATTTATGATTATTCAAACACAACTTGTAAGCATTGCTCATGGAAATGAAAAAATACATATTATTTATTTATTCATCTTTTTCATGAAAATAGATGATGAGTTACTTTATTTTTATTTTACTGAAAATACAGGCTAGGTAACTAGGAGGCACATGCTCTTATGGCTACTTGAAATCAGCTGACCTGAAATGAGTTAAAAGCGTGAAAAAGCAGATTATCAGCTTCACAAAGTGAACATGTCCTGCAGTGTTGTTGTACTGGAATTTATTAGATAATGTATGGTGTACCTCCTGCATGAATGTTGAAATAAATAAACTGGTAAGCCAGTCTAATAAAAAAAAATAAACAAACGCGATTTGCTCTACTCTTAACTAATAGGATTTAATACTTTACTAATGTTTCTGCCTCTGTTTTCTGTTGCTCTTTTATATGTCAGTGTGTGTCAAATTTAAGGATTATAACTGAAACGAGATACATGGTTGGCTCAACATAGCGTGTCCCTGTGAAAAAACAGCCTGGAAATGCTGTGATAAAGTTTTGTTTTATGAGGTTAGAAATTACTGTTGTTGGGAAAATGTTATGAATTTCAGATGTAGTGGCTTGTATTTGAAGCAAGTAGCTATTTTCTTTTTTTCTCATTTTAAAACTTTTACAGAGATTTCAATAGACCAAATACCAATGGTGCAATGTGGGTACCTTAAAATATACAGATGAAATTTTAAACAGGATATAAAAGACACCAGCTTTGTATTAATGTTTTCACTGGAGCAATAAAAACTGAAGCCATCCAATTAAACAAAGCCATATAACAAGGACTCCTAAAACAAAATCCTCTTCTTTTTGTAAATTATGACGATATCAAGAGGATGTTATTATTTTCAGCCCAGTCCACATTGATATCTGGAGTTTTTCTTGGAGTTGGGAAGGTCAAAGGAAGAACCCTGTCGAGAATGCATGGGAGTGACTATAGATTCAATTTCTCTATCTCAAGACGGCATTTACGAGTCTGTGACATTATCCACAGCGACAAAGTCTCACATCTGCACAGATTTTCAGCTGTTAGAGTCATTCACAGGGGCCGCTGACGTGAACGGGTGTGGGCCTTGAGTTATCATTGAACTGTAGAAAACAACACAATGCTGAAAACCTGCCATATTTGATGACATAATGACAATTTCAGAAATAAATATACTTGGATAATCTTTGATGACGTGTTTGCTTTGAAGAAACGAGAAATTAACGAAACGCTATTGCAATTAAAACGTCAGGAAGAATTAACGAGCAGAATTTGTAAATCTTGAGCTTTTCCTGCTTATGAGATTTGATGGATTGATGGATCAGGATTAAGCAGACTTTTCCTCCCTCCTTCCAGGATCCAGGTCTTCTGACAGAAATCTAACAGTTTCCCAAGGCAAAAAACATAAACCCAGGGTTTTACAAGGATAACACGGTTCATGGCAAATATGTCCTTTACTCAGATGTCTGGCTCTGCACCACACATGGAATAAAAACCTGGTCCGATTTGACTGAATGCCAAGCCTGGCTGGGCTTTTCTTCCCTTTTTTATGCACTGTGAGCATTTTTAACATTACACAATTCTTTCCAACTGCGCACAAATTTATACAGTATATTTCTACATTTTAAGAATACAACTAAAACCACTAGGAAAGTGATTAAAAAGAACGGTTTGGCCGGTAAAGAGAGAAAGTCATAGAGACTGCAGTTGTCTCGATGGGTGTGGTTTATTACATCTGAGTAATTCATAGTTGAAAAAATGATCATTTAAATTGCTGTATTATCAGTAGCATCTGTGACAATTACTACATTGTCATACAGGAAAAAATCTGGTGGACAAACCAGGTTATAAAGCAAAATTAAGTTAACACAAAATACTCAAAAACCTCACTGAGTGTGTTCAGTCCTGGAAACAGGGCTGGATGCAGAAGTACCATGTTTAAAACAATATACACATACACTACACAAATAAAACACACATGTTACAGGTCATAACTGCAACACTCGAGGCTCAAACAAGCTTTTTTTCTTTGTTTGTCTTAAGGCCAAAGCATGCAATTTGTACTTGGCCATGAATTTACTATTTGCTTACATAATAGTCCTTTTGTGGCACCGTCTGCAGTTGTTGATTTGTGTTTAATACAAAACCTCTGTAGCTCAAGTACAAAACAGTGCAGCTGGTTCCTTGCATTGTAATCTTCATGAATCTGGATCTGAATCACTGTTAGCTCCAGGGTGCTTCTCTGTACTGTGGCTGACCCTGAGCTCTGACTTTTCTCTGGAGATCCTTCAGTGAAAAGAGAATTTCCCCATCGGGATCGATAAAGTCTCACATTATTGTTATGTATTCTGGAAGATCTAACAAACAGGAGTATTGCAGCCAGAAGCAGAGCGTCTCCACTGCTATACATGGCCGTGGACTGCTGTTGTCAGCATTCCCCTTCTCCTCTCCTCTTTCAGCTGCCCAGTCGCTCAGCGCACCCTCCTTTTGGGGTGATCATGAATCATGGAAATTGATGATGCTGTCACAACTCAAATCCCCCTGCCCAGGGCTTGACCGCGGAGTGTGTGACTGCAGGTCGGTCAAGCCTGCTTAAGGGATGCACTGGAGAGCGGCCAGTCAGCCGGACTGCCCCTGCAGGGTCACGCAGCTTCCCACTGTAGCAAATGGAGGAGAATCACTCACGTCGGCAGGAAGAAATGAAGACGTCCTGCTTAAAATACCAGAGTCCAGTCATCGTCGCTCGTCCCTCTCCTGACTGTTTTCCACCCTTCCAACTCCTCGTCATCACTGTCCTCTGTGTCATCTGTCATTATCAGTGCGCTATGCTAATAACCTCATCTGTGACTGAAGACCACTCCTCACCGACTTCAGTTTGAGTTCTTGAAGAAGTCTTGAGTGTCCTCATGAGGTGCCGGAGGATATCTTTTTAGGGTTTTGAATATCTTTGCCTCATCACATGCGGGAGACAAGCAAGAGTGACTCAGAGAAAGAAAATGAGGCAGCTAATCCCCTCAAAATGAAGCATAAACTATAAATTGTTCTCCTTAGAACTTAGTTCTGCGGAATCGGCGCAGCAACAAAATCAATTTAATACAGCTGAAGATTTAAGAGAGGCACCTGTAAACCCCTGATGAAAACAAAATGTCCACACAGAAGGTTATGATGCAAAAAAAAACTTTTACAAAATAAAGTGTTTCACAATCAGAGGTTTTGATCATTAATTTGGCCCCAACTTTGTTTCTTTTTGGGGCCTATTTCTCTGTTCAAACAATAAAACTATGCAGGATATTCAGTCATTAATAGTCTTTTTTTTTTTTTTACTTTACTTCCAAGTGTTTGTACTTTATCATATTAACATTATTCTTCGGGTGCTTTGGGTGCACCTTTGCCTCTAACCCAGAGTTTCCAACAGACTCCCGTTAATGATTTCTGCAGATTGTTGTTCTTTTTTATTGTGAAGATAAATCTGCTGTAACAAGCTGAAAACACCCATAAATCTGTGCCTGGCTCGGGTTGCACTGAGACTTTAAGGGTCAATGTTGCTATGGCGACGCATCAATCCTTCTAGGGGCCGAGGCGAGCACTATAAAAGAGGTGAGTGTCTCTGACAGCGTTACTGTTGTTATTGTGGGCTCGCCATTAAAGCCTTCTTAAACGACACAGACTGAAGGGCCACTTAACCTCTCTCAGGCATGTCCGCACTTCAGGCCTTCTGGATTATTGTTGAATCGGCAAATTTCTGCTTGTTACTGTACTGAAATTTCCCCACTTAGACATTTATTCAACTCTATTTATGCAGGAAAGAATTTACAGAGGATGTACGTAGCTTTGAAGGAATGCCGTGCTTCGGTTTCATACTTTAACCTCTGGGGTGCTGCCCTGTTCTTCCCAGTTCTTCCCAGACAGAGGTTAAACACCTTGCTCAAGGGCCTCTGAACAGAAGCTGACAAGGAAAGGACTTACACCTGCCAAGATCATCCCGGCTGTGGTTTCCAATTCGCAGCCCTCCAGCAACAAGCCTTCATCTCTGACTTTTGGGACGCTCTCTAGCCGGTTTCTTTGGAAGCCGCGCAAACTGGCACTTGAGTCAGAATCTGGGTGTGCTCCACTGTTTGGTCTTCGTGTTGTGAATTTTGCAACCTGGTGCGGATCAAGAAAGCGCACCTGTACCAGGTACTGTGAGATCAGTTTCAGCTGAACCTGAGGCGCAGTCTGCCTCCAGTCAACAAGCGATCCACGCTGGAAAAATTCACGATGATACTGAAGTTCTTGTACGTTAGCAAGAAAAAGAAGATATAAAACACCTCACAGATACAAGAGCAGAAAATAATGTTCAAATGACTTGATGACTTGATACAACACATTTTTTCTCAAAGGGGGTAAAGAAAGTGGGACATTCATTTTTACTTGTTTTTAGCCTGTAGTCTAGTGATTTGTCATAAAATCAGTCATGCTCACATAGTAGAGGTAAACAGGTGAACTTCATGGAGTAAAGCATTTTTGAAGTTGTATTATACTTTTAATAATAGTAAAAATGTTTGGCAATGAATGTTTAAATACTTGTCATCAAACATAATAATTTTGCATTATTAGGTTCGACATCAACATTGTGTTTATCTAGTGGTTTGGGTAATTTGCATGGCTTTCAAATTAAACTTAATTTGCCATCACAGACGAATGACTGACCAGCAGATCAAAGACAAACACTCTGTCATCACTTGGTCTGCTGCTCGTTGTTTCTCGAGCTTCTAGCGGCAGCATCCGTCCGATGGAGAGCACTCCCAACAAGGTGTCCCAGCAAAGAGCCAGATCTCCTGCCGAAAGACAGGCTCAACCTTCACTTGGTCCCGAGCAAAGCACTCTCTTGTTCATTTATCTTTCCGGGGACGGTTCGCTCTCCACCATATTAATGAATGCCAGTTGTCCCCGTGCCTCACAATCAGGACCTTCAGATTTGGCCAGGGATCAATCAGACTCAAAAGCTTTTGCAGGAGCCAGTTATGTGTGCTGGCTGATCGATGATTTTGCTCTGTATTTTCTTTTAAATCAACTGTTCGGTAACAAACAAAGGCATCCATCCTTCCAGCATTCCTCACGCTGTTTTTATTTGGTGAAGGCATCCAGTAGGGTGTAGTATTGGCTATGTATAAAAGCCTTGTGAGTTGAAGTTATACAAAAAATATCTATACATCATTAAAAAACAACAACTTTGCTTTATTTTATGGATTTTCTATCATTGTTAGTAACTAAAATTAGTTCCTTGATAAGGGTTTACACAAAGTACACACAGGTAAAAATGATCTAATTGAGGATATCAGCTGAGGAGGCTGCGCCCCAGCAAAGCTGCAGGTCCAGATGGAGTATCACCGCGACTTCTGAAGGCCTGTGCGAGGGAGCTGGGACACCCCCTCCAGCGCATATTCAACCTGAGCTTGGGACAGGGGAGGGTTCCCCAGCTGTGGAAGACATCCTGCATCATTCCAGTCCCCAAGAAACCACATCCTGGTGAGCTGAATGACTTCAGGCCGGTCGCCCTGACGTCGCACGTGATGAAGACCATGGAACGGCTGCTGCTCCATCACCTGAGGCCACAGACCCACCACGCTCTTGGACCCTCTGCAGTTTGCTTACCGGGAGAAGACGGGAGTGGAGGATGCCATCATCTTCTTGCTCCACCGATCTCTCTCTCACCTGGACAGAGGAAGTGGTGCTGTGAGGATTACATTCTTGGACTTCTCCAGCGCCTTTAACACCATCCAGCCACTGCTCCTCAGGGACAAACTGACAGAGATGGGAGTTGGATCACACCTGGTGGCATGGATCACAGACTACCTGACTGGCAGACCTCAGTATGTCAGGCTGGGAGACTGTAGGTCCGACACTGTGGCCAGCAGCACAGGAGCACCGCAGGGAACTGTGCTCTCTCCGGTCCTGTTCACCCTGTACACGTCCGACTTTCAGTACAAGTCAGAGTTCTGTCATGTACAGTTTAAGACTTTGCGGACGACACAGCCATCGTGGGCTGTATCAGGAGTGGACAGGAGGATGAGTACAGAGAACTGATCAAGGACTTCGTCACATGGTGTGACTTGAACCACCTGCTCCTCAACACCACCAAGACCAGGGAGATGGTGGTGGACTTTAGGAGACCCAGGCCGCACCCAGAGCCGGTCATCATCAAAGGGGACTGTGTGGAGGTGGTACACACCTACACAAATACCTGGGAGTGCAGCTGGATGATAAACTGGACTGGACTGCCAACACAGACGCTCTGTGCAGGAAAGGACAGAGCCGCCTGTACTTCCTCAGAAGGCTGGTGGCGTCCTTCAACATCTGCAAGAAGCTGCTGCAGATCTTCTACCAGTCTGTGGTAGCGAGCGCCCTCCTGTACGCAGTAGTGTGCTGGGGGGGCAGCCTCAAGAAGAAGGACGCAGCGCGCCTGGACAAACTGGTGAGGAAGGCAGGCTCTGTCGTTGGCACAGAGCTGGACAGCCTGACATCTGTGGCAGAGCGACGGACGCTGAACAGGCTCCTGTCCATCATAGACAATCCAAGTCATCCACTGCACAGCGCCATCTCCAGGCAGAGGAGCAGCTTCAGTGACAGACTGTTGTCACTGTCCTGCTCCACAGACAGACTGAGGAGATCGTTCCTCCCCCATGCCATACGGCTCTACAACACCACTCGGGGAGGAGCGATAACTCAAACAAACTCCGGACTCACTACACACTCTCACCACACACCTTGGACACACGCACTTTATCACACACACACACACATCTATATTATGGACTCAAGTGTGTACAAACTGACTGTTGCACAACTGTATGTCACACACTGCCATTTTGCACAGCTGCACCTTTGTAGTAGGACTACTAGATACTTACTTTATATTTCATATTTCATATTTTTTTTTTTTTTTTTTTTTAATTTCATAGTTTTAATTTTCTACTGTTATTGTTATTTCACATTGTACTTTTACCTTGTATTTTATTTTATTTTATTATAGTTTCTTTTTGCATCTTACTGTACTTACTGCATGCCCTTAAGTTTTCTACCTTTCAATGCTGCTGGAAATGTGAATTTCTCTTGGAGATCAATAAAGTATCTATCTATCTATCTCTATCTATCTATCTATCTATCTATCTATCTATCTATCTATATCAAGGGTTATGAGATTGTTTTGGTCGGTCATGCTTTATGAGCCCTGTAGAAGGAAATAGTCCTCTCAAACAGACTAGTGGAATAAAATCAAAGGACTCAAGTTGCTTCCCCAAGCCCTAGTAGTTTTCCCTCGATTTCATGTCTTTCACACAAGGACTGTGTTTTCATTTAGCATGCTAATGTTTAACAGAAGCATGGTACTCAAGCTGCACCATCCAACAAAACCTGCAGTGATACTTCACACTTGGCTATTTCTAAGTATCCAATATAATCACAGCTACTGTATATTTTAAAAAATCTGTCTTACCTACTTTCTAATGGATTTCCTTTTCTCATATTCAAAACCGAGGTAACTCTTTTTCCGTTCCCCCCCCCCCCACCATACTGCAGGTCTCATGTGTTCTTTTGCACTTTTGATGCATTGCTCTCACTGATTAGAGGCTATTGGTTTCAGGCTCAAGAAGTTTTCTGTCCACTCCCCACAAAAAGGTCCAATGAATTACACCACAACCAAAACCCTTCATTTTGGACATCAACGTTTCTGATCCTAAGCAGCTAGCCACATCAAAATATGATTGCTTTTTCAAATACTTTGACCCAATGATGGGGTTGCCATGAGACAACAAATCCTCGCCAGAGTCGCTGCAGCTTGAGTAAACATGCAGCTTAAATCCTCTATCAACAGCTCCACGCTCGATGACAGCTAAGCGAAATATACATTTCCTGGTCTTAGAGTGGGAAAGGGGAAATAAATAATGAATTCAAAATAGCTGTGGTTGTGTGCTTTCTTACCAGAGCATCTGTTTGGGATCTGTTTTTATTTTTGCTCATTAGATCCTTCTCCACTCTAAATATCAGGATAGTCTCCTCTTAGGGACGCTCATCACTGCTGCAGAACGCTACAGGATACGTCGATTCTTTAAATGGCTGCCAAAGCTGGTTATCACTCCAATCAAGCTTTCATCAATTACTTACCCCGTCCTCGCCGTGCCTATCAAACGGCGCGGCCGTCCCCCCGGTGACATTTCTCTCTGGACTATTCTGTTTGAATCAGGAAATAAGAAACCGGGGAGACGGAAAGAAAGAAGCGAATGCAGCAGATTAATAGAAACCATTCAAAAATGCAGTCATAAATTGTAATCATATGTGAAATGTCTTTGTCATCACGCGCTGCTGAGAAGAAACATACATACACCAGCTCACAGACAGGAAAAATATGCACATTACAGTTAATGTTATGTACTCATGCTGTGTAAAGTAGAGGTCTGATGATGCTTATGGATAAAGATAGAAAATGGATAGTTATCAGGACCTTTGCGTGTCTAACTGGATTGAATTTTCAAGTTAGCATGGACATTTCTAAGGCTGTAAAATTTCATTAGATTATATGCAGAACCACTGACGTGTTCAGCTTAAAACAGACACTGTTGTCGTTTAGGATTCTCCCCAAGTCTCCCATTTACATACATCTGCCAAAGCTTGTCAAACGCTGCACATTGAATCTTTCAGGCAGAAAAGTGTAATAATGTCCTGTAATTTCCACAATCTGCCTCTAATCTTAGCTAATGAAATTGTCATCTGACACTGTGTTGTTTGAGCCGCGTGTGGGGAAGAGACAATCTGTAATTGCCTGCATAGAAATGCATCCCCAGAGAGGCTTATCCATCACGTAATCTCGTTATTGCCAGGAAGATGAGAAATGCATTTAGCTATATTGTCATTTTCCCTCCGAAAAAAATGTCTCTGCAAGCATGCAAATGTCCCTTGTCAGCTGCAGTTGAGGCTTTTTGAAGGAGGTAAATAAGCATAACGCGGCACTGATTTGCTGTTTAATAAAAGAGGGATTAAAAACAAATTTGGATCTGATTCCCAAGTGGGTGACTGTGTTGTTGATCTTATTATGATGACTGTTCACAAATAAGTATTGAAGTACAATGGGTGTTCTACAAGTATATGTACCCCTTTGAACTTTTTTTTACCTCTATTTTTGTTAATAATCAACAGTATGACTCTCCTTTTCATTTTGTTTGCATCTCTCTTTTCTTTCAGCCACCCTGGCTATTACTCGTCACTCTGATTGGCCAGTTCGTCCACAATTTATTTCCAAACAAACTGCTGTTCGTGCTGCCAGAATGTGAAACGCTTGACTTCCTGTGCATGAGAGGATTTTTCCCTGGAAAGACTCAGCAGACAATGAATATGTAAAACAAACATACAAAAAAAAAAACTTTCATGAACTGTAGGTTACCATTGTCTTAAATCAAAGGAGAATGCCAAAAAAAAAGTAATTTGATTTTTTTTTCAAATTTGTAACAAAAGTCAGCCCTTGCTCTTCAAACCATTAGTAAAGCTGGAAAACTACTCTTTATTAGTAAAGTATGTCCGCTCCCACTTCAGGCCCGTCCCGCTGTGGAAGCCCAGAATTTATGTTCCGCGGGGAGCATGCTGGTGAACAGACGACTCACATGTGTCTTTGCGCTGCTTCCCTGCGGCCTCCTTTAAAGGCATTCTGAACTGATTTGGGGGATATCGTGAAGCAAATAAAATTTAGCCTGTCAGGCGGGGCGTTGACGAATTGCTCCTTGAATCATCTGCAGCTCCATTATTTTAGTGACAAAGTCCATTAAAGGGCCCTTTTGCTAAATAAAGAAGCTGCTTCATCCATACAGCGGAAGGGAGGTTCTTGGTTTAAGCTTAAGTTTTTTCCTGGATGACAATACAGCTCTAACTCTTCCTGCCATCCCAGAGCGGGACTGGACGGGAGAAGGGGGTGGACGAGGGGAGGCGGTCAGAGGTCAACGCCCAGCTTCCATTGTCCTCCTCGGGAGCCTGGAGTGAGCAGGGCTGCAGACCGCACCGGAACTGGTCCCTTCCTCAAGCCGGCAAGGCCAGAGTCAAGCCGACTGCCTCCCAGCTACCCCCTCCCCAAATTCTCCACAAACCCTCCCTCTAATCACATGCCTCCAAGACACTCTTCCTTCCTGGCGAGCAGTTTGGAGTCACATGGAGTGAAACAGCAGCTTCAGTTTACTCACGATTGTCAAAAACACACTGTACCACATATCAGCATGCAGCAGCCACCTGCATGTTCAACCTCGGCTTTATATTCATGGTTAACGACTCACTGGAGCTCTCCGTAATCTTTGTGCCTCTTGTTCTCCCTGATCAAACACCCATGGTGGAGGTATTTTCAAAAACGAATGTTTTGGTCGGTTGATGCCTGTCACATATATTTATTAACACGCTGCATCTGTTTTCTCTCTCCTCTGGGCAGGAGGTGAGCACTGAACGGAGGCCACGTCTCTGCGTGATCCAGCGAGGGTCCAACGGGTATGGCTTCAACCTGCACAGCGAGCGGGCGCGGCCGGGCCAGTACATCAGAGCTGTGGATGAAGACTCTCCAGCAGAGAGGGCCGGCCTGCTGCCCAAGGACAGGATAATACAGCAGTACTGAAATAAGGTCAACGCTAGAACATGGTGAGAACATGGTGATGCAGAGCAGTAAGACGTTCAGGAAAGTTGTTATTGTTCTGATACGATGATTCTCCAGTTCAGAATCTCCTTGAGCAGCGTGCCAAATTTAGCTGTTATGTAAGAGGCATTTAAGTCCTTGGCAGTTTACTTTTTAATTTACTTTGCTGCCTTAATTGTCGTAAATAGTTACAGAGTAATCTTTATGAGACGTAACTGATGAGAGTTCACAGTCTTACACAAAAATATCCATGCAAATAGTGCATCCTAATTAGTCTGCTACACTTCCGCTCGAAACAGCCTGTAGTGATTTTTCTACTTGGATAAAAATAGAAAAGAATGGTGTGGCATGTAATGAGGCCTCACCCACACTGTGTGGTACAAGATAGAAAGCCTATTTACTTTCTATCAGATACAAAAATAGTATTTTCTTTTTGTGTCTTTTAGGTGCTCTGTTAATTCATGTTGTGGTTATATGGTGTGCAAAAGTACATTTACACACTGTGTAGATGCATCACTGCCATTGATGATTGACGCTGAGCATCAGGTCTTACATATATTATATATAGTGTATAATATATATTGCATATTAATTATATATATATATATATATATATATATATATATATATATATAAATAAGAAGTAAGGTAATTTTGATATTTGAGAGGCTCTCTACATAAAAATGTTTTATTTTAAAAGCAGCATAGGTCCATATAACGAAGTACATTTATTTTGTTTTCATGCTACTTTCTTTCTCAGTTCTGGGACAGTTCATATGGAAATATCGTACCTTTTACTTCACTACATTTATCTGACAGCTTTAGTTACTTTACACATAAATATTTTTGTACTCAAAATGTGAAAATCTACAAGTACAGATGAAATGATGAGTTGATTAAATGGCCGGCAGAAAATGAATTAGCAACTGTTTTTCTCATTTTCCATACGAAATGTGTCATTTTTCCAGCTACAAGGATTCTCTGATTTTCCTTTTAAGACGTTTTTACATTTTTATGTATCTATGATAATTTCCCAGTATTTCCAGAAGTCTTCAAAATCAAACAATCAATTGACTAATGGAGAAAATAATCAGCTGATTATTCCACAATTAAAATTTGCAGTAAATCCTGCATTTACATCAGTGCATAAGTAATAATAATCTATTGATAATATATGCAACAGTATTTTCAAATTATAGTTGCATACTTTTACTTAGGTAAAAGTATTAGGATTTTTACAGCGTGGTATAAGTAATTTTACTTAAGTGGAGGATCTGCATACTTCCTCCACCTAAAGAAATATTCTCCAATAGTATCTCAGTCAACCAGGTGGTCAGCTCTTTTCCCAAAGTTAACTGTGTGTTCAGAGGAATGTAGATATGAACTAACAGCCGCCGTGTGGGGTCTTAAATCCCCCAGAGGACTAAGAAGTGTAACCATCACTGTTAACACTCATAGAGTAATCAGCCTCTTAACTAGTCTGGGGTCTACTCTGCCCACCTCTCTGTTTTTTGGGGTTTTTTTTTTTGGTACAATGGCTTACAGAGAGATGTGTGTAAAAAATTTCTGTATTGTGACTGTACTTGTAGGCCACAGACTAGGCCGCTTTTTCATTGTCCTCTTATATATTATATTATATTATAATCATAACCCCTTGTGGTTGTAACACTGTACTGATACTTCCACGTATTATTTAGCCAGCAGAAGCAACTCACAATGAAAGCCTCTGACTCATTTGATGTATTACATTTTTGGTGCACATGGTTGGATCAGAGCGGCAGCATGTCCTCTGATGTGGACAGTTGTGCACGCTTCCCTTCACTTTCTAAGTGACATTTTGCAGCCAGCATGTGAGCGTGACCGTACAGAAAGTATAAAAACTATTAAAACAAAGGACCAGAAAAGAAGGATGACAGAGGGATTAAAAGAACCATAGACTTTCGGGTCTACCAAGTCCCCCAGTCCCCCAGAGGGCCTCCAGTCAGCCGCACCACCCACTGAGGAGCAGGGCTTTGTGGGGAGCGGACAGCCATTGTTACTGCTGTTACTGGCCAAGCAGCTATTGTCCAGCTTCCTCTGTGGGACTGGCTTAGACATGCAGGTCCACCCTATGACCTAAACGCACGCACATACACAAACACACACCCTTCGAGACATTTCTCACATGCTTTCCCATGGCGATATTATCCCTGAACACTCAGCTGGTGTGGGAGGGAGCCACCTGACATTTTGAGTTACTGTATACCAGAGAGAGTACAGCTGTCACACTGCCACAGTCGAGTACCATATAACATGGATAAAAGCTGACTTAAGGGACAAATTAAACCACAAAAACATCATAGTTCTTTTGGCTTGCGAGCACATTGTGACGATTGTTTTGTAACTTAGTGGCTGAGGGAATGTGTGTGCATGCGTACGTGCAGGACACACAGGATTTCCTGCCCTGGAGCCTCTGGCAGACAAAGAGATAATATTGAGAAAGAAATCCTGATAAAAACAGTTTGTTAACCTCTGTGTGGGAACAAAGACCAGGATAAAAAGAGAACTTCTTTTTAATTTAGCAGGATTTCCAGTCATGGCTTTTAAAAATAATCTCTTTTTGTCTTCAGGTGAACGGTCTGTCAGTGGAAGGGAAGACACATTCAGAGGTGGTGGCTGCCATTAAAGCTGGCGGGGGTGTGACCCGTCTGCTGGTGGTGGACCCCGACACAGACGCCTTCTTCAAGAGGTGCCGAGTGGCCCCCACCTCGGACCACCTCACTGGTGAGCAGACACACAGAGAGGCAGTACAAGTTACTTTTCAACCAGTGAATGGCTGCAATTAGCTCATAATGTTTCACTGTTACAGAGACGCTGTAGACACGAGACGTTGCCTCCTCCCCCTCCTCCTCTCAGTTCAAGCAGATTAAAAGTCTCTCGCATAGTTTCTGGTCCTCTCTCCCCCTTTAATTCCTCCTGTCTCTCTTTGGCCCGCTCTGTCCCACATGGCTCTTCTTCTTTTGTTTCTGTCCCTGCCAAGAAACACAGACAGAGACGGATACACTGAGCCACTTCCTGGCTCCCCCCTTTCACCTCATGTTGATGCCCTGTAAAGAAAGTTAATCTTTTGGACATAAATAGATCAGATCAGACAGATCAGAGTCGGATTGAGTAACAGTGTTGTTTGTGAAGGCTTAAATGCAGATATATCTCACAAAAGTTTCATTTGATGTTGCAACTTGACACTCAAAAGTAATTGTAATAATAATTGTAAGCAATAATTGGATAGTTTGGATTATTTTGGAGCCACAAGATACAGCTAAAAGATCCAGAAAATGTCCAGTAAGGGGACCTTTGTCTTGAGTTTTTTTTCAAACTGCTCTCAATAAATAGATACATGACTTATTCAATGAGTTATCTCTTAAAAAAGGGTCAGATATGGTCACTCCAGGAGCTGGTAGGGATTCAGTGCCTTGCTCAATGGCACTTGAACCAGCTCTTGTTGTACCTACCACAGCCTCCAGGGGGAGCCCTAGTACAGTCTGTGATCTGGTCTCTGTGTCTGAAGGCTGTCCCTCCACAGCCACTGATCCTCAGGCAGGTGGGTTGTGTCTGAGTGCCACACTGAGACCCCTCGTACAAACATGGCACTGCCAGTTGTTGGCATGGCAACAGGTAGTGCTCAGGAGGGGAAAGATACTACCCCCTGGTATCTGAGACAGAGGAAATTTCTTATTTGATGTTATTTGAGATATCAAACATGTTGGTGTTGCTGGTTTGAAAGGATTCCCCCAGTACTGCCAGTTTGTGATTAATTATTAAAGTTTGATCGATTAGTAAGCATGTGGATGACATGTCCTCCGTGTTGGGGACAAAGAGAAACTGGGTTACTTTCACTGAATGAGAGGCAGGTGCTTTATAATATCCTAGACTCTTAAAACCGGCAGGGTTTTGGTCCAGGATTAGAAATAATAACGCCCTACAGGGGAGAGATTCCACTGAGGTGTTTCCCAGGTAACTGCCTGCACTTCACATGCTGCCCACTCAGAGGACACCTGCCCGCACTGACTCTTAACTTCAACACACACACACACACACACACACACACACACACACACACACACATACATACACACTCACACCTCTGAGCAGCCCGGCTGACCGGCAGCTTTGTTTGGTTTCCAAGGCGCTCGCTCCAAGTGGTCTCTGGAGCTGTATTTGGCCCTGGAGAGGCTCCTCTCAGAGTCAGGGACACACACACGCATACACACAGCAAAGACCTGAGGAGGACTTGAGTCTCAGATTAAATCTGAAGGACCAGCTTCTGTCCCAGCAATAATCATCATTAACTAAAGGCACTTTTTGGCTGCACTGAGGATCAGAGGGATGGAAGGTAAGGGATGTGTTGGACCTCTGTTATGACGTTCATCTGCAGGTACCACCACTCAAAACAGTGTTAAAGCGTGCCTACATTATATTCTTATATTCTTTTTTATGAGTAAAAGCTGAAGGGAAATGTTCCACTACAGCTACCTGATCTGTAGAGGGTCTCTGGAGGGGAAGTGTAGAGGACCAGGAGGAGCAAGCATCTCATAGAAGATGAACCACATGTTAATAATAGATGATCGGCTCATACCAGTGCTATGTAATAGAGTAGGTGTTGGTGGAATGAAAGGTGAGCTGCAGAAAGACTCTTGATCTGCTCTGATGGTGCAGGACTGAAGGGCTGCAGGTATGACATTAGTCTGGGGCAGACAGAGAGAGGTGTATCTGTGGAGTCCATGACTGATTCTTGTGTCTTTCTCACATCTACAGGTCCGCTGCCTGAGCCCATCATTAATGGAGGGATGGAGGAGAAGGTAAGAGCAGCAAACATGTCACACAGACATAGAAACAGACGCAGGATGGCACTTAAAGCTATCATTTGGTTTGCTTTAGAGCAAAGCCAAAAGTGGGATTTGAACAGTGAAGACTGTGAAGAGCTGTTGGACTTCCCTCTTCCCCGGAGGAGCCTCTCCTTCCTGGCAGAGAGGAGGACAATACTTCAGCCGTCTTCTGCGCTGAATGCTCTGTAGCTGCTTGTGAGACGCAGTCAGGCCAAGGTCAAACAGTGTTTGAAAGTAACGCGTGGCATTTTCTCAGGTGTTGATTGCCACACCGGAGAATAGATGGTGAAGAAAGTTATTAATCAGAGAGACGTGTACTAAACAGACTTTCCTGTGATTGTCTAAATGTTCATTGTATGTAGTTGTGAGGAAAAACCCCACCCAGCTAGTCCTCCATTAACTTTGAAATATTTGAAAGTGTTTGACCTGGGACAGATAGTGTACACAGAATAATGTTAATCCTGCTGAAGTATTTGGGCGTAATCCCAATGAGACACACCGGCCACCACTTACTGTTGGAGGCAAGTGCACACACTCACAGGCTGGAAGGAAAGATTTGACATTTAACAAACGTAAAGGTTTGTTGTTTTTCTTTGTTGGTCCAACAAAATGAGACACTAGCACACGCCACGCTCTGCTCTTTTTAATTCACATTTCATAGACTAAACAATTTAACTAAAAATAATCACTTATCTTTGATGGAAATAATTACTGTCATAAATGCTACTTTAAAAAAAAGCTTTGGGGAAAACACTTAATCGTTGTCTTGCAGAGTTAGATGAGAACATTGACATCACTCACAACTGTATGATGAAGTGAAATTACAGCCAGGAAGACTGGAAAGAAGGAAGAATAGCTGGCCACCTACCAACACCTCACAATCTCTTTTTCATTAACATTTTATGTGTTTCGCCCAGTGTGACACAAATTATAGTAATGACACAGAGATGTTTCAAGTGATCAAACACTGGAACTTTAATTATGTGAAAATGGAGGGAAGTAACGAAAAGATATTCACTCTCCCAAATGAAGGATTTGATGTTAAGAAATGATTGGGTAAAAAATGTTTCACGCTCGTGTCATGCCCCTTTGCTATCCTAGGGATAAGAAATTTGCATACAGTTAGTAGAGTGATTGTTAGAGCTGAATAAATGCCAGGAGTCAGTAGCACTCAGATTTAGATGGATGACCTTCTGAACAGAAAGTCTTATGAAACTCTGAAAAACTTTTTTTTTTTTTGTGCCACACTATTTCTTGGTTCTGAGTGGTTGCCAGGCAACCTGTGGAGACTCCAGGAAGTTACTGGTCCAGCACATAACGCCCCCGTAAACACAGATATTTTCTTGTTTTTACACTTATGTGAGTTGATAATCAGTGAGCTTTAGAGGTGCTGGTAGGTGGATTTTGCTCCCTGTGACCAGAGCCAGGCTCGCTGTTTTTCCCTCTGTTTCCTATCTTTATGCTAAGCTAAGCTAAGCTAACTGGCTGTGGTTTCATATCATCATACAGACCTGAGGGTGGTATTGATCCACTCATCTAAATCTCCACTAGAAAGAGAATAAGGGCAATTCCCAAAATGTCAAACGTTTGTTTTGAAGTCTTGTACTGTGTATTCCAACAAAGACACAACCCTGTATGTGTGTGTGTGTGTTGGTTTAACCTCTCTTTGGTTAGTTAGTGGCATCACAGGAATGCTTACTGAGGGTTTTCCATGTTATCAGACTGTCTAGTTCCCAGATGGACGCACTAGACCTCTATGTAAATCAGCATTGATAAGACAGAGATAACTGTATGAAGACACCAGAGCACAAACTAAAAGAAACCACTGTGCCGACCGTGGCTGCCTTCTGCTCGGGCGTTTGGCCAAATTTGCAAAGCGAAGCCTGACCCGGGCTTCCCATTACTCAGGGACTGTATGTGCAACAGTGTTGCATGTTCCACGTATTGTTGCATAACCGACATCGTTTAAAAGCAGAAAAGCTGAGAGGGAGGGCCTGGTGCGAAAGGTCAGGGAGAAGTCGCCTATAAAGAGTGGTAGGCTGGCCTGGGGTAAACACTGCTGAATGGTAGTAGGTTTTACTGGTTTATGTTCAGCGAGCTGGAGATGCTGATACTGATGCCCGCAGCCTTTTCAGCTCATCCCAAGTACTACAAAGCACTCAGTGCAGGAAATACTTTGCATTAAACTGAGTTATTCAACCAGGAAGAGAAGCAGTCTCTCTTCTTTTACTACACATTTCAAAGTGTTTTTACTGAGTCTGTTAGCTCCCTCCTGAATATATCCCAAGAAAATCCCACAGATGTACCTAATATTTATTAGCAATTCCTGGACTAATAAATCAACAGCCATGTAAAATTGTTATAAAGGAAACTCAGAACTTGCCATTAACTGGTCTAACAATGTACTTATTTTTTATTTTTGCTTCTAAATATTTTGCTTTTCTTAAACTAATGAAGTGTTTGAGAAACTTATTTGAAAATAAGTCAGATCGTTGGTGTCCTTTCATAGTTGCTTCTACCCAAAGTAAACTTCTCAATAGAAAAAACAACTAAAATCCAAGGCTGCTCCCTTGTGGTGAGGTCTGGTATAGCTGTGGAAAAAGAGTTTCCCAACCACACCTGTTGAAGAGTGACTCTTGCAGCTTATATTTTGTGGCATGTTGTCTATAAATGTATTAAATTTATAACATAAAATACCACAGACTATATATTTATTGTTGTGTTTGTGTTCCCAGGTGAATGGTAGAGGAGCCAAAGAGGCTGAGAGGGACTCAAAGCTGTCAGTCAGTCCTTCCCCATCCAACGCTTCATCCAATGCCTCGCTCACGACCCCGCCCACAAACACCCCGCCCGAGGTACACTGCAGGAAATACGCATCAATGTGCACCGCGCCCTTAGCAAAATACAGTATGTTGACGATTTTTTGTGTCTCTCCTCTCCATCTGTTCTCTCAGGGTTTGGTCGTGGAGGCCATCCCAGCGCTCAGTCTGTCTCTGCAGCAGGTCAAAGAGCTTGCCCACCAGAAACGCTCCAACAAGAGAGCCCCACCCATGGACTGGACCAAGAAAAATGAACTCTTCAGCAACCTATAGGCCACCTCACCTCACCACATACACACACACACTTTTTATAGTGATTCTTACAAAGAGACACTAGAAAGACATTTTTCGTTATTGACACTAAAAATGTAACTATTGGCCACAGACAAATTCAAGATGTTCTGTAAGAGATAGTATTCTTTTTCTTATTACTCTTCATGTTATTATAATCCAGATGTTATACTGCTACTAACAAGAAAGATATCCTAGTGAAAGAGAACTGGACCTTGTTGAAAATGTGTGTTTGTGTGTGTGGTTCCCTTTGCGTGTGTGTGGACCCTGACAGTCCCTGCTGGCCAGAGTCTGGTGCCTGTGGAAAACAAGGAGGAGTTGATCGTCGTGCTCAGTTTAATGACCCGCTCCTCTGCCTGCTTATCTTTTTTGTAGTTTGTACTAACATTTGAAACAGTGTCTCCAACAGCAGGACTAGGCATGGTGTACCAGACAACCTGACAATCAGTCCATTTATCTCCAGTTGACCTTGTTTTTGGTTTGTAGGGATCAGGTCGTTCATTTCAGTGACTGTAATATTTTTATTTGTGCAGATGACAGATTACATGTCGGAACCCTTTTTGTGATGAAGTATATGATCCCAAAATAAGGCATCACTTTCCTCATAAAATTATTGGAAACTCTCACTGGTGGCTTTAAACTGGAAAGAACTGCATTTTACAGTGGGTTCTCTTATTCTGTATGTATATATATATATATATATATATATATATATATATATATCATATGTCATGTATATTTTTACTTTCATTTTTGACATAAATTCCACTTTGAAATGAAAATGAAAGTTCAGCTTAACCTTGTCTGAATACATGATATGATCTATTATTAAATGTGAACTTCATTTTATTATGAATAACTTATACCGTCCTCTCTTTGGCATCATATCCGCTGTGAATGGCTCTTCACTTAACATTTTAAGCATACAGGATAGTTTGCTCCTGGAAAAATGCTGTGTGGGATTTTTACACATTTCTATCAATGTCTTAAAAAATAACAATGTTCTTCTAAAAGAATGTCGGCGCTCCTCTAGATTTTATGCATTTGTGCAGTATTGAGAATAGTGATGATTTTTCAAGACGAATGATTGAATGATATGTAGAGACTTTTGTAACTTGTATAAGCAGTACGCAATTTCTATACTGTAATAAATTAGTCATCACAGCAGCATTATGATGTTGGTTTTTATTCAGTTTTGTGAGAAGAAATAAAAACCTCCTTCAAAATGGTCAAGTTGTTTGCTGGTGTGACTCCTGTGAAAGTGAAGTGAAGTACATTCAAATACAAATTTAAGGTACAAATATTTAACTTACAAATTATGATGCATTATTATGGATGAAGACTTCACTTATCTCTTGGTGACACTCCCTATACAGACATTACTAAAAACTGACCACATTTACCAGCTGCAACATTAAACTGATGAACATATTAATGTATGAATTATTCGGAAATATAATATACTTCATTATTCTAATGCTTGATCAGTACTTATACTTTTTGTTTAAGTGTACTGATGATAATAATTTTGGACCTTGCACTTAGTAAAGTAAAGCCACTGAATGTGGCAATGACATTGTTCTGCAGTGATGCATCATATCATAACATACTTTATCAATTACTTAAGCAAAACATTTTGCATTAAAAAACATATACAATGGCCATACTCTATGCAATTTAAAATATTGCATCAGATTTAGTTTGCACATGAACTGATGCTGTCATATAATGTCTTAAATAATCATTTCACTAATATGAGCCCTTGATAAGGGCAACAGATTTATACTTACCTGTGTGTTCATGGTTCTGTAGATGATTTGTATTAAAGCAACTATCATCAATATTATACTATCAACAATGGATCAGATGACTATTTGTAAGGTGGCTTGACTTGATGAAACCACAGAGAATCATCCAACTCCACAGTTTGTCAGTTTCACAGAGCTTGGTTGGGTTTTTCAGCTCATTTTTATTCTGTATCCTGCAAATTTACTGTTATTTGCTGTCTTATATACTGTCTTATTGCATCAACTGGTGAAGACCAAAAACAGAGCCAAAAGAGGGTGAATATTGTGAGTACTGTTCTCCAGATGAATGATAATGCTGGATGTGTAGCTAACCAACTCTTTACTAACCTGTCTTCCTCTGCCCCCAAGTGGCCTAAAATGTGCTATTGCAGGCTTTAAAGACATAAACTTGAAGATTTTAATTTGAATAAGTCTCTGTTAAGTCACTATCTATCACCAAATGATGCAACTCAATGGTGCCTGCTGATTAAAGCCTGCTGCAACTGCAGTATTATAACGGGTGTGACAACTTTCCCAGAAAAGTCACAAGTGTTGCACAGTTTGGCTTTTAACAAAGCTTTAAACGCAACAGACTCACTCCTTAACTCTGCCTGTGTCTTTATGTAAGTATGGCCGACCAAACAAGGAAAAGATGAATGGCTACAGATGATGAAACTTGAATATGAAACTAAAGTGAGGTCAAAAGCCACACCTGCAATTAATGATTGTAACCATAGGTGCCATTAAAAACAACAAAATGGAAATCTTTAAGATTTTAACCTTAACGTGTAAGTCAATATTTTTTCACAAGAGTGCTTCAAAGACAAATAACTGACCTGACCTGTGATCAGAGGTGCATCAAGTTCCATCAGATTCCCTGATGATTTTTACTTAAACCACACCAGATATACCTTGCTCAGATACTCTTATTTTGAAAAAAGTGACGCTGGAGCAGTCAGAGTTGTTGTGTATCTAAAAAAAATCTTTCGCATTGTGTGTGGATTGTATCAACCGTGGAACCAGAATTATTTGGACCAGGAGGCCTCAGTTTAATTAATTTCATAAATGTAAAATACTATTATAGCATCCTCACACAGCTCCTTTAGCTGGAGTGGTTTAAAACAACATCACCACCCATTTTAAAACTTAATTTATTCACTGTTCCTGTGTTATTGCCATATTTCCTGCTCTTACTGTGTTGATATTTCTTCTTTACAGGACTCGTGCTGGCAGTCGAGTGGTGTCTGTGCTCCTCCTCTGTCCTTTAACATGTCGCTCTGTCTCCAGCAGCTGTCTCTTACTAATGGCCTTGACCTTTCTGCTCCTCCGCTCTCCTTCTAGCCCTGCCATCATTTTCACAGCTCACTGTCACACTCTGTGTCTCGCTGGGATAATTAACATAATTGGACTTTATGACATTGGTGGACATCAGGGGGAAATGGGGTAAAATGGTGACACGACATATAAAGATAACAATAATGATGATGGCTATTGTACAGTAGTGTGATTATGATGATAATAATTGTAAGGATTATTTCCAAGTGTTTTTCAAGCTGATTGGAGGAATAGTGATGATGACACTTATTACTGGATTGAGGAACAGATCTTTTAGAGGCAATCAGTAACATCTGTTGTGCAAACTAAGGCAAAGAACCTATTAATGTTTATCAAACATGCGTGATTTGGGTTGCTCAGTGTTAAATAAGTTTGTTGTGCCAGACTAGAGTGGGCAGGCTAATGGGCTCCCAACAGTAGCGTCACATTAACCGTACAAACACATCACCATAATTTGATCGACACTCTCTCAATTCAACCAATATCTGTGATTTCTCATCATGTCTGTTAAGTTTTCATGTCTGTCATGTTTCTGTTTCCTGTTCTGGCGTGTGTTTTATTTTGAAATCCCTAACTCTCCTCTCGTTTCAGGTCCCTTAACTTCCTGGCCATTGTGTGTTTCCCGCCTGTGTGATTGTCTGCCCCGCCCTGATTGTTTCCACCTGTTCCCCATTACCTCTTGTGTATATATTGTCTGCGTGTCCCCTGTTTTCATGTGTCCACGTCTCAGTGTTCTGTGTATTCAGTGATCAAGCCAACAGCCATGTTGAGACTAAAGAAACAAGCCTGTTCTGTTGTCTTTATTAAAACCTTTAAACTTGTAGTGCCGGTCTCCTGTCCCGCATTTGGGTCCACCTGCTCTGTAGCTCATTGTAACAATATCAACCAATATAATCCATTTACAATATACTTAACTTTTTTTTTGAGAAACTGGGGCAACAGCAAAAAGCAATAGTGGAAATAGATGCAGTAGAAGGCAAAATATCCTGACACGTAAAAGCTAACAAGTCCCAAAAACCCTGGGTATTTACCATCATTCAACCTTGAGCATCTTTTCGTTAGACCTTCACATTTCACTGACACTTTAGTGTGTCAGTCAGGCTTTTTACAACTTGGGAAACTTTTGTAAAGGAACTCTGATTTCACACATCAAGGTCTTCTGGAGTACTCTTGCTTTGTTCAAAAAGTTAACGGCTTTTTGTTACCCCAGATCAGCCTGTGCAACATCTGACAAATTGATGTCACCAGGGTCAGATGTGGCCGAAGACTACAAGTTTCAGAATAAAAAGTGTTGTGTTGAGAGAGACCTGAGCCTTGACCCCCGCTCTTCAGCTCTGCCTGAAGCCAGCAGCAAAAGTAACAAAGAGTGACTTTTTTCTTTGTAACAACTGATCACCCACCTGTAGCAGTTTTCTACAGGACTGTGATGCTGCCAAGGGTGTTTAAACATGTTTGTCTTACACTTTACAGCTGGCATGTAATTGTTTTGACATCTCAGTGGGCCATTACACCCAATATTCTGTCTCCTCACAACTACACGATGAGCACATCTCAGCTGCTGCTTTAGTATGCCGAACCACGATTGAAAAGGAAATGATTATGGTACGAAGGAGGATGGAGAATGGTGACATTGATAATTAAGATGATGAAGGGCAGGTGCGGGTTGTGCGCTGGACCTTCACAGCTTAGGTGCAAACACAGCCGGTCGCTAGGCAACCATGTCCACTGGGGGGTCCTTGTAAGGCCTGGAGCTGGGGTGAGACAAGGGGTCGAAACAACTCTTCAAACCCCACAGCCCGCTAAAAATAGACCAGGGGTGTGTGTGTGTGTGCGTGTGAAGGAAATGACAGACAAAAACAGAGATACATGGAATAAGTGACATCAAGTATACGGAGAAGGACGGAGGAGAAGATGTGGGTAGAGTGATACAAGCCAATGAGTGAAGGCGAAGTCTGACGCATTAGAAGAGTGGCGCGTAAAGCTGCTGTAATACGAGCTTTTTTCTGCCTGTCTTCTCTGAGAAAGCTTCATCCCCTTCTGCCTTACTTTCCTCATGCACATACACAGACAGACACACACACACACCCCATCTCCTTTTATAAAAATACCCAAGGACAATCCTCACTATTAATAGGAAGTGTTGTCAACTGGCTCTGGAGAAATGGGACCTTCTGTTCAGCTAACTATTTTTGCGGTCCTTTGTAGCTATGACCCTTTACACTGCCAATTACATTCATTTTCCACATTATTAAAGACAATAAATGTGGACAAATGCCTCCTTTTAATTAAATCCTGAATGCTGCGTCAAAACATCTCCAGCACTAACCTCCAAAAAAAACCTCCTTTTACCAGCAAAAGTAACGATTTATTTCAGTGTTAAAAGCATTTAATCACCTAGCATGTAGTCTATTTTATTTTCCTAAAAGGTCGTGGCCATTGTTTTCTGTGCCCCTCATAGGCTCCCACAGGGACTTGTTCCAGAGCAGCAGTGATGGACTCAGTGTTATATTATTTACTTGGCTCGTCTTTCAGCACTGGGCTCTTTTGGTTCCAGCTCTGGAGCGGTAATCGAGCTCCATGCATACTGAACGTGATTTATAGGCCCCGGGGTCGCCATCCAGTAGCCCTGCCCTCAGCCATCCCCCCGACTGCTACAGTCTGACTGCATGTACGCACACTTAAACACAAGTGAGACACTGCTGTTGTTACATAGGTAGCATACGCCTTGAGCCATTTGTCACTGGTTTATGAGATCTGTTGAAACTGCTTGTACATGACAGAATCTCAACGTTTTAACCTTTAAACATGAACAATAAGATTTACATGCATTGTCACGATTGAGATATCAATATGAAGATGGGGTACTTTAATTGTAATTTTGCCTGTACTGTAATATCAGTACAGTATCAGTAAAAAGGCTAGTATTAGAGATAGTTCCTTTTTTCATATAACATATATAAATCAGTCTAACTCCAACTTTCTAACTTGTTGCCTTTTCAATTTATAGTATTTTTGATGTTACAAGTTGACATTAGCTTTTTACTTCTGGCAATTGTATTTACACTTTAAGAATCATAAAAACATCAGCGACATCCCTTGTTTAAATACGTTCTGTGTAGGATATAAGCATTTCTTTTTTTTTTTTTTACTATTTTGTTTGCACATTTACTAAATTGTGCACATGATTTAGAAAAATGAGCACACAGACACAAAATGGGATGACACGTGAGTTTGTGTGTGTTGGTTTGTGTGTGTGTGTGTGTGTGTGTGTGCACGTGCATGCACATTTATTAGTCATGTTGTGGGGACATAAATCTGTTAACACAGTGGGGAAGCACCTCTCCTTTTGGGACAAAACACAATCACAACAATGTCAACCATTGAATTTCGGAGTGAAAACTTTGTTTAAGGTTAGGGCAAAGGGTAAAGTAAGTATTGGCCATGGTTAGGGTTATGATAAAACTATAAGAAATTAACAAATTAATTAAATCTCCTCTGAAGAGGTGTGTATTTGTGTTTTATTTAACTTGTGTAATTGTTATTTAAAAAATTACTACTTTCTTAACAATTACTCAACTTTTCTACAGGGACAATTGATGTATCCTCCTATTGATGATTACTATTATGATATACGTGTGTGTGTGTGTGTGTGTGTGTGTGTGTGTGTGTGTGTGTGTTTGTGTGCCCCAGGAATAGGGCTTGGGTTGGGACAGCACTTAAAGCTTAGCACCATTCCAGCTAAACACCTGTCTCATACACACAGACACACACTCATACACACACACACACAAACACCTGTCTGATGCATACCATACACTCTGTCTGTCTGTCTTTGTGTCTGTCTGCCTGTCTGTCTCACACTCACACTTGAACATACTGTGACATGCTTAGAAATGTTGACACTTGTGTCTGCAAGGTCACATTTCTATAGTCTTTCATGTGGCTGCTGCTGCACTTGTTTATCTGATTACGGCCTGCGTCCCTACTGCAAACGGCTACGCGTATATTTTTGGGGGGGCTGAGGCTGTGTGTGCTATTTGATGTTTTTGTTGACACAAGTCACCAATCAAATGCAAGTCGATAGAACCTGCAGCTGGAGCATCGTTCAGTGCTGTTTGTAATCCTATAAACTGCCTAAAGAGATTACACAAGGCCAAACAAAGAGTGTGCCACTGCTGGACAATAAAAACAAGCAAAGAGGGTGATAAACACTGTTGTCACAGAACCTCCACAACCTCTCTCCTCTCTCAACTTCTTCATAGTAGACTCCCTCCATCTTGCTCAACACTCATCCATCATCCTGTCATCACTGCCTTTTCTCCAGCCCCATGCACCCAGTCATTCCCAGCCTGCCCGCTCTCAGGCCCGTATATGGCAGGGCCATCCGGCAGGGGAGCCACAGGGTTAAATATACTCTGAAGCTCCAAGAATGACAAACTCCTACAGCTAACCTGCGAGAGAGTGATGCACCATGGAGCAGAGGGGGCCTCTCTCTCTCTCTCTCTCTCAAATACACACACAAAATGGGCAAATGTGCTCATTGTCTAATTAGCATAAGCATTTTCAGCAACAGCTATTACTTCTAAAATGAAGACCCATCTATGGGTTGTGTTGAAGGACGTTGGAACTCACTGTGGCAGGGAAACACTCAGACATGCAATAATAATACATTTAAAATGTAACATTGTTCAGGTAGATACAAGTAAAATTCAGCAAAAGTAAGCAAACTCTTTGCAGGGCTGTAGCCAGGATTTCATTTGTCATCCTGATGCACCATTAGCAACCACAGAACAAAAGAGGTCCTTTTTTATAGGACTTTTTCCTGTTGAATTATTCATTTAACTTTTCTACTATAACTTTTTTTTTCTTCAGCATGGGTTCTGCAATACTGGAGCCCAAGCAATTGGCACATTTTGAACTGCACTAGTGTTGTAAAACTTAAACACACTGAGTCTAAAAATAAAGGAATAAGCTCATAGCCAACACTTGTAAATTGCAGATTGTAAACTCTGACCTCAGAGGCAGAGAGATAGTTTGGAAATCTTGGCATTGTGACTACAGTTTAAAATACGGCTTGATACGTGTGAACAGAGCTTATTTATACGCCTAAAGTTCTAATTGAATGTCCTATCTAAAGAATCTGTGGTCCTGAAGAGGTTAATTTATTACATAATCATCTGCCATGTCATTTGGATTGGCTACAATCTGAAATTACAACAAACCCAGACTAGTTTCCACACTACTTAAGACATAAATCAAAGCAGCAGCTGGTACTGAGCTATTCACTGATGTCATACGTTTTATAAAAGACTGGACAGGCATGTAAACAAAACATTTTGGCTCTGCCTCGTTGCAAAGCCTCCCAGATCTTCTGAGGAGGAAGTGGCTCTTAATCAGTTTCTAGTTTCTCCTTGGATGGGAAATAAGGGGGGCAGAGGGGTCTCCCTCAGCCTGGGATTTGGTGACATAACAGAGCAACACAAGAGCCAGGAGTGTGTCCTCACTTAATGTTCTCAGGGACACACTTACTTAAGAGAGCGCCTAGCCTTGGTTTACTCGCAGGGACAGTTTTCACGGCACGTGGCAGCAAAGTGATGCAGTGGGTGCAGGAGAGGACAGGAATCATGGGCTGGTGAAACAGAGGAGACTGAGAGTGTTGGTTTGCAGTGAGAAGAAATACAGTACACCAGTTTTTGTTCAGCTATAGATGACTCCAAAGTTAATATGCACTATCATATGTGAAAACCATCACTTTTCACTTCACACTTTTCAGTCTGATATTTTGTAAAAAATTACATAATTTCTTTCTCGCAGAGACTTAAATGTGAAGATTGATACCTCCTGTCTGTAGATTAAATAGAAGATACAGAAGGCAGCTGCTGACCATAAAGACTGTAAACAGGAGGAAACAACAAGCATTGCTCGATCTAATAAACGTAACAGAAATCCGCCAATCAGCAAGTAACCCACAGTTTCATTTACACACTTAGGTTTAAATACATAATAAACACATGAGATATGATATTTTGTTTTGTGACCTTTAGGGTGAAAGTGAAGGTGTAAGCAATGCTGAATCTAAAAACGGATCTATTGTGTTTATGTATTCAGATTCACCAGGGGTTCCCGATCAAGCATCCATATAAGTCGGGTTTCCCAGGAAATCATTCTCAGTAGCTCACAATACCGCATAGAGAGTCAAGGCTTATGTTGAACTAGTCTAAACACAGATGGTGTCATTATTCTGTAGCCATTACAATGTGCCGGCAACATTTACTTCATAATAAGATAAGTAAAAAAAAGTAGTCTATTTTAAATTTAAATTGGTAAGACCTTCTTGGTTTTAAGTTTACATGGCGGAGCAGGACAATAATCTGTTCCTGCATGTAAAGGCTCTACACACTCATCGCCACCTTGATGTAACCTTCAAGCCTCAGTGTATCATCTGGGGGGGTCTTCGCCTGCAGGGTGTCACATTCTCAAACCTCCCTGAAAGAACACAGAAATTCTGCCATTGTGTCATAACTGCCTGCCCACATGCCCAATGCACTATTTATACCACAGGAGCACAACTGCTGCTATAGGTACAGTTACAGTGAGGCACTTCAAACCCCAGCTGCCCTGTCTCAGCTAATAATACAATGCAGTATACGCACTACCTACACACACTCACACAAACACATACACGCACACTTTTGGCTACTTTTGTCCCTCATCATCCGCCCTAAAAGTGCTTCCTGTATCTATCAGAGTGATGAGCAGCCACAGGCAGGCAGTCCTGACATGCCCACCTCCCACACTGAGCCGCCTGCCAACAAGCCCTCACACACACTTGTTACATCACGGTCGAGCCTCTACCCCGTCCTGGCTCCAAATCGTTATTCACATAATCATTTGCAAGGTGAGCAGAATGTGGATTATAACTGCAGGATGTTTGTGACATGTGCAGAGTCCACGGTCAAAAAAACTAACAAACTTTTTCACTTTTATGAGCTGAAACATGATGAAATTTTTTTATCCAGATGTATCTATTCTATAATCAAATGAAACCTCACAGGGGAGCTCCACTTAACTAATTATGATACTTCTAAATCCAACTGGCTGCTGCAGTGATGGTTTATGTGTATCCTATTAAACGGAGCGAGTACTTACACAAACCAGTATTTTGTATTTTATATTTGGAATTTATTCAAATCACTTTATAGTGATCTGTTTTCACTTCAAATCTGTTTTGATCAAAAAAGCCACTTGAAATTCATTTTGTAATACAATAAAAACACGAAAACATCCAAGGGGGTGAATGATTCTTACAGACACACTAATTGATTTTGTTTGCTTTAATATTTTCTATTTGTTTTGAGCAGTGCATTCATGTATCTGACAGGTGTAATTAAGAAATGTTGATTCATTCATTTTTCTTTAGCTGCAACAATTGATTTATCAATTAGTTGACTGACAGAATAACTATCAGCTATTTAGAGAATAGATTAACCGGGTATTTTTTTTAAGCAAAAATGGCAAAAAAATCCACTGGCTTAGCATAGCTCTTTCTTGGTATTATATCACTGTAAACTGAATATCTTTGGACTGCTGGTCGGACAAAACAAGACATATATAACATATTGCCCTTTATGGTTCTGTTATGTGAACTGAATGGTCTGAAATGTTGAACAAAGTGCTGAGCAGTGAGGGGTCGACAGCAGAGAACGTCCTGTTTTAGGAGTGCCATGTCCTCTCACTTGTCCATGATATTCCCGGACTTAAATATCCTTAAGTCAACAATCACAACAGGAAACGTGACATGTCAGCCTACTGTGAGCGATAGCACCTTGAAAACACAAACTTACAAGAAGCAACTCTGCCAACTCCGACCAGCTGACCTGGTACGAAAACATGAAACAATCATTTGATCAAAGTAAGAATAAGGTCAGCCAAGCCAAACTAATTATTTTAACAATAGTCAGTCACCATGGATACACCTGAATAATAAATGAAAATATATACTTTTTTTTAATTAAAGTCAGTTCAAATGACTCGATATGCATGAAGCTCACCTCATTGTTCTTTCCAAGTAATGACACCAAAGTAGCTTTTCAAGAATTGCTTTCTCTCTGTGCAAGAACACTTATACATGTGTTTGTGTGTGTGTGTGTGCTGCTGCACGAGTGGTGTAGCATTATCGCTGCTGTGTTTTATTAGCATTAGAGCACAGTGCTTAGGATGAGCCACAGTAACCTGATCCCAAATGGAGATTGAGCTAAATGTCAGTGAGCCACCTTGAGCTTTGCGCTGCTGCAGCCGGCCCACGACGGCACCACAGGTCAGAGGGGGAACACACAGCGGAGCAGCTCAAATGCAGAACCTAGCCTGGAGGGAGAGATGGAGGCAAGAGGCAAATGTTGGGGCAGATAAGAGGGAAGAAAGAATAGAGAGGAGGAGGAATGAGAAAAGGATGGTGATGATGACTGGCCTGCTTCCCGGGGTTTCACTGATTAAAGTTCACTCATGACTGTTCTGAACAACATATGAGATGCATACAAATTCAAGCTGAGAATCACTTTTCTTTAAATGATAAAAATGTATTATACATTGGTCAAACATTGGTAAAAATGTTTGACTGCTGAGAACATTTTATTTGCTTCTCAGCTGATTATAATTGAACATATGGGATATTAAAATGGACAAATGACTACTTGTATGTCATAAAGGCCACTTTATCA